>QNUK01001542.1:0-45475 GCA_013621035.1 Clarias magur
CATAAAAATAACACATTAACATTGACTATCAATTATATATTAGTAAACTGGTGACAGGATCATGAGTACGCAAGGCTTATCCATGCCTGTGTAGGGTTTCAGCTCTTAGTCAGAAGTGATTGAATCTTTAAGGATTAGGGTTGATTTTATTAAACTGATTAAAAAAATGTATAGCACACACTTCATCATCTATCCATCCAGTGTTTAACACGATTCAGTGTAGCTTACCAATTCTTCTTATGGTTGGCGATATTGTCACATGGATGCTCGTGGGATGCGTATGGTGTCTGGGGACAGTTTAACTTCACCATGAAGATGGTTCTGGCCTTGACTGAAGTTGACAGCTGTTTCTCAAAGGACTTGACTTGGCTACAGTCGCTCGATAGTTCATGACTGGAATTTCCTACAAGTCTACCTGAGCCTCCAAGAACTAACTGGATGCCATATTAACATCAATTAACATAAATTTTTATATAATGAACTGCCTGACACCTAACACAGAGTACACACGTGGACAGAATTGTTGGTGCTCTTCGGTCAATGAAAGAAAAACTCACAATGGTGACAGAAATAACTTTAATCTGTAATCAGAAATAACTTTAATTTGTAATTAATTACAAAAGTAATCATTTTAAAAAAGTCTATGAATATTAACCAATGAAAGTCAGACATTGCTTTTCAACCATGCTTCAACAGAATTATAAAAAAAAAAATAAATAAACTCATGGAACAGGCCTGGACAAAAATGATGGTACCCCTAGAAAATACTGAAAATAATGTGACCAAAGGGACACGTTAATTCAAGGTGTGTCCACTAATTAGCATCACAGGTGTCTACAATCTTGTAATCAGTCAGTGGGCCTATATATAGGGCTCCAGGTCGTCACTGTGTTGTGCTTTAAAATACATGACCAAGACAACAGTTCTTTACAAAGAAACAAGAATTTATTGACCTACTCTACGATACATGAAATTACGCTCCTTAAACACACACAGGCACACACACACACACAAACAGTTCGGAGGGTGAAAGTTAATGGAGTTTTGAAGTCCAGAAATTTCTAATACCGGAAGTACAAAGAAAAGTTTAGAAAAGGCAGAAAGTTTGGACTCCAATCCGATCTAAATGAACAAGAACCCCTCCAGCCCCACCCTGACAATCATAGCACCCAAAGGATTCATTGCCAATGTCCTGGTGCCAGACACCACAGCACACCCTAGAGGTGGGGCAAGAGCTGCGTCTTGTGTTATGACTGATTGGTTTTTGCTGCGTTGTGTGTTATGACTGATCGGTGTACAACGTTATAAACTCTATATGCATTTTAAAATTTAGCTGAAATATGAATTTAATCATGTTTATTTAAAGGTTTCTTTAAAATGATTGAGCATATGTGCAAAAAAACACATTTCAGTTTAAGAATACATATTTGATTTATATGCGTTTGTTCTTGTAGACTTAAATTACATTTTGCCACGTTCTAAAAATGTATTAAATAGCAAAGAGATTTCACACACCATCATAAACATGCTTGCCCTTTTATTTCTGAAGGGTCAGAAGCAAACACAATGTCCATTATGGTGGGAGTAGGTGTCTTCCTGGCATTAACTCTCTTCCCTGGAGCTCTGTGGATGTGGTATGTAAAATGTAAACACATATATGTTTACAAAAATGATTTATAATTATATACTCATTTATAATTATCAACATGTGCTTGCCGGTGGTGTAGTGGTTAGCACTGTTGCCTTGCACCGCCAGGGTCCGGGTTCGATCCCCTTCTCTGTGTGCATGGAGTTCGCATGTTCTCCCTGTGCTTGGTGGGTTTCCTCCGGGTACTCCGGTTTCCTCAAACAGTCCAAAGACATGTAGGTTAGGCTAATTGACATTCCCAAATTGCCCATAGTGTGTGAATGAGTGAGTGTGTGTGTGTATGTCTGTGTGCGCTGCGATGGGTTGGCACCCTGTCCAGGGTGTACCCCGCCATGTGCCCTAAGTCTCCTGGGATAGGCTCCAGGCTCCCCGTGACCCTGAATACAGGATTAAGCGGTATAGATGATGAGTGAGTGAGTGAGAACATGTGCTTGCTTGTTCACAGGAAGAGGAGGTCGACCTCAACTACCAACCACAGCAGCACTGGTGAGAGTGAACTGGTGAGTGTGAGTGAAAATAGAGACGGTGTGGTCATGTGGCAAGTGTTTGTTCAAATAAATTGTTCTCTTCTCCCTTTCAGTGTTCCCCTGTCACTGTGTATGAAACTGTCCCAACCTCGGACCAAAGTGGAAGAGTTGCTTCAGATGATCAGGATAACCTTTACTATACCAGTGTTGTTTTTAAGAACTCGTACACACAGGAAGTGTCTCTGTTGCCCAGACACCACAGAGGAAGATGTTCAGTATGCTGCTGTGAATGTGAGCAGCAACACTGCAGCCGTCTAGCAAATCATTCTTAATGAAATCATCATACTAAAACATGATTTAAGTACATATGAGTAAAAAGTACATATTTTTATTTTTGATAATCATTTGTATGTTAGATTTGTAATTAAATACACATGATGTTAGATCCAGCTGCCAGGAAATGCCCATTTTCCATAAAGCTTTAGGCTGTGATATAGGTTGTGTATGGTGGGGTGTGGGTGTCTAGATTTCATGTCTAGACTCTCTCTGTATTGTTTATCTATCTAACTATCATTCCACTATTGTGTATGACTTGGTGAATCATGGACTCAGAGTGTGTCAATCTTTTTCAGAGATATTTGCCTTATGGGCAAGCAACAACAAACATTTCTCCCTAATTTAGTCGTAGCCAATTCCAGCCCATCCCGCTTACGGCACTCCAGGTGACAACTAACAACTTAGGAAAGCGAAGGTCTTCCTATAAGACCATGTGATCCCAGCTGCCTCCTTCTTTTTTAACTGCTGAACTATCCACTATTTCTCAACTTACAAGCGCCCATGATTGGTTGGTGTTACCATGATTGATGCGAGAGTTCAGGTATTGCAAAGGATCTGAGGAACATCTCATGTTCTCTGAAAGAATGCTGAAGATGCGAGACACTGCGTTACAGTATGTTGCTACTTTTGGTATTTCATAGGTAACTATTTAAGCAGAAATCCATGAAGATTTCTTCAAGAGTGTGATTTACCATTAATTGTCTTATAAACTCTACTGAATATAATCTCCAATAGCAAAGGGGATTTGTTGTTTGGTTTTTCAAGTCAGGATCTAAAAACAGTAACTGTGAAACATTTCAAGAAACTGTAATGAGTTTTTAAAAATGCTTATAGGACTTTAGTATAACCACAAGGTCACCTTAAACTCTAAGTTTGAAGGTGCATATATAAAAAAAAAAAGACACAAACTACTGAAAACTACTGAGTCTTATCTGGTTAAAGTCAATTTAGGGATTGAATGATCAGACAGACCATTTAAACTGAAACCTGACTGGTGAGAGGTGAAAGCCTTTAAAAGGAACAGAGAAGAAGACACAGTCATGACATGAAACAAAATAGAGGCACAAATGAGGAACACCCTCCGGTTCTGAAAAAGTAAGCCAGCACAGAAGAGGCAGTGGGGACGGGCTCAATCCCCATCCTGCACACCTCCATGTTAAACTGTCCAACAGAAACAAAAATAAATAAATAAATAAATAAATGTTTTGGTTGCAATATGCTAGATTTCCCATTCACGGCCAATGTTTTGGAGGGGGAGGTATTGGAAGTGTGTATTTTAGGTCGCATGCACAAATCCTCTCAGGGGTGATGCGATGGAAATGAATTGAGTTTAACACTGGAGGTAACACTGGAGTTTTTGACTGAAAGCTTTAAAGATTATAAAAGACGAGTTCTTTACCCAATTTGTGTAATTTCATTTTCAATTTAAAGAAGCAGCTGTTTTTTCGTTACACTTATCTTGGACATGGCTTCACATGCTTGGGTACAAAAGGTTCTAAATCAGTGGCGGCCGGTCAATACGGGGCGCAGGGACACCGCCCCTCCCCTTAAAGTTAGGCAGAGAAAAATGCTCCTTTAACATGTAATTATTTAACATAATAATTGTTTAACATAATAATTATTCATTTTAATAATGAAATAAAGTCATTTAGTCACAATGTTCCACTGTATTTCTTACAAACGAGTGCGTTTTTGAAAAGCATGTGACCTGAGGCTGAGCTCTGATTGGATTTTGTCAAATCATCCTTCTGACGCAGCTCCGTACGCCCAGAACCTGCGCACTTTTGTTCTTGGGCTCATGTGATTGGACCACTCTCAACGAGTCTTTTCCAGCACTTCTTATGGCAAGCGGAGCTGGCTGACGGGAGTCATGTGAGTCATGCCTTTATTTTATACTAGTAGTAATGATGCCTAATCACCTGATAAATGGCTATTTACAGGAGAGTATTAAAAGTTTCATTTGAATTTTGTTTGCGCCCCCTCCAAGTTTTTTTGCACCAGCCGCTACTGTCCTAAATAGATTTTTAAATGCCATAATAGTGATTTGATGATTTGTGTGTGCACGTATGTGCGTGTGTGAGAGAGAGAAATTTAATTATGTCAGGGCATTCGAGTGGTGCAGTGGTAAAGTGCTCGCCCTGTCAGCCGGAGATCGCGAGTTCGATTCCCGGGTGATGCTGTAACCTCTCACAGCCGGAGGTCTAGAGAGCTGATTGGCCGAGCTCTCTCAGAGGGGAGGGATTTGAGGGACTTAGTGTTCCCACATTATTTACGGCTCTACAGCCAATCAGGGGACGTCTGTGAGCTTACACAAGCGGAAGTAGCAAAGCAGTTCGAAAAGATGCGGTTGGCTGGCATCACGTGGTTCGGAGGAAAACACGTGATAGTCTTGACTCAGTCCTCCCGACTGAGTGGCAGTAGCAACCTGCATCCTTAATGTGGGAGCCCCCTAGTGACGGAGAGGAATTGGACACCACTAAATTAGGGAGAAAATCGGGGAAAAAATTATTTCATAACTAATGTTTATGTAGATTCTATTCTATTAGTATGAATAAATATTTGTTGATTTTTTTTTTTTTTTACAACGCGAGCACTGTATATATATTTCACTCTAAGAATATTTTGACGGATCTCCAACTGTTTGCTGTCTGAAGGCTGATGTCACCATGTTTTGCAGAATAGCAAGAATTATTACAGTAGCTGCATTCCTCATGTTACTGACAGGTAAACTTTCTCTTGAACATTTCTTACTATTGTGTTTATGTGCTGTTGTGTCACCACTGCAACAGTTCAGGAAAGCTCTCAATATGTCAGTGTGTTTGGAAGTGGTTTAATCTTTTTGACATGATCTCGGTGTAAAAAAGAACATTTGTTTGATGTTATGGGGTAACATTGCAACAATGTTTGTATGTGTGTGTATTCCAGGAGTTCAGGCTCAGCACAGTGTAACTCTATTCTCTCAGAATCTCTGTGCTGTTACTGGATCTACAGTAAAAATACCCTGTAGATTTAGAACACCTCCTCACTCCACTGTTAAAAAGGGAGAGTGGAATCGAGTCCAAAACTCTAAAGGAAAACCACCAAACCTGTGGCCACAATACTCAGGACGAGTGTCTATAAGCACAGTGACGTCTGACTGTGAGCTATCATTGAGGAATGTGAAAAAAAAAAAACTAGAAATGTGCATTGACTGCCAGAAATAAAAAAATTGAGCACAGTGTGTGCAGGCCACAAACATTAAAATGGACAGTGATAGACAGAAAATGCACAGAAGCTTTACACACATTTCCAGTAATGCAAATGTAATGAACATTTGTGTTAGTAATTACTAAAAAAAAAAAAAAAAACAAGAACAATATATAAGCATTATTGCATTACTCTATTGAAAAGTAATGCACTAACTCACTAGTTACTGAAAAAAAGTTATACACACGTGGACAAAATTGTTGGTACCCTTCGGTCAATGAAAGAAAAACTCACAATGGTCACAGAAATAACTTTAATCTGACAAAAGTAATAATAAATAAGAATTCTATGAATGTTAACCAATGAAAGTCAGACATTGCTTTTCAACCATGCTTCAACGGAATTATTTTTAAAAAATGAACTCATGGAACAGGCCTGGACAAAAATGATGGTACCCCTAACTTAATAGTTTGTTGCACAACCTTTTGAGGCAATCACTGCAATCAAACGATTCCTGTAACTTGCCAATGAGACTTCTGCACCTCTCTGCAGGTATTTTGGCCCACTCCTCATGAGCAAGCTGCTCCAGTTGTTTTCGGTTTGAAGGTGCCTTTTCCAGACAGCATGTTTCAGCTCCTTCCAAAGATGCTCAATAGGACTTAGGTCAGGGCTCATAGAAGGCCACTTTAGAATAGTCCAATGTTTTTCCTCTTAGCCATTCTTGGGTGTTTTTAGCTGTGTTTTGGGTCATTGTCCTGTTGCAAGACCCATGACCTGCGACTGAGACCCAGCTTTCTGACACTGGCCAGCACATTTCTCTCTAGAATTCCTTGATAGTCTTGAGATTTCATTGTACCTGCACAGATTCAAGACACCCTGTGCCAGATGCAGCAAAGCAGCCCCAGAACATAACAGAGCCTCCTCCATGTTTCACAGTAGGGACAGTGTCCTTTTCTTGATATGCTTCATTTTTGAACATAGAGCTGATGTGCCTTGGCAAAAAGTTCAATTTTTGTCTCATCTGTCCATAGGACATTCTCCCAGAAGCTTTGTAGCTGGTCAACATGTAGTTTGGCATACAGTATTCCAGTCTGGCTTTTTTATGATTTGTTTTCAACAATGGTGTCCTCATTGGTCGTCTCCCATGTAGTCCACTTTGGCTCAAACAATGACGGATGGTGCGATCCGACACTGATGTTCCTTGAGCATGAAGTTCACCTTGGATCTCTTTAGAAGTCTTTCTGGGCTCTTTTGTTACCATTCGGATTATCTGTCTCTTTGAATTGTCATGAATTTTTCTCCTGCAGCCACGTCCAGGGAGGTTGGCTACAGTCCCATGGATCTCAAATTTCTGAATAATATGTGCAACTGTAGTCACAGGAACATCTAGCTGCTTGGAAATGGTCTTATAGCCTTTACCTTTAACATGCTTGTCTATAATTTTCTTTCGAATCTCCTGAGACAACTCTTTCCTTCGCTTCCTCTGGTCCATGTTGAGTGTGGTACATACCATGTCACCAAACAACACATTGACTACCTGGAGCCCTATATATAGGCCCACTGACTGATTACAAGATTGTAGACACCTGTGATGCTAATTAGTGGACACACCTTGAATTAACATGTCCCTTTGGTCACACTATTTTCAGTATTTTCTAGGGGTACCATCATTTTTGTCCAGGCCTGTTCCATGAGTTTATTTTTTTTAATAATTCTGTTGAAGCATGGTTGAAAAGCAATGTCTGACTTTCATTGGTTAACATTCATAGAATTTTTTTTTAATTATTATTTTTGTCAGATTAAAGTTATTTATGTGACCATTGTGAGTTTTTCTTTCATTGACCGAAGGGTACCAACAATTTTGTCCACGTGTGTGTATAATGTTGTAAAAAGCAAATTTTCGTTCATTAAAATGGCATTATGTAATAACAGGAAATGGTTGTATAATGAACTGTATTGTGCTTCGGTTTTAGGGATGTGCTTTTAATATATACAGAGGCACACTGACTTCACCGTCACAACTCTTGATCTTTAGACTGAATGTTACTGAAAGCTTTTATGAACTTAACATATAGGGATCTTGTAAAGTTTCATTTTATCTTAATAAAAGATACGATAAAACATTGTTTTCTACAGAGCATTAAAAGTATCAACAAACATACTAAAGAATAATTATTGAAGCCAGGGAAATGTAATAGCATGAGCTTATTCTTGCACCAGATGTTTTAAATAAGGTTGAAATACTGAGACTTAGGTACTCTTTGCCAAAAAAATTATAAAAAATGTAAAATATAAAAAAATTTTTTTTTTACATTTTTGTATAGATTTTGATATGTTACTGGTTTAATTTTGCGATAATTTCCTTTTACAATAATTCATAATCAGCAGACAGATGAACCCAGGTTTAGTGCTGAATTATTTAATTATTTTAGTCGAATTCAAGAAGCTATCAAACTTTACACAGTATATACAGAATATATACAACTTCCCAGTCATGCACCTTCATACTTCATGGTGAATATCAGATGGCTTTGTCCTTAAAATATTGTTCATGGCTAAAATGTTTGAGCCTGGCCACATCTGGCCACATCACATGATTTTTTTTATTTGTAGTGCTGATAATGCTCGTCAACTGCAGCATTATCTAGTTAGAATGCTAACTACCATTTATCTCTTTTATGTGAAAGCTCCATCAGCTTTCCATATAGTGATGGTATCGTATTCATGCCACCAAAGAAAAAAGAAATTTCAAAGAAAAAAAATACTTTAGAAGGATATCGAGTTTGTATTTATTAAATAATAATAATAATAATAGTAATGCATGTTTGAAAGAAGGCAAATTTTATTTTGCTGTAAATGCAAAAGTAAACATGCTTGAGATTATATGAGAAGAAAAAGAATAATCTCAGGAGACCATTAAATCCTAAACTAATTTTAGTGCAACATGCAACTTTTAGTGCTAATTATGTTATGGTACAAACAAACATCTGAAAGCTGCATTCATTCATTTTGATGTCTGAGCGAAAAAATCATTGGTGTATTAGTGGTAGATTTCTTGCATATCATGTGGAAGGCCAAAATTTGGTTCCTAGCTAATGCCCAAACCCCGGACACTGGATGCAGTGCCAGTCCCAAACCTGGATAAAATGAGAGGGTTGCTTCAGGAGGGGCACCTGGTTACCATTGTATTAATTCCAAGTTTGTGATCGTGGTGGGACCTCCAGGCAGCATTCATACACGCATTCACACACTATGGGTAATTTGGAAACATCGATTAGTAATAGCTTTAGAGCTATATGGATATGGCTAACGCCTAATCAGCATGGCTTTAGTCTACGGGAGGAAACCCACCAAGCATGGGGAGAATATGCAAACTCCATGCACACAGAGGCAGGAATCGACCCCAACCCTTACGGTGCAAGGCGACAGTGATAACGACTAAGCCACTGTGTCGCCAGTTTTATAATTACTACTGCAAATACTAACAGACAAGAAAATCGATATAATGATTAATGTAGAAAATTATATATTTGTATCATTTGTAAAGTGCAATGATTAAGCGGCCTAAGCTTCATTACATTGATTATTAGTGACACGTCACAGTGTAGACTTTCTTTTCTTTTCTTAGCCTTAAACATCCTTCTTTTTTACAAACGTTATTATTAATGAATTATAATCGTAATTAACAGTAATAGTAAGTAGAAATTCATCATCCAGAGGTTTTTACATAACAAATAAACTGTGTTTTCCTCCAGACCCGGGCGTTGTGCGAAGATTCGGATTGTGACAGCGCCGAGCTAGACCAGTCGGGAAGTGGAGAACCAAGTCGCCCCCCGAGTGCAGGAGGCTGGGGTCAGGGTCCTCAGAACTAACCAACATGTGCATACAAAACACCCAGCCCTGTGCATTTGTACATATTGTATATATGTTCACCACAACTCCTACCAGCACACTTCCTTATTTGTAGTATCACTGAAACACCTGATACACCAGACATACACTTTTACACAAACACCATGAAATTGCCTATATTTGGGCCTGTAAAAAAAAAACAAAAAAAAAAAACGGTCATGCAGAATCAATCAAATAATGAAAATAAGCAGATATTTGCCACTTTTAAAACACACTTTCTCAAGCTGGTTATGATGTCAATGAGATTCCAAAGACCAGGGCCCCATTCTTTGTACACACTTCTCATATGAAGAAAAAAAAAAAGAGATAATTCCATGTAACGTTTCTCAAAGCAAGTACAAGGTTACATGTTTTACTAATCAGCTTCAACACATACTCATAAAGCTCGAAGTAAATCACAGTCTTACCTGTAGTTAAACTTATTACACTAGTACCTATTATACTTGAACTCATTTATGTCTTCAACAAAAATAGGGCTACGGACTTTTCCATAGATAATAATTATGAAAGGTGCTGATTCTTTATTTACCACACGCTTGTCTATATGTCCCTGAAACCATCACAACTTCATTACAACCATTCATTTCAAGATTTGTTAATGATCTAAACGACAGTTCAGATATTATTTCCCCTGTGGGATTGGTGTGGGAACTGAATGTATGAATAGTTTTTGAATCTAAACAGGCATGAATGAGGAATGCACATATTATTGAAACAATAAATGATAGCAGAGTTGTAGAACAAAGCAAAATGCTGTGCTATGCAGAAAACACATTTGTTAGCTAGAAAAATCAATGCTCATTCATCAGGAGTAACATTTTAGCCAGCTCACTCTACACACACTGTCCTATTCAGCATCTGTTTCCAAGTCCTCGAGATATTTCCCTCATAGTTTTTGGGTTTGGGCCTCATTTATCAATTATTTTGTGAAACTGCATGTAAAGGTTTTCGCGTGCCAAACAGAAAATTCCTGCTTTGCTACAATCAGCTACAAATTACCAGGGTCATTGCCAGCATTGCATTCCATAGACACAGACTTGTATACAGTCTTCCTACAGATGCCATCTTCCTTATCCAGATTGAATGGCTTGTTTAATTTGTCTTAATTTATTGATTTAAATTCACAAAGTAAAATAAACTGGCTGTTTAAATGATTTAAGTTCCCCAGCAGTGGGCACGTGGCTCAGTGGTTAGCAGTGGGAGAGAGTTTTTACAAATTGCCTGTAGCACCTCATCAAGGGTATCCTGTGTCCTGAGGGAGAGGCTCTAGGCCCCCATGACACGACACGATGTATGCAGCAAACTGTATGCAGCAAACTTCTTAGAAAGGGCATAATCTGCATTTTTTTTTCTTGGGCTTTGTTCCTTATATACTAGGGGATAAACTCAACCCTCTCATTATCTAACCTCTCTAACCTGCATGCAGGCCTGTCATATCCAAGGAGCCAACAGTGGTAACGTGTCAGTGGCAAACCCCTGACCCATCTGATCAGCAACCTAGAGCCTTAATTGTTTGAGCCACCAGTGTGCCAGAGCATAATCTGTATTAAAAAATTGGCAATATGATTCATAAGTGAAGGTTCACATTAGTGACTCTTCTTACTAAAAATTTTTTTTTTATAGTTTGTGCAAATTTATAAGTAAATAGTTTGCACCCAGCTTGATAAATGAGGCCCACAGTTCACTAAAATCAAATCAAAGTGCTGGATTATTAGCCCTTTAGACTCTTTTAATCAGTGGATCAAGATGAGGTAAGCAGTTGTAGATATTCCTAGCAAAAATATTGTTCATTTAGCTTGCTGCTCACTAACACAAAAATGATTCTCTTACCAAAATACATTATTTTAGCATCTTGGCTTGGATCAGGTCAACCAATTATTTAGCTAATTAAGAATTTTCCAATTAGAATGTAAGAATTGGGTATATATTTACTTAAAAATTAAAGAATTTTTTTTTTTTACAGACTTTCTGTTTCCAGAGCATTTGGATGAAAAAAAATTTGACGTTTACTAAAGCAAGTCAAATAAAATGACTTGTAATATGCTTACCATAACACAACTCTAAACTTAAATCTTTAACAGAAATTCCTAATATATTTGTTTCTTCAAATATTGAAAGCAAAACCAAATTTGCTGATTCATCTATTAGTTTATCATGGCAGTAGCTTTATTCCTAGAACATGCTAACATGGCTAGCTGCTTTGATGACTTGCAGTTTACTGTTTTATTACAAATTTAAAAGGATAATAAAGTTAGCACAACTCAACACAGTTTAAACTGAAAAATGTTTAGTTATTCAGTGGATAAGGGAATGCGTGTGAAGCTTTCATGTAAAAAAAAAAAAAAAAGCTAGGTACTTTTTTTATCCAAAGGACAAACATTTCCTTCACAGTTGGACAAGCAACCATACTTTTAAACACATCCTGGTGATGTAATTTACAATCTTTCCTTAACCATACAGATCTAAAGCTCTTTTTTCTGACTAATAGTAAGATTAGATGTTAACACCTTCAAAACCTCCCCTGGACTTGCCTTTGTGTTGTCATGTAAACTTTGATATTATATTTTAAATTAGTTTAAATTTCTCAAGTGACACGTGCTTATCATAGAAAATCATACAATACACAAACAATCTATAAAGAATGGGGCCCAGGAAAATGCCACGGAAAAATTTTCAAATATTTAGACGACCTTTTTGTAATGAAATTAGCATAAAAGTAACAAAAATTTGGCAAATGAGGATTTAATTTGTTAACACGAAGAAGGTATTGATATCTGCCCAAATGATAGCTAGGACACATGGTCAATCAAATACAAGAATGGAACCATGATGACTTTTACCAAACTGAATCTACATTTCACTTAAGTGTCATTTTAGAATCTTTAAGATGCAACTTAGGAGCAACACTGAATTAACATTCAGATACTTTTCATTTTCTTATTGCCTCCTAATTCTTAGAATTTCTTTTTCTTTAATAGGGACATGCAATATGTACATTACAAATATTCGGAAGATGACACTTTTATTTTCTGTACTTCCTGTAAAAAAAAAAACATGGCGTAAAAACAAAACAAAAAAAACTTTTTGGATGTATGAGGATTTTAACTTCATAGTTTTGAGGAGTATAACGAACAAAATGCATGAATTCTGTTTGTAAGTTATTTCATTTTGAATTCATTGTTTTTTATAAATTTAAGAGGAAAAGACTTTTTTTTTTTTTTTTACCTTGAATGTGTGTAATAGCCTTGTGTTGCTTGTAGGCACTTTATATAATAGAATGTTAATGTCCACTAAGTTATCACCTTCTCATGACACTAAAATTAATATTTAGTGACAGATGGGTTTAGGTCAGGAGCAAAGGATGTAGGTCAAAAATGCAGAATGTGAGTAGCTTTGTAGAATATCATTTAAATATGTTTCGAGTCAGCACATCATATGAGGCCTGTCATTTTCCTTTAAGAATAGATCCACCTCCTGGAGCCTTACCTTTCTACAAAGCGTTTTTCTAACGCAACTGAATCAGTTAATCAGTGTCCTCTGAAGATAAAGAAGGAGCAGGGGATTAGGATTTGGGCTACACTGTATAGGAAGTTAGTGCTTTGGGAGTTGGACTATTAACCACTAACTTTTCCAAAAAACACCATTCACACAACCAACGACTGTCATGTTATCCTGGGTCAAATCACTCCAAATCTGCTTTGCCTCATTTTTAAATTCAGAATGTATTATTATTATTATTATTATTATTATTATTATTATGCTATATTAGAGCTTTTATCAAAAAAAAAAAAAGGGTCATGTTGGATCAGGGGTAGCTGAGGTAGCAGTGGTTAAGGCATTGGACTATGGTTCGGAAGGTCCCAGGTTCAAGTCCCACCACCACCAAGTTGTCCTTGTTGGGCCCTTGAGCAAGGCCCTAACCCTCACCTGCTCAGATGTATAATGAGATAAAAAAATAAATTTAAAAAAAGTAAGTCGCTCTGGATAAGGGCGTCTGCCAAATGCCTAGATGTTGGCTTTTTATTTATTCAATCATTTGTTATTTGACCATACCTACATTCAACATGCATATCTTTTGAAAAACATCTACCAGCTCTGACAAGTTCTTGATTTGATCCTGGATAACTGTCTCCAGTTTAACATAAACAGGAGGAAAATCACTGAGTAAAGATAATAACTAGACATCAGGCAAAACTTTATATCTACTTCAGGTGGTACGGGTGCTGCACTTAGCTTTGAAGAGATTTGTTTCTTTTCCCCTCAGTAATCATGTTGACCAATGTACATATATAGCAAAAATATTTAAGTGACATTATTGATGTAAATGCAGATATATTAATACAACACTATGGGACAGTTTTTTGGGCAGTGGTTAAATGTAGTCGTAATATTTGTGATTTCAAATTAAAGTGTTTCATGACGAGGCTTAATCTCTGCCCAAAAAAAAAAAAAAACCCACCATTGTATAATGTAAAATGATGTAATAGGTGGCATTATGGGATCTGTTTATGTTACTTACCAGTATCATTCTGCAATTTTGTACAACTGAACTTGAACACTGGCCAAGGGTGAAAGCTCATACTGATTACTCAGCACTGGAACTCCTGAGCACTGTACTGTGGAAACTTCAGGTAGACATATGGTGCTTGGAAAATAAAAGTCATTTTGTTTGACTTTTGGACAATAAATAGCTAAGCTATGCTTGTTTCTATGAGTTAGAACCTCTGTTCACGGGATCTTATTCAGTTCCATCCAAGCCTGAGAATCTACAACTCTCTGACAATTTTATAGCGGGAATTATTATTATTTTTTTTCTAAGAATTTAAATGGAGAAAAGGTTGCCTGAAAATGTTTCATAGAAATGACATAATTGCACAGAGTTAAATTAATTATAATATTAGTGGGATTGCAAAGCAACATGTTTCACTATTCCTGTTCAGTATGTGGCACTTTTAAAATTAGACCAATATTTGTCAAAGGTATGTACATTTGTCTACTATTCTGTAAAAAGTAACTGTATGTACTTTCACCCATGGCCTTGGCTTCTCTTATGAGACAATCTGAAGACCACACTTTCTTCCTTTTTTTTTAAATCACATTAAATAAAGATGCAAAAGAGCCAAAATCAAGAACAAACCCCTAAACCCTTGTTTAAGGTTCCTGTCTGTAAATATGGTACAATATGCAATATGTTTTTGTTATGTTTTTTTGTCTTGAAATACACTTATTCCAAATCTACAAAAGAGGTTTTAATAGAGAGCTGGAAAAATCAGACGAGTCAGTAAATAGGGCACTAATTTATGAAAAGTAGACTGAGGCTGCCTACCTCCCCTTTTTCTTTTGCTCTTTATATGTAATGGCAGGATGTAATGCTCAAATGAGATGCACTTTTCTTTCCTGACCTGATCTATCAGATTTACATGTTTAATCACACTGTAAACATACGTGGAAACAACTGACTCAATATATGAATGTGCAAAATTCAAAAAGTTTGGTTCTATGTGATTTTCTTTCCTTTACATTTAAAAAAAAAAGATTCGATTTGTAAAAACAAATCTAAATGGAGCCTCAGCTGTAAACATCAGATAGATTTGAATGAAAATGCACTTATAAGGAGCCAAAGCACTATGACTTCAGCCCTATGTCATCATAGTGTGTGAGGGCCCTCATGTCTAACATTGAAAGTCCCAACTTCTGCCTATAGATAGCTTACCTCTGCAGAAGAACAGATTCCGGAAAATCAGACCTTTAATGACAGGACATTTATTATTATCTTTAGATAAATATCTGTTTTTGTGCTGCTTTGCATTAACGTATCAAATCTATCAGGGGGGATTGTGTTTTTCTTCCATTTGAAGGATGGTGGCGGACTTTTTTTTCACTCATTCTTTATATTCCCAATCCATTTTTTTAAAATATATTGGAGTATATTGCATCAGATAGCAGTACTGATATATGTTATATAGAACTGTGGACGATCAAGTTAAATGATCTTAGCTCAAAATATATTTTAGGCTGATACTCTGGGAATGCAAGGTATGTTCACACAGACGTTATTGTTTTGGGTGCATAATTGGGGGATGTCCTTTGGAAGGGGAGCATTCAAAACTCGAATTATGTCCTCTGGCAGAATATAAATGTAACTACTATTCAAAATATATTTAAATAAATTATGCTGGTGATTAAAATAAAAATTGTTACTAGAACACATTAAGTTTTTGCTTGCTGTTTATGTTGCCAACATGTGGCTAATATACATTTGCGACTCACTCAGACGTATTTCATCATTGTTTTGTTTTTTTAATACAGAGATAACAGGATGACATGCAATTAACAATTATATGCAAAAACAGAAGGGTGTGTGTCTGGTTGGTTGCTATTGTATGATGGAAAAGACCTGAATGGTGGTTAGGAATTGGCCAAAACTAAATTAAATGTGGACAAATATTTCTATGTGCTTGCAGCAGCAAACCGTCAGTCTGTCCACAAAACATAATTATAAGCATTGCTGCCAGGTGCATGCAGCGAGAGTGTGTCAAGCAACAGTGAAAATGGTGAAGACATGCAACCAGCTCGTTCATCATTTATACCGTTTTATCCTGTATACAGGTTCACGGGGGCCTGCAGCCTATCCCAGGAGACTTAGGGCACGAGGGACGGTGCACACTGGACAGGGTGCCAATCCATCACAGGACACACACACACTCACACTACGGGCAATTTGGGAACGTCAGTCAGCCTAATCTGCATGTTTTCAAACTGTGGGAGGAAACCCACCAAGCACGGGGAGAACATGCAAACTCCAACATGCACACAGACCCCAAGGTGGAAACACTACGCATGCAATAGCCAATAGCCACTTTGAGGTGTCTGTGTTGTAACAAACTCACTCTGCAATGTATTCCAAATTACCTGAACCATCTTCTTGGAACTTGGCCAATAAATGGGTTACTGGGTTGTTGTGAGACATGTGCTTTTGAAATACATTGACGGCAGGAGGTCTGAATGCTTGTTTCTGCTATATTTCTTACACATTTCCGTACATTTCCCCATTAGATCATGTCAACCCAATCCTGCCTAGGCAAGACAATGCCAATGTGCACAAAATCAGGTTCTTGAGGACATGGTTTGCCATGGTTGGTGTGGAAGATCGCAAGGAAGATCTGCCCAGATTCTAGTCGTCAACCCAACCTTTGCCCCAAGGTGCGTTATCACGGGATGCAGTGGTTAGCACCTACCAAAAAAGGTTTAAAGACAACTGGTGTATCAGCGACAGGGTTATGGGCGCCCAAGGCTCATTATGTGCATGGGGAACAAAAGGCTTCTGCAACACAATTATCTGACAAAGTTAGTGCTGGCTTTAGGGCCATAGGAAGAGCTCCGAACACACAGTCCGTGATAACTTTTAGTTTTACTTCACGATTGCTTATGAAGATGTGTAGCCACAGAGCAGTCAGGGTGCTCACGCGGACCCGCGTCCACTGCCGAAACAGCTACAATGGTCAGGTGAGTATTAATACTGGACCAGGGAGCAACGTTAGAAAGTGGTCCGGTCTAATAAATCCACTTTTCCAGTACATCATCTATGTGTGTTTATGTGTGTGTTGCTTGAATGACAAAGTGGTGGCATCTGGACTTGTTGTATGGGTTTATTTATTATAGTAGCTACTATTTCATTACTTTCATCACTTTAAATTATCTCTCCAATATTACTGAGTATGTGATGACATATTGGGCCTTATTTATTTAGCAGGAAACATTGTGTACATTTTTCATACGAGCATTTACACAAGAAATTTGAAAAAAAAAAAAAAAAACCGGGCATAAATGTACACAAGCTTGATTTGATTAACTTTAAATCATGCACTTGCAGGCATTGCAAGTTCTACAAAACAAAAACTTTTTAGCATTTAAGAAACGTTGAATACCGAATTTCGTGTATTAAAGCTTGGCTGTGTGTAAGCCTGTTTGTTTTTGATGTTTTTAAAAGACATTTAATAAATCCTTGCTAAAATCGGCATCTCCATTAAGCATCTTTCTGGAAAGCCTTTTCACGGCCATTTCATCCCTGCTCCATGTTGCTGCTTGCCGTCAGTGCTTCTGTGCATCTACATTCAGTTTTCTGGTTTTATAGAGAAGCTGCACAGCATATGATGGTTTCAACTGTTTTTGAAAGACCCATTAGTTTATGACTTCCTAACCAATTGCAAACCAGTCAATCAATCAACCAATAAAGCAATTAAAACGAGCAGGCCTGGGTGTTGTTCATTGCTTATTGTTTCAACATTGCAATTATTATTATTATTATTTTTTTTTTACATGCAGCGGCATGGTGGTTAGCACTGTGTCCTTGCACCTCCAGGTTCTGGGTTCGATTCCCACCTCAGGTCTGTGTGATGCTTGGTGTGTTTCCTCCCACAGGACAAAGCGCTATAGACTGAGTGAGTGAGTGAGTGTTTCTACATGCTTTCAGATTGTCCAACAACTCTTTTCAAACTATTGCCAGTTTCTTACCTTTCATTGCCCTCAATCTGAGAAGGTATTAACCTGGCTGGCCAAATCCCACAAAAAAAAACACAAAACAATGCAGCAAAAATTGCTTAAAAAAATAAAAAAAAAGGTTAACGCAGAAAGTGCATGGATCTTAGCAGGCAAAGAGTTCAAGATAGTCAACTCAACCTCTAAATTTCTATCTGAGATCTCCACAGAGGCTCGATGTTCTCGTGCCAGACACTGCAGCACACCCACAGAGGCATGCCCTGAGGGGTCAGAGCTTTGCCCGGAGGAAAAAGGGAAACCTACAAAATATCTGGCTCAATTCATGTTTTAATGCTATGGCTGATTGGTGACTTGTACACTCCAGGTATCACTGAATCAATTTAGACAAGTCCAAATTACTTTATTTTAACAAAGGTTTTCAAATCTATGCTGTACTCAAAGGCAAATCTATGCACCCGCCCCACCCCCCCTCAAAAAAAAAAATAAAAAAAACACAGCCTTGTGTGCCTTAAGCCAGAAAGTAGCTTAAACATACGTCGGCACAACCACATAAGCACACGTTAGCAGTTTACAAAGTCTATTTTACCAGATATTCAGCCCAAGCCTACAAAGTTGCAGAGCTGACCACAGGCAAAACACCAAGCACAATATAGAAAACAGTGGTACTTTACATCAAAGTCATTGACCTTGTCCACTGCTTAGCTTACATTTCATTTGCATCACCCAACTATGATGAAAGCATAAAATTTTAAATTCTGAAGATTTCAAATGCCCCAAAACGTCTTGAAAGAAAGGTAATTGTTACTTTTTTTTTTACTTTCATAGTTATCTACAGAGCACATATGGGGGAAAATATTTTGCACTTGACTTTAAAATACTCACTGTGTTAAAGCTGTCCAAAGTAGAACTTGCACTACTGCCAAAATGAACAGAACTGTGAAAGCATCTCTAAAAGGGTGAACAACACTGCAAACCACAAGTGTAATCTATGTAGTAGAATTGAGACACTTTTGTCCCCAATAGTTTTACGTATGCTGACGGATATCACACCGTTCTAGTCAATGGTGGTAGGAGATGTATAAATATATAAAAGAGGGAAGGGGGAAAAAACCCACATCCATGTAATAGTTTCAGCATTTCACATCATTTTAATTTGCATTTTATAGTTTTTCATTCCTGTTGCACTTCAAATCTAGAATATTCTGAAAACGTGCACAAAAAAGGTTTTAGGTTCTCCTTTACAAAATAAAAATTTTAACCAAGCAAACTGAGAAAAGAGGAAACTAGTGTTACTTCTAGAATGATCCTTCTAGTTGATTAATCAGTCACACCATATAAACAATGAGTCAGTTTGGAATCCTTTGCAGGCTCCCCACCCCAATAGGTTAAAAAAAATATTCTCTCTGTTTAAAAGAAATATTAAATCAACTCATCACATCAGTAATATTTATCAATTTATCAGAAATGTCCGACACGCTCTTGCCCATCCCTCTATCAAAACGGCCTTCGGCTTCCGGGGAAAATAGTAAACAGGAATGACAAGATATTTGACATTTGACCAGCAATTAACAAATACACTGCAGCCTTCAATCCACTGAAATACTTCACAAATTGGGTGACAATGTAAATAACAAAAGGGGAAACAAAGCCAGGAAATGTGGAATGGAGCTTGTCTGCTCAAAAACATCCAAACCCCCAAAATTGACAGCTTCCTGGATATAAATTAAAATAAATAAATTTGTATGGTACACTGAAAAAGCTGTGAACTTATTGGTTTACATTATTAGTTCCCCCATATGCTTTGTAAGAAAAATCTTACAAAAAACTCATCTAAAAAAAATAATCATTATCAGATTTTCCCAGTAAATCATATTGTGTACAACAGGATATGTCGAAAACCAAAGTGTTAAAAACTATACGCAAAAGGGATTTTAAAAACATGTCCATGAAATAAATAAATAAAATACCTATGCATATTAACTTCCAGAAAATATATTTATGAAGCACAGCCTGCATGGGTGAGGACAAAAGCTGGGTTGAGAATACTTGGTTGCTTTTTTTTTGTTTTTGCAGAAAGTGAGTGCACACACGTGCACACTTGTTTGTGTGGGTGTGTGGTTGTACACGTGTGTGTTTGTGTATATAGGTTGCGGGGGTGGGGGGGGGTAACTGGCTAATGGAGATATGGCGGCGTACGAGAAGCTCAGTTTGTAGCCAGTCCTGTTGCCTCAGAAGAAAGTCTGGAAAAAAAAACAAGTGAAATATTTAGCTTTTAAAGTGTACACTAAACACACACCGACATGCAAGTGATGCTACACAATCCTAGTTCTAACTTAAATATAGCTGTTCAACTAAATGCCTTACATTTTTTTTTTAACAGGTACAATATGCTACATACACTGCTTTGCCAAAAAAAAAAAAACTCACAAACACAATAAGATTTAGTTTAAATCACATTTGGCTTTGATTACAACTAGCTCATGTGAAAATGATTCCTCATGCTCCTAAAACCACTATTTCACAAATGGAGCCTGGGAATATGCCTGCACTACCAGGGAAGAAAAACTTGCCTACGCTGACCTGGTCATTCAGTGCGTTCAAGTCATTAGCTGACCATTTTATTTCTAGAACGTTGCCGAGTCTAGACCTGACCAGCTGAGGTGCCACTAGAGGCTTGTACAGTGACACTATGCATGATGGGTGGATTGTTTAATGTGCTTCACTCAGACCACATGACCCTGTTTTTTTTTTCCTTTTCACCACTCTAAAGTCTAATCTTTAAGCTTCCGTAGCAAACTGAATTAGCCTCACTAACATGTGGTTTTCTTATGGCCACACAGCTATTTAGTCCCAATCCTGTGTTTGCGTTTTATTGCGTCTATTGTGTATGTACAGAAATGCTTTTACTATCAACATTAAAAACATCTACGGTTTTTAGTGCTGATTATTTATTATTTCTTAATTATTTTTTTGAACATGCAGTGTTCAGTCATGTCCATTTGTGGTTTTTTGGTTTTCTCAACCACATTCCTTCCGCGAAGGCGATGGTTCAGCCCTACCCTTCCCTGGTTTTGATCATGTGTAGAAGAGCTCTTAACCCGTTTGCAGTAATTTAAAATCCCATTAATGATCTTCATTGCTTGATGCAGCCCAATAATTTGAACGTTCTAAAATGGCGACTTTTTTTTGGCCAGACCGTCTATATTACACCCAGTGTATTAATTACAAGGAAATAAAAAGCATATTGTTGGAAAGAGCATGGTGGGGCTATTACTTTTTTTAAACTGCCACTCTTGTCACAACACAGGACAGTATAACACACTCGGAGGAAAGAATCTGTTCTATTCTGCATGTATGAGCAAGAGAAGCTGTGAGTAAGGCTGGGAAAAAATCTTTCCACCTTCTCCCCGACCCTTTGACTCTCTTGGACACGAGCAATACAAACAACTGTTTACGTATGTTAACCTTTTATGTGGGCAATTAGTTAAACTATGTGAAAAAGTATCACTGTGTGTACAGTATAACGTAAGAAATTTAAATCATATTGAAATGCGTGTTACCTAGCATTAATGAGGTATTCAGCCAGGCTGATGCTGGCTGGGGAGCCAGTGATGGTGACTTGGCGATCGTTGGAGCCTTCGACAGGATTGGCGATCTTGATCTGAGCTCCTGACATCTGGCGAATCTCATTTATCTTGGCACCTTGACGGCCAATGATGCAGCCAATCAACTGCAAAGAAAAAGCATTCAATAATTACATCTTCAGGACTTTGCAAATGCTATTCAATATTTACAAACGCACACAAACTCACGTCATTTGGAATGGTCAGTTCATGAGAGCCAGTTTGTGTGGTGGCATCCATGCCAGCTGTAAGAGAACAGAGGCACAGTATTAATAACGGAAACGATGGGATGCATGTTATTTTGGCCTCAAGTGAAGAAAAAAAGTTTAGAAGTGATCTCTGCCCCACCAATGACCACAGCCCAAACTTAGAACCATGTACTATGCGGCATAACCACTACAAAGATGTAATAGCTGCAATCACTACACTATTTGTGGGTAAAATGTTTGATTAAATAATCTCTATAGTTACAGTGGGGATGCATATTTAACAACTTAAGATCACAAGATCCACATTATATTCAGCAAACCATTGAATAAAAAGACAAATGAACACTTCATGTATTAGAAGTAGCTGTTGTAAAATAAAGTATTGGAATGGTTTCTACAGGTGCAATGACAGTGTTGCACTGGTATGTGTGCATCAGCCATCAGATTTGAACACTATGGTATAAACATGTTTCATCAAAGGATTCTGCTTAACCCATCAGTGACACTGAGCTTTAATAACCCTAGCAAAAATCAACATTAGATACTCCTAAAATAAATCTACCAACAAATGTCCTTGAAAACGTTGGAATCGGAAAATGCTCCCTGACTTTCCAAATACTCACCAGTGAATCCCTGGCTACTTGGGGCCAGAGGAAACGGACTTTGCTGCATTGCCAATTGATGAAGTTTAGTGAGCTATAAAGGGAAACAAGAAAGGAAAAACTGCAGACTTACAGAACAGAAGTATTTCTAATGATTATGTCACATGAAGAAACCAAGTCCATTTCAAACAAACATTTCCAACCTAGAAAATTAATCACATTGTTCTTACATCAGGTTGGGGAATGGCATGCTGTCCCTGCACCGCATATGCCTAAAAATGACAATATGATTTCAGGATAAAATTCATTTGCTATTGTGATACATAATTTGGAGCAATTCCTTGACAGAAAACACTAACCTGTCCTCCAGCAAAGATAACAGGCGAACCTGAGGGTTTGGGTCGATACGGGATGGTGACACCTTTGGGAGGAGACTAAAATAGAGAGGGAGAGAGAGCAAGAATTGCATTATATTAACTGTCAAAAAGAAAACTGAATAAATTGCCCGTCAATGCTGGCAGAAACTACGAAAGCCTGAACCAATCACAATTCTGCATTGTACTTCATTGGTGCATAATCACTGGCTGCTATTGTGCATTCCTTTTGAGCTCTTTAAGGCTTGCCCAAGTTCAGAACAATACATAACATCTGAAAGATTTGTGTCTGTCATCCTGTCATACCAAAAAAGATCATTTTTACAGAAGATGATAGATGAAAGGTCTGTAACATGGACTGCAGCATGTCTGCAACATGGATCTGCTGTCTTCAAAAGGGATTTTGAAGCATTGCTTAAACTTAATCATTTCTTTACACTTGTTCTTTTCTGAAAACTACAAATGACTACCCACAGTTTGGCATTGCTCACATTTTCCCCCCCTCATAAAATATAACAAAAACCTTTATTTTTTGGGCTCTCCGAGACCCCAAACAGAACAAGAGCCAAACGCCGTCTTACATGTGTTATAAAATTACCCTTTTAAAACAAACATTTAAACCATATAAAAAAATTAATTGGGATGTTCAATCTGTATGGTCATGTACAGGTGAATTTATAAACATGTAAGATTCAGCCCACATCCACTGGGCACAGGTGCTGTACAATTAAATCTCTTGTTGGTCGACTTGATGGGTGAGTTTTTGATACCAAATTAATAAAAATTATTTGGGTAAACCTGCAAACGGTAAATGGCCTAAAAGTGATAAATTCCTTATAAATATTCCACAGATTTTGTGAAGGATTATACAAATAAAGATGCAGTTATAATATTAAAACTTTAAAGCCTTAAAAATTGTTCTATGCATGGCTTGAAAAGGAGACCTTGCACATTCAAAATGATCCCCCGTCAACCTGTCGTGGAGTATTAAAGCGAAATTGTCTGAGAACATTAATACATTTTATGCAAAAATCCGCCCTAAAAACAGATAAGTGTTTACCTCCAGCATGACAACACAGATCTGTTTCACACACTCGATGATGGAAAGCGGTGTCCCAGCAATGGTAATGGCTCGTTCAGTGGAGTTAGGCAGCATGTCCCCTGCCACCTGTACCTGAGCTCCCGTTGACTTATTAAAATGAAAAATAAAATAAATGACACTTGTCCAATGCTATGTAACAGAAAAACTAAGTTAGCAGAGTAGCTGAAAATTTCTATCAAGTTTACACTTACCTCTCTGATCTCTTTAATCTTGCAGCCACCTTTACCGATAAGAGAACCACACTGGCTGGCGGGCACAACAATGCGCAGTGTGACAGGAGGCTTTGAGGTGGCTGTACTGTTGGACATGGAGCTGCTAATGTCCTAAAAAATAACCAGAGATCAAAAAGTAAGTCCAAGTTAAGTAGGGGACTGGAGTAACGAAACTGTATTCCCAAAATACATACACTATATGACTAATCTCTTATCAGATGCCATTACAGAATTTGTGGGGGTTATAATCAGGCCATCAATTAAAGTTTTCTTGAATAAATGCAATGCCAGATGGCAAGATCATTTTATGCTATATAACTAACGTGTTAAATAACTAATTTACACCCATGCTGGATAACCGACCAAGATCATGCCAGGTTTTTTAAAGCACAATTTGCTCATACTCATTGACCTTAAGCAAAGTAAAGCTGCAGTTATTGCAATGATTATTGTTATTAGTTTACTGTTTCCATAATTTAATTTCTTAGCGCCTGGTAATTTGGAAGCTTACAATCTTCCTTGCACGTTTTATTCTTAGAGCCTGTCCACACGGAGACGCGTTTCGCTGTATACGTATACATTTTTTACCGTATTGGCGTTTCATCCACACGGATCCGGCGTTTTAGGAGACTGAAACCGCTATTTTTTGAAACCGGGTCCCAAGGTGGATAAATCTGAAAACGACACCCTTGCGTTTTCGTGTGTACAGCCAATCCGTATATTTTGTGAAACGATGATATCATGCGCATGCTCAAAGTCTTCTTCTCCGTGTATAGTGCATCTCTATGGCAGAATTACAGCGCCCCATACTGGTCTGGCATATATGTACTACACCGTTTTCAGCGGTTTCGTATGTTCGCAGATGTTTCTTGAGACGACGCCGAACGAGGAAAAAAATTATCGGATAGAGAACGCACCGGCTTCGTGTGGACGGAGCCTTAATTTCACGCCGGGTTTCGGGACAACTCAGGACCATCTAAAGAAGGCCATAAAATAATAAAATAAAAGCTCCAAAGGTGTTTGTTTTTTTTCAGGAGAATGCGTGACCCCATGCTGATCACCGCAACACTTACACATTGCAGGAAGTGGACTGGGAGTTGTTGCGACATCCCTGTACTGCCCTGACATTTCCATATGACTGGACCATTCAACAAGTTCCTGGGAGGCCAGAGTTTCAGACATGAAGCAGGCTAGTGTGTTTGTGGCTCTGGCGCACTGAGAAATCTTTCTACCTTGATGATATCCAAGCACTAGTGAAACGCTAGGATAAGTGCATTAGTGTAGCAGGAAATTGTATACAGAAATAAAGGGACTCTCAGAACTGTGTCCTGTTATTCTGCACCATCACTATACTGCACAAATTCCTGGTTTGACTTGAACAGCCCTTGGACTTTTGAATCTCCAAGGGTATGGAATATGAAAACACTACATTTCACAGAGGTGACATCAATAATAAAAAAAAAAAAAGTCCTGCAGGGGAAGGGCATTTTAAAAATAAAGGTACAGAAAGTAAAAGTGTAAAGTGTGAAATGAGATTATTAATGTGTACCTCTTCGAGTTTATCAATGATCATGGAGAAGGCTTTAAAAATGGCAGTGGTGGGCCCTGCCAAGGTGATGATGCGCTCCGGGCAGTTCCCTTCCGAGATGTTGATACGAGCTCCACTCTAAACAGGAGACAAATAAAATGAGCAAACTTATCAGTACATTCTTAGGTAATTATTTAATGGGATATAATAAATGTTAAAAAATGTTCAGTCAAATTACTTCCACTAAGACAGAGACTTAAACTTATTAATTTAAATGCTAGCGTTCCAATGTAAGTAATCAGTCTAAATGACTCGCATTAACCATAAGGCTTACCTCTTCTCGCATCTTCTTCACTGATTCACCTTTCTATAAAAGAAAGAAAAAGACCAGCCGCTTGTTACTCACATCAAAAATATAAATGACCATTAACAGTACGCCTTAATGACTCACATAACACATCACAGAAAGCATAAGTGGCATAATCTATTAAAAAAAAAAAAAGAGAAAAATAACTGCCATGCCATCCAGAGATATTATATTATTCCAAGAACTGTCAACACTTATTCTCTGCTGCTCTGCAATTTATCTGCAAGCTATCGCTCAAAAACAAGTTAATAGTCTGTTAATAGTCTGTTCCTCCCTAAAATAAAATGCATCAACTTTGAACACTCTGATGCTCTAAGCACTGCTGGAAGCCTGCAGATAAGCAGAGAAAATATCACCCATGGAATATTAGACACATGATTTGTAGAAAATGCAGTGCTATTTTTTTTTTTTATTATTGTTTTATTGAACATAATTTATTGTGATACTACAGAATCAACCAAATATCCACCATTCAGACGACTTCTCACAAACGCAGCTGCTGGCAAGCAGTCCCGAGTGCACAGCTGATATTATTACACCCTCGCCTACACTCTTTAAATCTGAAATGGTGGAAACGCTTGTTTCTTTAAAGGCCTTTTTTTCCCTTTCTTTTTTTTTTTTTTATATAAAGAAAAAAAAAAAAAACTTCCCTCCCTCCCTCCCAAACAATCAGGCATATTTTTGATAGAATATTATACACAGGGGGAAAAAATTGTGTCACACAGGCCTAATTCACAAGCTAATTTTCTTTGGCATGCTGCTTTTTCATTCCTGCTGGCACCAGCATTCAAAATATACACCAAATAAAAGGTTTTGATGAAGATGCACAGGTTGTAATTTTCTTGCCCAATACTGATTTCTGTTTCCTTTAGAAAGTTCCGGATTTCATTTCTACGACCTATAATTGACAGCATGCACACATGCAACATTTTTGTTCCTTTTCTGTACTGGAGAAATAGAATTGTATGTTCATAATAATAATAATAATAAAAAAAGACTAGTAAATAGCTGTTATTTAAAACTACACACTCTCACTCAAGCAAAACTAAAAGTAAATATAAAAGTCATCTACCTTTCCGATAATGCTGCCAACCTCTTTACCATGCATAAGCAGCCTGATGGTGAGTGTGACATTGAGTCCACCTTCAATCACGCTGGAGTCCATCCCTGTGCTTTGGAGATATACCTGGTTCCACTGTATGCTCTTTGGTCACCACTGTTGAACCTGGTCAGACAGAAAATTTTATTTTAATAACTGGAAACTTAAGCTTGAAAATGGATTTCTCTTTAAGGCTAAATAAATACATACAAACAAACAGAGCTCAATATTGAGCATGTCAATTATTTCACTTATATTCACATAATTCTGTTAATACTTTCCCCACTGAGTTCATATACTGTGCCTTTTAAAACAGACTGCCATATGTGTAGACACATCACTCTACCCTGTCCAGCCTGCCACATAGAGAACACTCATTACAAAACAAAAATCCTAGATTAAACAGTTAAGCAGATTTACAGTAGAAATCTTTTGGATCATCAAAATAATCAAAATAGAGGTAAAAGGTTCAATTATACATAATATTTGAGGTCATATCGCCCAGAACTACTTTGCCACTAATTACCCTACACGATTGCTTGCTAGCCAGTAATTTCCAAGTGCAAACAGCTAGCAAACTGTTCCATAAGTAATCAACTTGTGTACATTTATAGTATACTAGGCAGGAATGCAATTAAGTAAATGTCACTAAATAAAAGTGTGTGGACATGATCATTTGCCCAGCTTGCTAACACAAATATACAAGATACAAGGGCTATTACTCTATATTATCACAAACAATGCATTTGCACCATAACTGAACTCAACTCTCAAATCTTCATTAAAAAAAAAAAAAAAAAACCATTTGCCTCAAACTGCAGTACAGAATGTTTATGGAGATGACACCACTGATGTGCACAGATGGATGAAGTTTAAAGATCCAGAACGCAGTGCTTGAGACACCACAAAATGGGAGAACATCTACTGCGACAATGGAAATTTCCCACCTTTCACCATAGAGTAATACTGTTGAATAGAGGAACAGTTACTCTACCAGCACGTGCAATTTTGAAGCAGTTCCAAAAGAGGAACCTCATCTTTACAACTCCCTAATCACAGGAGCAAAACGACCAAAAAAAATTTATAAGCTTTCACTACTGTACATCCACAGTAAGTACAGGAGAAGACAGAGAGCCTCTTTTACTATGACATTAAGGCTACTGTAAGCTACAACAAGCTCAGTACATTTTATATTTATTTGAACATGAGTAGTTTTATACAAGCAGAATCGTAAATGGGACTCTAACATTTTACCTCGTGCATTTCTCCTTTTACTCAAGTACAGGGTTTGCGTACTTTGTGCACCACTCATACCAAGACATGACTACATCTTATCAGCCTTAGAATCATTTTAACTTAAGCCAGTATTCCAGGGAATATTTTGCTGTGCATCTGTATTTCCCTTCATTGCATTTGTCGAACACATGCGTAGGTACTGCCAGCGAGGAAGCAGCAATTACTTACAGTGTGTAACATTTGATTACTCCATATTAAACAGGTTTGTCCTCCTCTCCTAACAGTTAAAGAGTCCTGAAAATCTTGCAAAAGTAATTTCTCAGTCAGTTGTCAGGTTTGAATGGGCAGAAAGATACTGACACACGCCAGCTCAGATACGTTTGTGCCAGAAAGGAATACACAGCTGAAGTAATGCCTGGATTTTCACTAGCATTTAACATAAAGCTACAGGCTTCGGAACAGAGAAGCATTTTCTCTTCAACCGTCTTTCAGCTAGACAGTGCTTAATAATCAGCCTCAGAGGCACACTGAACCCTGAGGACAGTGTGTAACTCGGTAAACAGAGCTGCACGAGCAGCACGCTGACGAATCATAACAAAGACGCCTTTCTCCATCAACAAGGTCTTGTGTGTTAGCAAGCGCACTAAAGTTGTCTGGCTTGCTACTACTGGCTGACCTCGCAAAAAGGAAAAACAGTTTTATACAGAGTGACCGCATAGGCAATTTACATGTAGGTCTGTAAAATATATTCCAAAACAAACACACACCCTGTAGCTTAAACTGTTGTGGATATCCAGACAACCTTACACGAGAAAACACAAATCATGTTGACATTGTTTTGAAACGTATTATGTACATGTAACGTCAATGGCAAGTTGTTTTTGCCTCGAGAACTCATTTACACAATCTCGAACGATGCACACCTGAGGTCGGGCCTGGAAACAAATCTAATCCAAGCTATTAGTTGTAACCAAGCTCATTATAAACAAGAATTAAAATGATATAACCTGTTCAGGAACTTTATTGAACAGAGGTTTTATTAAATTCCTGTATGGCCCATAAATTCCTGATAAACAACAAACTTGTTTCACTTTCATAATCTGACCCCATTCACATTGTGTACGTGTGAGTGTGAGAGAGAGAGAGACTGAGAAAACATTAACAGCTTTGTCTATTTGGCAGGAAAGGGAAGATAAAATGCATCAGAGAAAGATGTTTTTCTGCTCTGTGAAATTCGACGGCATAGGCTATTAAGGTTTGTTAAGGACACGCTCATTTCGTCGACTTAAACTGGAGAGATTTTTTTTCAATGACGGCCAGCAAAAATGAAGCGTCTTGTACTGCACAACACATGGAAGCTTGGATGTGACTAGATTAAAACAACTCTGAGGTCATCCCCTGCCAGTCAAACAGCAATCTAAGGCTACAGTGGACACAGACCTGAACAGCTGAGGGGAGTGGAAAAGGTCACATGACGGGCATACAGATGGTATGGTGAGGCTTTGATAACAGCATTATGAGCCTTATAATGATGAGGCAAAATGGGATATACATGACTGGAGGTCTTTACCTAAACAGCCTCATGAAAAGCTTACATTGATGATGTAATTACTACACAAGAATTACATATCAAATTAGAGGAATTAAATATTGACTGCATACACCATACCGCTTAAAGCAAGAGCATTACGAGAGTTGCTAAAATGCTAACAGCTTCAAAAACACACATACAAAAATAATAATAATAAAAGAACTGATGGAATTGCATCTTATTCCATGATTATAATATTGGAAACTTTGAAAAGAAGAAAAAGTTCAGGATAGAACTACCAGCCCATGTGAATACTGTAACCTCCTTTTACATAAACAAATTCATAAAAAGTTAATTAAAAAGAGAAAACTGATTTTCCTTAGTTGTCAGTCATGTTGAGATGTCAAAGGGAAACTGTTGCCTTAAAACTGATTAGGGCAATCAATTCCAACTGGAACTCTCAACTATAATTCAAATGGAAAAAGTTCAAAACAACTTATTTTAGTTAGAACTGTCTGGAGCAGCTAAATTCAAATTCAAATTTTATTTGTCACATACACATATATATATAAAATCTGAAGTATAATCTGAAGTGTGCAAATGTGCATAGCTAAATACTATCAATGACTTCTCCAGGCCCAAGTGCTGCACAACTGTTATATGCATACCCCCCCCCTTTTTTTTTTTTTTTTTTACCCAAGAGTGAAACATAGAAATGCAGACCTGACATTAAGCATTTATTTAATTCTAGTAACTGCTTTATCTTGATCCGTGGGAAGTCTGGAGTGAACCCGAGTAACGCTAGAGTGCAAGGTTGGAGAATTCACCCCTGTTGGGATTCCGGTCTACTACAAGGCATCATATTCACACCTTCACACCCAGAGACAATTCAACCTAGCCAAACTGCCTCCATGCATGCCTTTGGAAAAGTGACAGAAACCAGGGAACCCAGAGAGAACCTATTCAAAGACACGGACATGAGAAAACTCCAAGGTGGCAAGGTTTCCCCTTGACCACGAACAACCTGAAATCAGACTGAAGTGAAACAAAGGTGGATAAAGATGTTTAAACAGTTTTGTTATGTTTAACAAAACAGGGATGTACAATGTACATCAAACAGCCTATTAAGAGCACCGAAAGATGACTAGTCTAAATGATGAGAAGAAACCTACACAACGTCAAACCATGTTTTGGTGCAAGTTTTCTTCCAAAGTTAATTCCATTTGGCTCCAGCAGTGGAGGGTTAAAGCTGATTTGTATTTACTGATAACTAGACCTACACAAGATGGCCGCCACAATGCTCGCGCGCCTCTTCAGAAATTAACGCGGTGCTTCAGCACAGTGCAATACCCAACGTAAACAGGAGAGGCAGTATAGCACCGCATCATCTAACACTGTCCATAACAGCGCGGACAAACTACTGTCACGTCTCAAACTGCATCATATTCTACTCTACAGAGTCATTCAATATTAACATGAACACTTATAACGTCTTAAACTTCAGCAAAAATGTTGTAAAGAAATTTAATAAAATAAAAATATAGAATTTTACTGCATACTGAGGATTGCAAATTTAAAATGCAACTCTTGAAGACGGTCACACAGACGGCATAAAGTTTTAAAGAGGAAAACTAACGCTACTGCGCATGAAATCCTTATAAACATTACAGTTTGAATGGCTCGAGATGTTCTGGCGCTGATGCGCCCTCTAGTGGACTCTGCTAAATACAGTACCCAGATATATAAATGTACGTATGTGAACTGAAGCGCTGTTTTTACACTTCTAAGGTTCTCTTAGCTTCATGAACAGTAAGGTCAGAGCTGGACCTGAGCAACAGCTGTGTGGTTATTGCATCAACTATCACTTCGTGAATGTCCATGTTTACTAACCACGGCGAGGAAGTTAACGTTACGTCCCCCATTTTGTCCCTTGTTTAGCAAGTAGCCACTTGAGACGAACGCATTACTATCTCCCGAAAAGTCGGCGAGTGTGTTTTAAAATGATTTTCGAAACCAATGGAACAAAACGTTTTAGATGGTTAAGGCGCTTCAACGTTGAGGGAAAAAAAAAGAGTAAAACGCTACGCATTTTGGCGCTACATAAACAAGCACGCGCATGTGAAGAGTGACGGATGCTGCGTCCTTCCTTATAAACGCGCTTAACTTGCAATAAACTAGACTCAAGATTAGGTACCCGGATGTACCCATTATGTGAGGGGGGGGGGGGGAACAAACCAGAGTTAAAAAAGTAAAAGAGCTAAAGTAATTGTGAAGAATACGAAGGAACGGGAAACGCGTTAAGTCCCTCATTAGCGCGGCCATCTCGCGTGGCGCAAAATGGCAATAATACGTCACACCGTAACGCCGTACAGCAATAACACCCTGACTACACTCCTGCTAAGTGCCTGCTAACCTCCTGCTGGCAACGAGTCGGAACCCAAGTATTACAATAAACACTATTTTAGTAATTCCCACATATAAATGTGTTTAAAGCTGACTTTTCTGTATCACGACATTAATTCGATCAGCACGCTCAGTTATTAGCTATTAGCTGTCAAGCGCATCTTAGCTTAGCGACCACACCACCAGCTAACACACTCTACAAGCAGCTTTAAACCAACTACATAAAAAGTAAACAAAACCAAAATGCATTAATCACACAGCTATTATTGAAAATCTCCATAACCTGTACGAGAGAAAAGAAAAACACCATCACATAACGACTTTTAGCCTGTTAGCACAATTAGCTCGCGTCCGCAGAGGCCTAGTGAGCATACGCACTCTGTCCGATGATCTTCAACGGTCTTGCCGTAGTTCTACAAAAGAAAACGACGAAACAAAACGAACACAAGCGTATGTTCTCGTACCTGTTCCAACCCCGGCGATGAGTTCAGGGGAGGGGTAGGGTTTATAGGGTAAAAAGGGGAAAGGTTCGGGAGGGAATTTAGAGAGGATTCGGGGAAGAGGGAAGACACACAATTGCGTGATCAGACTCCACTCTCCTCGTACAAAGACAACGAAACGCGCTCCAATCAACTTTCACCTCTGACCACGTATGTCGTCATGCGTCCCGCCTCTTCCGGCTTCTTTGTCCCCCCTTTTTCTTGTTCTGCTCCAGCGGGGAGGAGAGCAGAGCAGCCGGATATAGCGCCCCCAACAGGACACTAGCAACCACATGACCCTGCGTAAACTCGGGGTTCCAATTGAACGAACTGAGAAATGAATAAAAATGTGTAAATGTTGGGGGGGGGGGGAACTTTTAGTATTTGCTTACTTCTTTATTCTTCTTATTAAGAAAAATATGATTATTACTTCTTACTAGGAAGACGGTTCTGGCCTCGCATGATGTTGACGGCCGTTTCTCTGCGAACTTGGCTCCAGTCGCTCGATAGTTCAGGACTGGAATTTCCTACAAGTCTATCTGAGCCTCCAATAACTACCTGGAATCCATATTAACATCAAATAACATCTATTAACAACTATTATACTGAACTGCCTGCCACCCAACACACAGTATGAATGCAGATCAATTCCTGCTTTCTGATTCACCCAGATGAGGATGAGTTCCGAGTCTGGTTCCTCTCAAGGTTTCTTCCTACTGCCATATCAGGGAGTTTTTCCTTGCCACTGTCTCCCTCGGCTTGCTCATCAGGGACTATCTGACCATTTTTTGATTCATACACATTCACATTTCATGCAAACTTAAATAATTCCTATGATTGTGTAAAGCTGCTTTGCGACGATGAAAATCGTTAAAAGTGCTATACAAATAAAATTGAATTGAAAACTTCGATTTAAGTAAATAAACGAAATTAAGTCATTTATTTGTGGCGGCACGGTGGTGTAGTTGTTAGCACTGTCACTTTGTACATCCAGGGCTCTGGTTTGATCGATTCTCGTCTCTGTGTGCATGGTTGTGCTTGGTGAGTACTTCTGTTTTCTCCCACAATCCAAAGACCTGCGGATTAGGCTAATTGGCATTTCCAAATATTTCATTTTTCATTATTGCACAGTGAAATTCCTTCTTCACATATCCCAGCATAACTGGGGTCAGAATGCAGGGTCAGCCATGATACAGTGCCTCTCGAGCACCCCTGAAGCAGATAGGGTTAAGGGCCTTGCTCAAGGGCCCAACAGTGGCAACCTGGTGGAGCCGTGGATCGAACCACCGACCTTCCGATCAGTAACTCAGTGCCTTACCCATCTGAACCACCACTGCCTATATGTGTGTGTGTGTGTGTGTGTGTGTGTGTGTGTGTGTGCCCTGCAATGGATTGGCCCCTTGTCCAGGGTGTACTCCCACCTTGTGCCCTAAGACTCCTGGCTTCAGACCCCCATCACCCTGAATACAGGATAAAGCGGTATAGACAGTGAGTGAATGAGTTTTATTTGTATATCGCTTTTAACAACGCCTATTGTCACAAAGCATTTTTACAAAATCAAAAAATAAGAAAAAAAAGAGTTTTAAAAAGTGTAAGAACTATGTACAAATCATAATTATAATATTGTCTCTGATGAGTAAGCCGAGGGCGACAGTGGCAAGAAAAACTCCCTGAGATGGCAACAGGAAGAAACCTTGAGAGGAACCAGACTTAACCACAAATCCTCTCTAAATTCCCTCCTGAACCTTTTCCCTTTTTACCCTATAAACCCTAAGCCTCTCCTGAACTCATCGCCAGGGTTGGAACAAGAAAGGCGTTTGAGTTAATAGGATGTCATTCAATAGTTCAGGACTGAAATTCCTGCAAACAGTTTTGCCTCCTGAGCCTTCAATAACAAAAGTAGACAGCTCATGTTATACTGAAATTCCAGCCTCATAACACTCTGTATGAATGCAGATCAATCCCTGCTATCTGTTTTACCCAAATGAGGATGGGTTCCCTCTTGAGTCTGGTTCCTCTCAAGGTTTCTTCCTATTGCCATCTCCTGGAGTTTTCCCTTGCCACTGTTGCCCTTGGCTTGCTCATCAGGGACAATCTGATCATCTGAATCTGATATGATTTAAACATACTGTATATTTATATATACTGTATATAGTACATACAGGAGTATATAAAACAGGAGTTTTAGTCCAGTACTACTGAGCGACTGCAGTCACAAGTCGTCAGAGAACAGCAGTCTGCATCAGCTGAGTCCAAGACTATCTTCAAGGTAATGTGGAACTGTTCCCAGTCACCTCACGCATCCCAAGCAGACCACATGAGGCCTCCATGCAACAAGATTTCTTTGGCAATGGGATTTTGATCACTGAAATGTGTACTGTAGCTCGACCGTAGCTCATTTTACATGTGTAGCTCGACCCAGAGAGAAAGAGAGAGAGGGCAGTTAGGTATGGTCACAGTCACATAATGTATAAGGTGAATGTATAAATCAATCAGTCGATCAATAAACTAAAAAATCATAACTGTTTAAATAAATAAAACAAGTTGACTTGAAAATTTTTTAAAGCATTCATTACATTTATGGCATTTGGCAGACACCTTTACATAAGTGCTTCGAAGTCTCTTTTCTGAAATAAATAATTATACTGGTTCATTATAGAGGGTAATGAGGGTACAATGAGGCTATAATGAGGGTACTGACCATCAGTACGATCAGCCCAAACCACTCTGGGAGGGTGTTGAAGGAAAAAGTGAGTGTTCAGATGTGTTTGAAGACCGTCAGTGTCTCAGCTGTTTGGACCACTGGAGGAAGTTTGTTCCACCACCTACAAATGCCAGAACAGAGAATAGTCTTGATGCATGCTTTACATGTTCTCTGAGATGGCAGGACCAAGGAGTGCTAGTTGATAAAGAGGGTGTGTAGGGCACTGCGGGGTGTGATAAGTGCTTTGAGGTAGTTAAGTGCTGGCCTATTTTGGCTTCAGGCAGCTACAGAAGGCCAATGGAGGGAGTGAAGTACTGTAATGGGGTGATGTAGGGAAATTTAGGAAGATTGAAGGCAAGTCAGGCATCCAGTCTGAAAATGACAAGGGACTGCGTGGCCTGTGTGTACAGAAATGAACAAATTCTACATGCCCGTGTCAGGTGAAATGTGAGCGGGGAAAGGACAGATTATCCCTCCTTACCCCATTCAGTAAAAAAAAAATACCAGAAAAATAATATGATAGGAGCCCATTTATTTTATTTATCTTTAGTATCAATCCATGTTACATGTATTCCACTGCATCTAATTTAAAGCTGGATTTTATTTTCTTAATTTTAACTCTGTGGTAGTTGCGTAGAACTATTTGAACATCTATAACTACACCATGTTACAACATATTTGTCCTTGTCTCAGTCTTTACTGCACCATTTCCCATCACCATTTCCTCTTCCCTCAGCACAGTAGCTACATGAGGTACAGAATAATGAAGAGTTCCCATGTAACATTAGAGAGGACTGAATTGAGAAGCGTAAGATTGAAATCCAAATGTTCACCTCTGATTCTCATGTTTCAGCCATGCACTGAGTCACTTTGTCAGTTGGAATCTCTGTTGTAATACACCAAGAAGATCGAGAAAGACAACTACGTTAAATGAGAGCCTTCAAGTTTTGTAAATTTGAGAGATGTGATGCATGATGCTAGAGAGAATGTGAAGACCATCCTAAAGTTCCCTGTATCCTGTGTGAAATGTCACTGGGAAGCAAATGCTCTACTGACCGGTTCTTCAAGCTAGCAGAGATGACTAAAGTGTTGTCTTGTAGCAAAGCTATAGTCATAGTCTTTAAAAGTACCCAGTCAGGATTTGCACAACTAATTTATACATGTTAATTCGTTTATTGTATACACTCAGAATGTGGTTTTGCTCGCTTAAACTCTCTCTCTCTCTCTCTCTTGCATGCACACTCTCTCTTAACATAGCACTCTGCTTGCTCTGATTGGCACAGCATGACGCATTTGAGACAAAACCAGCCAGTCAGAGGCTGGGTATGATACATCATGCAGCTGTGCATGCATGTGCTCACTCACACACACACACACACACACACACACACACACACACACACACACACACACACACACACACACACACACACACACACACACACACACACACACAAGCACACACACATTGTTAGAAATGTGCAATGAGCTCTATGCTGTTATATTGTCTGTAGCAAAGAGAGAGCATTGAGCATGCTGGATACTACTTACTACTTACCTGGCTGCACCCTTCCACAACATGTGGCTTATCCTGGAGGGTGGATGATTATTCCCTGCCAACTGTGCTGCACTTTCTGCATGCTACATTACTGTCGAAAACACTTAAGGTGCTGTCCCTTCAGCACCATGCTGGTGCCTAATTGAGGAGTAGTGCTTTATTTGGCTGTATGGGTTGTTGGCCCAGCGTCACAGTGTCTAACTTTAAGTGTCTTGCTCTAAGCTCATGGTTGGCATGGTATAGAGGGTGTATCTTAGGAATAGCCTGTTGTTGTTTTTTGCCATGCTGCACCTGGCCCTGCACCTGAGTAGTCCTGCAGAAGAGCAACCAGTGCTGTTGTGCTAAACGGCATACCTACTCTATTTGTATCAGACTGGCATGGTCCTTGACAGCACACGAATCCGAGGTGGCTTAAAGGCAAAGGAATGGGTATTGTGTGAGTTACTAAACACAAGGAAAAGTGGCAAATTAAGCGGGACTAAGCACATTTTTAAAGGGAATTCTTCGTCAACGGGGCTTCAGCAGTGTTAGTGTATGGGGGAATTTAAGACTGGTTTTAATAGGCCTAGGGGCTAGTTAGGGCTTACTTCACCATTTGTAATCGTGGGCTGGGGTAAGGTGCAGACAGTTTATACCTTCTTGTGGTTTGAAAAGGCCTCAACAGTGCTTTATCATGGGTATTGTGCGTTATTCTGTCCCAGACGACACTTCCTCAAGTTTAGCTCAGGCTTCCTGAGTTCATTCAGGATCTTCTCAAGATGATGATGTCTATTGTACAAAACACGATACAAATACAATTGATTTGAATTGAAATTAATGTCCATCAGCCTTTGGAACACTGCAACAGAACTGATCTTCATTTATAGAATTTGATGGAAACATCCAGACTCGTAAGTAAACAGAACCCTTCTTCTGTGGTGGGGTGCTTTTTAGGACCTGTGCCAAAACGTGAACTACCTCAGACCCCTGCTCGTAGCATGAGGGTGTAAATCTCTGTGTGAGGCAGGTAGAAACATTGTGACTACTACAACACTAGAAGTGATAACTTCCGGACATATTAATATTAGTGATTGTCTTAATGATAGCAGTAAAACGACCAATGTATTGCAGGTATCTGTAGCTGACATGTGATTACCCACCTGTAAGAATCTCCTGGATGTAGGAAAATATCTTCTTGCTCCTCGGATAAGGATCACAGACGAAGACAAATCACTCGGCAATAAGAGGGCTCTTGTAAAGTCACTAGCTGCATATAATGAGCTATTGAATCTTGCATTTCAGCTAAGCCATGTCTAATTTCAGCTTATTAATTCACCCAGTAAGCAGCTCAGATTGCTCAGACTTCTTATTATACTTTTAATCATTGTTGGAATTTGAAGACTGCAAATAGAGTGCAGTTATGCTGTGGCATACAAATAGAGAATAATTCATTCTGTAGCATTTGTCACTAAATCATTAACTGAAATCACTCAATAAATGCAGAATTTAACAAGGAAAGTCATACATTTATTGATCATAGTAGTTACAAAATGAAATATAGTTCCAAGCAACGATGACGGGCCCAAGCACAGGCCGACCCCCACCCCGGACGCACCGCACAACCTGTGTGTTATTCGAATGTGTCAAAACCTCGAAAAAGTCATCAGCACCCGGTTGCACCGCAGAACTTGCACACAGAACGTCACAAACTATACAGGGCTAATATCAGGGCCCTAAATATTTGAGTGTGTGTGTGTGTGTGTGTGTGTGTGTGTGTGTGTGTGTGTGTGTGTGTGTGTGTGTGTGTGTGTTTGACAAGTGAATGTGTCAGTCTGTGTCTGATGAGTAAATGTGTTTGTGCGTGGTGTGTGAGTCTGTGTGTTAACATTAGTGATGTGTGTGTTAGTATGTCTAAGACATGTGACTTGTTAGTGGGTGTGTGTGTTTCTGCGTGAGGGTTTGTGAGACAGAGATGTGAGTGTGTGAGTGTTATAATTTGTGATGTTATAATGTGTGTGTATGTAGGTGTGCATGTGTGTGATGTATGAGTGTATTTGTTTGTGTGTGTGCATGTGTTTGTGCATGTTTGTGTGTATGGTGTGTGCATCTGTGTGTTAATATTAGTGATGTGTGTGTTATTAATAACTGTTGAGTGTAAGTTTAAGATATTATCACGGCTGACCCGTTTGAGATATCAAAATATGTGATGTGATGTGTGTGTGTGAGAGTGAGGGAGAGAGGTGTGTGACAGTGATGTGATGTGATGTGATGTGATGTGTGTGTGTGTGTGTGTGTGTGTGTGTGTGTGTGTGTGTGTGTGTGTGTGTGTGTGTGTGTGTGTGTGTGCGCGTGTGTGCATTAGTGTGTGCATTAGGAGTGAGGGAGAGAGGTGTGTGACATGTAGATGTGTCAGTCTGTGTGTGTGACGAGTAAATGTGCTTGTGTTTGTGCGAGTTTGTGTATATGGTGTGTGTGTGTGTGTGTGTGTGTGTGTGTGTGTGTGTGTGTGTGTGTGTGTGTGTGTGTGTGTTTGTGGATGTTTGTGTGTATGGTGTGTGAGTCTGTGTGTTAACATTAGTGATGTGTGTTATTACATTTTTTTCGGTGTAAGTTTAAGGATGTTCCTGAATGTGATGTCACTGTCCGTGTCACTGAATATAATGAGTGTGTGTGTGTGAGTGTGTGTGTGTGAGTGTGTGTGTGTCGTGAGAGATGTGTGCTATAGATGCGCAGGACCCTCTTGTTTTCCTAAGGATTATTCTTTTTTTTTTTTTATCTAGTGTGTTGACATTAGTGATGTGTGTGTTATTAATCATTTTTCGTTGTGTAAGTTTAAGACATTAGTACGGCTGAGCCAATTGAGATATCAAAACTGATTTGCAATGAAAAACTCACCCACACACTATAGGTGCGCAGGACCCTCTTGTTTTCCTAAGGATTTTTTTTTTCTTTTTAATGATATATTGATTTTTATTTAGTCTGGTAACATTAGTGATGTGTGCTTGTGATGTGTGTGTGTGCATGTAGGATGGTTAGTGTGTTCATTTTGTGTATGTGTGGGGATGTGTACATGAGCGATGTGTAGAGTGTGTGTGTTTGTAAGGGGCGTGTGTGTGTGTGTATGTGTGTGTGTTTAGAATGTGAGGTCTGGTGTGTATATCGCCGTGCTTGTCCACTAGACTCAATGTTGTACAGTGGGCAATTTAAATGTTTGTATTGTTTAATTTTTATGATTTCTGCATATGTTTAAATTGTAAAGATGAAGCCATAGTAAAGGAGAAGGGGAAAGACCTGACTGCAGAATACATGCCTACTACTGCCATCTACTGGACATATTTTATTACTGCAGGAGTCAGGGCAGAAAGTTCAGGCCAAGGCTCATAAATATACTGTAAAAAATTGTTGGGAGCTGTATGAGCGTCACAAAAACATGAAACTCAAGAAATATACTCAGAACCAGTTCTTCTTTCTACCTAAAATGTTTTGGCACATTATGACTTTCCACTTGGTGGATATAAGTATCTTATGTTTGCTCAAAATGATATGTTGCCAGGCGGCACGGTGGTGTAGTGGTTAGCACTGTCGCCTTGCACCGCCAGGGTCATCTCCCGTCTCTGTGTGCATGGAGTTTGCATGTTCTCCCCGTGCTTGGTGGGTTTCCTCCAGGTACTGCGTTTCCTCCCACAGTCCAAAGACATGTAGGTTAGGTTAATTGACATTCCCAAATTGCCCGTAGTGTGTGAATGAGTGAGTGTATGTGTGTAAGTCTGTGTGCCCTGCGATGGATTAGCACCCTGTCCAGGGTGTACCCTGCCAAGTCTCCTGGGATAGGCTCCGGGCTCCCCGTGACCCTGAATACAGGATTAAGCAGTATAGATGATGAGTGAGTGAGAGTGATATGTTGCCATAGCAACACTATTCAACGTATCAAAAAGTCCTTTACAGTGTGACAATTATTGTGCCTGATTTTGAAGCCAATTACCTGAAAATTAGTCACAAAAGAATTTAATTTCTAAATTTCTGCTGCCAGTTGGTGGCGCTATGACTGAGACTCACGGGACCCATGTCACTGTGAGCAGGTTTCTTCTCTTAACCTACCGCTGAGGTTTGATAAACGTCACACAATTTATACAGAAGTTATTAGCCACTTCCTGTTTTCTGTTATTCGCCGTAGGTTTAAGGGCTCGCCACGGCCGACCCGTTTAAGATATCAACCAGCCCTTCGCAATATTAGATCCTCTATGTCTTGAGATTATATTAGACCCTGTTTGGTCAAAAACATATGAATCCTGTAAGAGTAGTATATCACATTCCAATGGGGGCGTTTTTCAAACAACGCAAAATAACCGACTTCCTGTTCAGCGGATTCCATGACATGGGGTATGCACGTTGTTCACCTCAATGAGATCTAAATTTATATTTATTTATTTTATATTTATTTATTTTTCATCTGGAACTTGTTTAGATCATATTTGCCTGGTTTGGTGGAAATTGTAATAATTCCCTAGGAGGAGTATTTCACATTCCATTGGGTGCGTTTTGCAAACAACTCAAAATAACTCACTTCCTGTTGATTAGACCTGATAACATGCGGTGCGAAACTTGTTCAGTTTGATGAGATCTAAATGTACACCGAGTTTTATAAGTATACGTGCAAGCGTGTCTGAGCTATGATGCAAGACTCTCTAGGGGGCGCTGTGCCGGGCGTGTGCGACTCCCCGGGCCGAGCCCCACTGAGGACCTGTTGGCCACAGATTCCAATCTGTGTGCAAATTTTGGTGAGTTTTTGAGTATATTAAGACCCCCGAAAGTGCCCGGATGATTGAAAGAAAAAAATAAATAAATAAAATAAAAAGCACTCAGTGCTTGGGCCCTAAAAATAAATAATCCGTAGAAAAACAAGAGGGCCCTGCGCACTCAGTGCTTGGGCCCTAAATAGAAAATACAGTCAACACACTGAAAAGATTACATGAAACTTGAAAGAGCCATTTAGTGTTTCAAACTTTGCCTTTTTTCAAAGAACCCTCCATTTGTAATAATCACAACCCTGACGAGCTTTGGTCTCAGTTTATTGCATCAGTTGCGCTGATTCCCAAAGTAACTCCCACAAGGTGTATTGGCTCGATGCGGACATTTATAATGTAAATAACAAGGCGGCGCAACATGGAGTCACCTGACTACATACATAAACTACTGTTGTGTTTCATATCACATACTGTACTTATGTACTACTCTTGATGTTATTACATCCCAGCACAAATGTTTTTCCTATTAGAATGAGTTCTTGAATTTTAAAAACCTTGATATGTTTAATGTTACTGCACATAAAATCACTAAACATTACAGTGTGACTCATAAACCAGATGGACTAAGATGTTTTGATTCTGATGTGCCACCTAGTGAATGTCACATTTAATCCTCCAGATATGCATAAAATGAGCAAGTATGTAAATAACGTACATTAAATAGCATCTGTGTGCAAGTGCATATGCATGGTGAAAATGAAACGTATTTCCAACAATTAGGCTTAGTAATAAAAGAATATACGTCTCAGTATCCACTTATATTTGTCCTTGGTTTGTGTTTTTTTTTTTTCAATCAGCAGGCTTACCACAGACAGTAAGAACCATGCCCTGATCTATGCACAGTATGAATCTTGTCTCTTTTTAAGCTATGAGGTGCCTGAACCTTTTCCCCAGACTGAGCTTTTGAGATTAAAACCTACTATGGGATAGAATTTGAGCCCATGAGTTTTCTCTACAACGCCAGCCTGGCAGAGCCAAAGCCACGGGAGATGCAGTGGATTCAGTTCATGCTCTCCAAACTCGAATGTTTATGAGCACAACTCCTTGCCTCTCAGCAGGATTCCAGCCTGGATAATTTACTGGAATTTTTGCAGCTAATAAAATATTTTTTTCCAGAGGGTCTAGTCCTGTTCTGAATGACATGACACCTAACATGGGGCCAGAACAGACACAGCACTTTTTCAGCTCATCCTGTGCACAGCGGGTGGGTGTTCTAGTGGCTTTCTATCATGGTCAGCGCTCAATCTTTTCTTTGGTGATTTGTGCTGCATTGGCTTTTCTGTAGGATACTACTTATGGACACCAGGCAGAAATTAGGCAATTACACAAGGTCAGACTGGGCTATGAAACAAACACTTAGCACTAATTATGCAAAATGATAAAAAGAAATTCTGAGGTAGCCTTTTTTCATTACAGCAAACCAGCCCTAAAGCATGATGCTACCACCATCATGCTTTACAGCTGGTACAGTAGGGCTGACTGCCTCACCAAACATACCGCTAATTAAAACGTTCCCCCAGAAGGCTTTTGCTTTTCCCATGTAGTCAACTGCAAACTTTACTTCGAGAATGAAGGCTTCTTTCTCAGGCAGCAGCCTTTCAATTAATGCTGATGTAGCTAGCTATCACTTGAGTGTAGAGAGTGATAATGTTCCAGTGTTCCAGCAGCTTCCAGATCATGGCATGCCTGTGCCTTGATGGTTTGTGGATGGACCTGACTATTTGAACCTATTTCCTTTCAGCTCAGGGTGTTCTTCCAGAACTTGGCAAAGTGGCTACAACTCATACTAACTTATAATTACAAAAGCAGACCTTTCTCATTTACTCATAACTCAGACAGCCATTACAGAACTTTGATATCTTTTTTTCCACCTTACCTTATCTAACCTTAGAGTGCATTTTATGATGTTCCCTACTGTGTAAGCATCTTAGAGGGCATTGCTTTCGCTATACTGTGGGGGAACCTTGCAGGGTTCTATATCTTGTTTTCTCTATTGTGGAAGCACATTAGAAGGCACTTTATCATGTTTGCTAAATTATAGGGGCACCTTAGGTACACAGACTTTTTCAGTAGGGGCACCTTATATAGCTCATTATCCTGTCTGCTCTACTAGGGTGTGGCACTTTACAGAGCTCTTGACTATTTGGCTCTCATGTAGGAATACCTACATGGGCACTTTTAATGTGTTCACTCCATTAAGGGGCACGTTAAAGGGGCATTTATCATGTGTTCTCTACCGTGGAAGCACTGTAGAAATCACTTTCTAACATTTGCTCTCACGTGGAGGCATTTTAAAAGGCAATTCATCATAATTCCTGGACTGTGAAGGCACCTTGGAGGGCACTTTTACATCCTGCCGAACATCCCCCATGACCTCCCATGAACATCCCCCTCTCAAGTCCACCAGTGTCATAAGCTCTATGTGTTCTTTTATATAATAATTTTTTTGTTCATTCCATCCACAAGGGCAATAATTCTGGCAGTCACTCAATGATATAATCAATCAAATCTGATTACATTAAGACACCTATGAATAATATGTTATATATCTACCCGGACCCAAAATAAATACAAACACACACACACACACACAAAGTATGTGTAATTGTCTTTAATGAACATTTATTTCTTGCAACTGGTAACCAACAAACTACATAAACTACATTAATGTACACTCTTAGAGCTTAACATAAGACGTGTGATGTAGAGACTCTCAAGTTTCAGTCCTTCACTACTAAGGAGTAGATCAGTAGTGTACGGTTCCAGTAAGAATGTGGATAAGAACAATTCCTGGATTAGCACTTAGGAAAGGATTGTGATTCATGTAACTAATACTAGTTTTATTTATATTGTGACATTCTGCATTGCTATTTCCATCATGTAAGAAGAGTAAGATTAACGCTCCTCATTTACAAATATTCTTCTGATAAAATATAGACATAAGTGAGATGGGTTCTGAAGTGCACACGTATCTAACCAATATAGAGGAATGAGGTGAAATGGCGCGCATGAGAAGGAAAGGTGGAGAGAGAGTGATCGACTGGAAGACGACAAGGAGAAAAGACTTGCGTATATGAATCAGAACCTCAAGAGTAGCTTGAAGCAAGAGTGGATGAGATAGCGCTCACACACAGACCCACACAGAAAACACCCACCCACCCATACACACACACACTCACCAGGTAAGAACAAACTTTAGAAACACACGTCATCAAGCCCTTATAATTGCTGGCCAAAAACTGAACATCATACAGTAGGTCATGCTTTCTCCTATCCTGACTGGCTGATCAGGTTGTCCAAAGAGAAAGAGGAACCCCCTCATGAACATTTGAGAAAAGTGGTCGCTTTCCTCAAATGTTATTAAAGCTTGCGGCTGACTCTGTGTTCGAAAGGATGCATTAAAGACTTTCCCGGTACCCTCCTGACGTCGATATGACTAAACTCAATTGGATGACAGAATTTACATGATGTTAGAATATCTAGAGGTAGTCAGTACATGAATAGAGCATGTGCATTAAAAATGTACACACCAACACAATCGTACCTGTAGCTTTTAGTTATCGGTAGTATAGAGACTTGCACTTGAGCACACATACTGTACAGACTGGCATGAAAA
>QNUK01001543.1:0-45283 GCA_013621035.1 Clarias magur
CAGTGATGCAGCTGCTCAGGATGCTCTCGATAGTCCCTCTGTAGAAAGTGGTAAGAATCAGTTGTGGAAGCTGCGCCTTCCTCAGCCTTATCAGGAAGAGAAGATGTTTTTAATGCTTTCGTGTGCAAGGTGCTGGTATTGAGGGGCCGAGTGAGGTTCTCCTCCAGGTGGCCAATGAGGAATTTGGTGCTGTTGACGATCTCCACACAGGAGTTGATGTTCATCATAGAGTTGCCTCTCTGTGTCCTCCTTAAGTCCTCCTTTTGTTTTAGCAAAACAGGTTGTTGTGCCTACACCAGACCATTAGCAATTCCTCTCTTTGTGCTGACTCTTGGTTCTTGCTGATGAGACACATGGTTTCTCCCGACCGTCATGACCGTCATGATGCTCTGCATGTCGAAGCGAGGAATGGAATGGAGCCGTCACTGTTACAGGCGGGTGACGGTGAGTTTCCTTTAGTCATGTCCTTTGGGTGGTGATGGCTTGTAAGCCCTGCCACATGTCACCACTCTCCCTGAACTGAATGAGCATTCTCTGGGTATGTGCACGCTTCGCCTCTCTATGGCCCCGGAAAGTTTGGCCCTTGCTGCTCTGATGGTGGAGTCTCAGGTCTTCACAAGTGCGCGCAAATCCAGTAAAGTTTCTGGTCGATCGTGAGATGATGTTCTTGGAGACAGCGACATCACAGTGTCACAGATTTACCATGCTAGGCCACAGTAAGTAATTCCTGCAACTCTGATTCTGACTCAGCTTATCATTGCTGTTCGCTGCAACCTTTGCAAAGAGACGCAAAGAATGAAAATCACCCAGGAATGAAAAGCACACAGACAAGGCTGAGGGGCAGTACGATGTGCTAAGTGATGAGCGTTCCGTAGTAGGCCACAGTATGTTGGAATGAATGGGTTACTCATGACACTTTGTCAAGCAGTTAGGGTCATAGGGTCTGAGCTATCTGAACCACCCACAACCACCACAAGCATGTGGACTTATTCTGCGGTATTCTCAAAGAGGTAGGGCCAACACTTCGACCCTCAGCCCCACAAAGAACCTAGGATGATCAATCTGCTCCCTGTAGGCCCCAATTTGGACACCGTCTACTCAGATGTTCTCAGAGCAAGAGCCCAAGGGTCTGAAAGTTCCCCAAAGAACTTCCTGATGCCAAGAAGGCCATATAAGAAACAAATAGCATTAATTTCTATTCATTTCGAAGATTTTTTAAATCAGCCTTTTAAAATAAAAAGAAGAAATTTATTTGAAAACAACGATGAGCAGGCCCAAGCACCTGTGCTACTGGCACCCGGGCGCACTGCACAACCTGTGTGACTTCTGAGCATGCTGAGACCCCTAAAACCCACTGGACAATTATGTCACTAAATCTGGCATAAGTTTAAGGAATCGTCAAGGTTGGACGTCTCTTTCTATGTGTTATTGCTAGTGATTGCTTGGTGACGACTGTAAGCGCAGGTGCTTGGGCCGGTCATCATTTGTGTAGGAGGCATAGGGTGTGTATAGGATGTGTACTGTGTGTAAGGCATGTGTAGGATGTGTGCTGTATGTGTAGGATAAGTAGTTTGTGTGTGCCAGTGTACTGTATGTAAGCTGTGTGTAGGATGTGTATTGTATGTGTAGGATAAGAGGTTTGTGTGTGTCTGTGTTTGTGTATAATGTGTGTGTGCATGTGTGTGTGAGTATATGTGTGTGTGTGGTATGTGTAGTGTGTGTAGTATGTGTGTGTTTGCGTGTGTCGTGTGTGTCTGTTTCGTCTGTGTGTGAAGTGGGTGTAGTGTGTGTTTAGGATATGTATGTAGCATGTCTGTGTGGGTGTGTCTATGTGTATGTGTTTAGTGTGTTGTGAGCTGTTGTGAGTATTTAGGATGTATAGTTAGTGTGTGTGTGTGTGTGTGTGTGTGTGTGTGTGTGTGTGTGTGTGTGTGTGTGTGTGTGTCTGTGTGTGTGTGTGTGTGTGTGTGTGTGTGTATATGTATGTAAGGGTTTGTTTGTGTGTGTCGTATGGGTGTGTGGGTGCAGTATGTTAAATATATCTTTCATGACGTGTGTGTGTGCACGTTGTGTAATGTTTGTGTGTATTATAAGTTTGTAGTATGTATTTGTCTAGTGTGAATAGAATGTAGTGTGTGTGTGTGTGTGTGTGTGTGTGTGTGTGTGTGTGTGTGTGTGTGTGTGTGTGTGTGTGTGTATATGTATGTAAGGGTTTGTTTGTGTGTGTCGTATGGGTGTGTGTGTGCAGTATGTTAAATATATCTTTCATGTTTGTAGTGTTTGTGTGTGTAGAAATGTGGTAATTAAATGAATACTTCTGGAATCACACCAACCTGCTTCATCGATGAGTGCTCCGCATACACATCCAGGCAATGGTCACATACAATACCTCTATCATTTTGTCCATCGAAAGCGGCCTGCTTAACTTAAAAGTCTTGAAGTGTGTTTGAGAGTGTATGTAGTATCTTTACTTGTATGCGTGAATTATGTGTGTTTATTAGTTTGAAGTATGGGTCTTTATTTGTGAAATGTGTTTAATGTCTGTGTGTGTGAGTGTGCGACATGTGTGAGTGTATTACATGTAATGTGTGTGTCTGTTTGTGTCTGACTTGCAAAATGCCCCAGATGTTTGAAACAAAATGTCTGTGATTTTATGTAGTGTGTGTGTCTCTGTGTGTGTGTCTGTATGTGAGTTTGTATGTATTTATGTGTTGTATGTTCGTAGGTGTGGCGTATGGAAGTATGTTTAATGTATGTTTAATGAGTGCTGCGCAAGCACATTCAGGCAACGATCACTTGTGCCTCTGTCAGTCACATACTATACCTCTATCATTTTGGCCACCAAAAGCGGCCTGCTCAACTGCTTAAACTGCTGAAGTGTATGTCGTGTATTTTTGCTTGTATGCGTAAATTATGTGTTTGTTTGTTTGAAGTATGGGTATGTATTTGTGCAATGTGTGCAATTTGTGTAATGTGTGTGTGTGTGTGTGTGTGTGTGTGTGTGTTTCTGATTGTGTGTGACTTGCAAAAGGGCCCATATGTTTGGAAAAACAGGTCAATTAAATAGAAATAAATAATAATTATACTTCTGCAATCACCCCAACCTCGCATCAACCCACACCATTTATGGTAGCTAGGCCACTCTGCCATAATGCCAATTAGATCAAGTGCGCGATTGCGCTTAATGATGTCTCAGGCCAAAGTAAATTGACCTACAGACATGACATAAAAAAGAAAATGAGAAGAGCTAAATAAATTTTTTAAATGATTGAATTGAAAGAAAAGTGAAAATCAAAGACATTCAACTGAATGTTATATTACAATCGATCTGTGAAATTTACTCAGACCTCTCTAACTGTTGAAAAGGCAGAAACACTGTTGTTCAACTTTAACTAATGGGAAAGCGGTTGTCTCACACAACTAAGGCAAAGTGATTTAAAATATACAAAAAGAGTTTATATGCAGTTTTTATGCTCAAAATGTCAAAAAGTGGATTAAAAAATGTTTTATTCAACATGAATGTCATAATATATAAAAGTGTTGGAAATGATCATTGATTTCACTATCATGCTTCTCATGATGAGATAAAGCGTTTGCTGTGTTCTTAGCGCTGTACAAGCTCAGGAAAGCGGTTTTCTCACACAATTAAGGCATGGTGAGTTTAAAATATACAAAAAGAGTTTATATGCAGTTTTTATGCTCAAAATGAAAAAGAGGATTAAAAAATGTTTTATTCACCATGAATGTCATAATATATAAAAGTGTTGGAAATGATCATTCATTTCACTATCATGCTTCTCATGATGAGATAAAGCCTTTGCTGTGTTCTTAGCGCTGTACAAGCTCAGGAAAGCGGTTTTCTCACACAATTAAGGCATGGTGATTTAAATATACAAAAAGAGTTTATATGCAGTTTTTATGCTCAAAATGTCAAAAAGAATGTTACTCAACATGAATGTCATATTGCATGAAAGTGTTGGAAATGATCATTCATTTCACTATCATACTTCTCATGATGAGATAAAGCGTTTGCTGTGTTCTTAGCGCTGTACAATCGCAGGAAAGCGGTTTTCTCACACAATTAAGGCATGGTGATTTAAAATATACAAAAAGAGTTTATATGCAGTTTTTATGCTCAAAATGTCAAAAAGAATAACAAAACAATTGTTACTCAACATGAATGTCATATTGCATGAAAGTGTTAGAAATGATCATTCATTTCACTATCATGCTTCTCATGATGAGATAAAGCGTTTGCTGTGTTCTTAGCGCTGTACAAGCTCAGGAAAGCGGTTTTCTCAAACAATTAAGGCATGGTGATTTAAAATATACAAAAAGAGTTTATATGCAGTTTTTATGCTCAAAATGTGAAAAAGAGGATTAAAAAATGTTTTATTCACCATGAATGTCATAATATATAAAAGTGTTGGAAATGATCATTCATTTCACTATCATGCTTCTCATGATGAGATAAAGCGTTTGCTGTGTTCTTAGCGCTGTACAAGCTCAGGAAAGCGGTTTTCTCACACAATTAAGGCATGGTGATTTAAATATACAAAAAGAGTTTATATGCAGTTTTTATGCTCAAAATGTCAAAAAGAGGATTAAAAAATGTTTTATTCAACATGAATGTCATAATATATAAAAGTGTTGGAAATGATCATTCATTTCACTATCATGCTTCTCATGATGAGATAAAGCGTTTGCTGTGTTCTTAGCGCTGTACAAGCTCAGGAAAGCGGTTTTCTCACACAATTAAGGCATGGTGATTTAAATATACAAAAAGAGTTTATATGCAGTTTTTATGCTCAAAATGTCAAAAAGAATAACAAAACAATTGTTACTCAACATGAAAGTCATATTGCATGAAAGTGTTGGAAATGATCATTCATTTCTCTATAATGCTTCTCATGATGAGATAAAGCGTTTGCTGTGTTCTTAGCGCTGTACAAGCTCAGGAAAGCGGTTTTCTCACACAATTAAGGCATGGTGATTTAAAATATACAAAAAGAGTTTATATGCAGTTTTTATGCTCAAAATGTCAAAAAGAGGATTAAAAAATGTTTTATTCAACATGAATGTCATAATATATCAAAGTGTTGGAAATGATCATTCATTTCACTATCATGCTTCTCATGATGAGATAAATCGTTTGCTGTGTTCTTAGCGCTGTACAAGCTCAGGAAAGCGGTTTTCTCACACAATTAAGGCATGGTGATTTCAAATATACAAAAAGAGTTTATATGCAGTTATTATGCTCAAAATGTCAAAAAGAATAACAAAACAATTGTTACTCAACATGAAAGTCATATTGCATGAAAGTGTTGGAAATGATCATTCGCGCTTTCATGTGTGTGTTCTTAGCGCTGTACAAGATCAGGAAAGCGGTTTTCTCACACAACTAAGGCATGGTGATTTAAAATATACAAAAAGAGTTTATATGCAGTTTTTATGCTCAAAATGTCAAAAAGAATAACAAAACAATTGTTACTCAACATGAATGTCATATTGCATGAAAGTGTTGGAAATTATCATTCCTTTCACTTTTATGCATCTGCTGCGTTCTTAGCCCTGCACACTCAAAAAAAATTATTAGTATAACTTAATATAATTATGATACACATTTCCACACATTTGAATTATGTTAGTTTAACTTAATCCATGTAAATGGAATTAACAATACGAAAATCCATCTTGGGCCAAAGAAACAAAAACATTTTTTGAACTATTTTCTTTTGAACTATTGCTTAACTATAAGCAAGTTTATCGCTTTACTATAAAATTGCTTTAGCTTGTACGCAATTTTATCTTGTTGAGCCAATTAATTTTAAGCACTTAATTTAGACAACTACATTAATATTGGTATGTTTGACCGAAAGGGAAGAAGATCTAGCTCGCCGGATTACTGAGCCGGCGCTTTGTTCCCAACTAGTGTGTCTACGTGTGTATTGTTTTCAATTTAAACACCAAATTAACTGCACCTGTGTTCCCTTGTGTGTCTTACTATTTATTTTTTATTTACTCGCCACCACGCCCCACCCCTCCGGGGACAGGTATGCAGAGGAATCCGGAGGGGTGCAAACGCTTTCATCTGGCCTGTGAGCTGTGTTTAGCGATTATCCGGAGATGACGGACAGGCAAAAGATCAGCTTTGTCACGCAACAGCTCACTGGGTCGGCCATGGACTGGGCCACAGCGGTCTGGAGCGCAGGCGGGATCGCCATGTCCAGCTATCACAAGTTTCTCAACTCATTCCGCACAGTGTTTGATCATCTGGACCATGGAAAGACGGGGGAACAACAAGTGCTGAGGGTAGAGAGGACAAGGTAATGCCACCGTGGAGAGTGGCTAGTGTGATTGCAGCTTGCTAGCCAGGTTCCGAGATACAGTGAGAGCACAGTGAGGCGAAGACTTTTGGAAGATGGCCTGGTGTCAAGAAGGGCAGCAAAGGAGCCACTTCTCTCCAAAAAAAAAAACATCAGGGACAGATGAGAACTGGGGCAAAGTCATATTCTCGGATGAAGCCTCTTTCCGATTGTTTGGGGCATCTGGAAAAAGGCTTGTCCAGTGAAGAAAAGGTGAGCGCTACCATCAGTCCTGTGTCATGCCAACAGTAAAGTATCCTGAGACCATACATGTGTGGGGTTGCTTCTCATCCGAGGGAGTGGGCTCACTCACAATTTTGCCCAAAAACACAGCCATGAATAAAGAATGGTACCAAAACACCCTCCAACTGCAACTTCTTCCAACAATCCAACAACAGTTGAAGTTGAATGGTGAAGAACAATGCACTTTCCATCATGATGGAGCACTGTGCCATAAGGCAAAAGTGATAACTAAGTGACTCGGGGACCAAAACGTTGAAATTTTGGGTCCATGGCCTGGAAACTCCCCAGATCTTAATCCCATTGAGAACTTGTGGTCAATCCTCAAGAGGCGGGTGGACAAACAAAAACCCACTATATTCTGACAAACTCCAAGAAGTGATTATGAAAGAATGGGTTGCCCAGAAGTCAGGATTTGGCCCAGAAGTTGAAGCATGCCCAGTCGAATTGCAGAGGTCCTGAAAAAGAAGAGCTAACGCTGCAAATACTCTTTGTATAAATGTCATGTAATTGTCGATAAAAGCCTTTGAAATGTATGAAGTGCTTGTAATTATATTTCAGTACATCACAGAAACAAAGATCTACAAGCAGTTTAGCAGCAAACTATGTGAAAACTAATATTTGTGTCATTCTCAAAACTTTTGTCCATGACTGTATGTTCCAACATCACCTTATAAGATTAATTATTTAAGTTATTAAAACTGGCATTAGAACATGAACAGAAAACTGCTGTATTTGCACACAACAATCGGTTAAAATGAAGAAACGATTCCTTACTAGCAATTTAATGTCATATGCAACTTTAATTTGTGTGATGTAATATATAACAAAGTTCAACAAGTATAAAATATCACACAGCTGCAAATAACAAAACTGTATCTACAGTAACTATAATGTTAAAGTAGACATGAATAATATGGCAACTTCATGACAATACTATACACAACACGGTATTACAAGTGAGTAATGATTCAAATGTTGTCACAGGCTCAATATAAATGCATAAAAATGTTAAAATCTCACCTGTCTGTCCAAACATGTTCTCACTTCTCTGTTTTTGATTTTCAAAAAATGGTGACCGTTGTGGTTTGTTCCTGTCTGAGGTCTTTCCAACTGCGCATGCGCAGATTTTACTCTCCTCCACAATGATCCTAGGATAGCATGATAAATCTGTCCATGTTCCTAGTCAAGACCCCATAGGCCAGAGTCTCACAACCCAAGAAACACCCACTGAAGCTTGAAACCAAGGAGGTACATTGTTACATAGGGCCTTTGAGGATACAACAAAGATTTAAATTCAGTTGCATGCCGGTCACACTTGGGCTGATGAAGAAACATCTCCTGTAGTTCACTCAAACTAGTCCTGTTCAGCACTCTGGCCGGGTCTGACGGTAGCAGCATCACAATGGGAATTCTGCATGTACGGTCAGGCGAGGAACATACCGTGAGTCCCAGGCCGGCACATCCTATACCCCGGTCTGTTTGTCCACCATGGACCTCTCTGAAAATGAAAACCAAGAAGTTGGCCCTGCAACCTTTAAAAAGAAGAAAAATAATAATTAAAAATTATGAAGTGAAAATGAAGAGCTGGCCCAAGCACCTGTGCCATCGCCACTTGGGCAAACCTCACAACCTGCGTGACTTTTCAGCATGCTAAGACCTCTTAAACAAATATTGACATGCATCATCATGGCTTGACGTTTGCACCATTGCTAGCTGTCATTCAATGTGGTCCGGGTTTCTTGGTGCCCATGACCACTTCACAACATGTGCCTTTTCAGGGCGCTAAGAAATCTTTAACAAATATGAGATGTTAAAGACATCGCAGTTTCTCTAAATGTCTTTGTGGTGTGCCATTGTTAGCTGTCACTCAATATGGGCCAGGTTTTGTGGGACTATAATGGCACACGTGATTAATCTGAGCAGGATGTTTGAGCAGGTCATCGTGTGTGGAGGACGCGTAGAATGTGAGACGGGTGTGTGTCTTTGTTGGCGCTTGTTTAGGATGTGTTCTGTCTGTAAAGGATAAGCAGATTGTGTGTGTGCTTCTCTGTGTAGGGTTTGTTGTTTCTATTTTAGATGTGTATTACGCGTCTGGTATGTGTGTTTGGGACTTGTGTTTTTAGTGAGCGTGTCTTTATTTGTGTGTTAGGCATATGCAATATTTTGTTTATGTGAGTGTAGGATGTGTAGTCTTTGTGTCTGTGGAAAATGCTTTTTATCAAATGTGTGTGTGTGTGTGTGGGGGGGGGGTCCTCTTGATGCATTTAAATTCCTTGAACTGCCCGACGTCGCTTTATTGCTGCCTTTTGCGAGAAGCCACACTTGTGGCACTGAAATGAAAAGAAGACCGGAGTGCTGTGATGTGCTAGTTGGTGAGCATTCGATAGTAAGCTGCAGTATGTTTGTGGAAATGCCTGGGTTACTTATGCCATCTTGTCGAGCAGATAGAGACCTAGGTCCTAAGCCATATCTGAACAAATCACAACCCCGTACCCCAGTGTTTTACAAAAAGTTGGACTTATATTACTCCTTGGATATTCTCAAGGAGGTAGGGCCAGAAACTGGCCACCTCCCCACAACAGAGATTTTAAAACTGCGTGATTAATCTGCCGCGTGCAGCCAATTTGTCTACCATCCACCCATGTTCGCAGAGAAAGCCTCCAAGGCCCAGACCCTCACCCAGAACAGTGGGTCTAGGAGTTCTCTCAAAGAACGATCGACTGAAAGTTGAAGGCAAAAGGTTATCGCTGCTGCCTTTGAAAATAAACAGAAGAAAAATGGTTAAAAGCAACAATGAGCATGCCTAAGGATGTGTTATCACAACCTTTGTACTGTCCAGCACATGAAGACCTCTTGAACAAATATAAAATAAGTTTAAGCCATCATCATGGCACTCAGTATGGGCCAGACACAGCGTTGGGCGATTTTGGTGGTAACGGTAATGGAGAAGGTACTTGAGCAGGGCATTGTTTGCGTTGGATGCTGATAATGTCTGATGTGAGTGAGATGTCTGTGTTTAATTTGTCTGTGTGTGTGAGAGTGTGTGTTTGTATGTGTGAGAGTGTGGGACATGTACTGTATGTGAAGGATAATTAAATTGTGTGTGTTTGTGTGTGTGTGTGTGTGTGTGTGTGTGTGTGTTTGTGTGCGTGTGTGTGTGTGTGTCTATGTGTGCATGTGTGTGCTTGTCTGTGTCTTTTGCGGTTTTCTTAGCACTGTACGAGCGAAAACGGTTTTCACACACAACTAAGGCATGATGATGTTTTCATGCTCAAAATGTGAAAAAGAATGACAAAAAAAATTGTTATTCAAACATGTATGCCAAAATTCATTAATAGTTTTGGAAATTATTTCTTTTACTTTTAAAATTCTGAAATCTCATTTCCACGTCATGTGAAAGTTAATTCACACCCTTATGTTTTTACATACAGTTAAAAAGGAAGCAATGTTAAAATGAATGACATGGAGTTGCTAAATTAATAAATAGTGTTAATAAATGTGAAAGTTTCAATTTAATTTCAAATTTTATTTGTCAAATACACAGTCATACAGAACACGATATTCAGAGAAATGCTTTGACAACCGTGCATGACCCCAAGCATAAAAAAAGAAAAAAGGGTATTCAAACAAAGAATATGACTATAATAATAAATTAATAGAGTATGAATAAGAAAACCAGCAAATAAATATGTAATTAGAAAATAATAAAAATTATATAAATACAGAAACAGCTTTTTATTCGTAGTTTATAGAATAAAATAATGAGGATACCTTCAGTAAGCGGTGAGCAGGGACAGAAGAGAGGCAGCAAATACATGGGGAAATGGTAGTGTATCTACATACGACTCCCCCAATGCAGGTCGGAGGCCTGAGTACTTCTGATGGCGGGTCAGCCTAGGAATTACGTGGTGTGAGGTAATGTTTCTGTAGTGGAGAGACATAGCTAACTGGATCCCAGCATCCCAGCAATAGGCGTGCCACAATGTCTAGGTGTAGGTTTCTACATGCGGGTGAACACAACGCATGGGGCTTTAGCTTGTTGTTCGCAGGCAGCCTAATTGAGCCAAGTTCAAGTAGGCTTTTATTTTCATTTCAACCATATACAGTTTAGTACACAGTGAAACCAAACAACGTTTCTCTAGGACCAAGGTCCTACATAAAACATGAATTTAACATCATGATTGAACAAAAACTAACTAGCTAACTAAGTAGCCTAATTAGCTGCCTAGCTGTGACAAAACAGATTGACATTTTTAAGTCAACATAAAACTAAGTTCTATACAAAAAAAAGGAGACAATATAAAGTGCTCATGCTAATGTGCAAGCAAGAGTAACAAAGTCACAACGCGACAACATGACACATTTCATTACTTTGTGCTGATGACGTAATGAGTTGAGGTAGTGGGAGGAGAAATTCCAAGACACATTCCTTTGAAGTAGCAGCAAAGATCAAATAGTTTTGTGCATATAACAAGTAATTTCTATTGTGCAAAAGAGCAATTGCAGGTTGGTGTGAATCATTCATAGATGGTCGTTGATCAGTGTGTATAATCATAATCATATAATCATATAATCATAATAAGTTAGTATCTGTTCAGTCAGGTGGTGACAATTTGTTGGATGTCTTGTGAAAAGACGTTGTCGCACATTCTTGATGTGAGTGACTGAATGCATTGCTATCTTTTTCCAGATGGCAGTAGGGTGAAGAGTGAGTGTGATCTGTGTATCCAATCAGCCACATTGCAGATGGAACAATTCCCAAACCAGGCAGTGATGCAGCTGCTCAGGATGCTCTCGATAGTCCCTCTGTAGAAAGTGGTAAGAATCAGTTGTGGAAGCTGCGCCTTCCTCAGCCTTATCAGGAAGAGAAGATGTTTTTAATGCTTTCGTGTGCAAGGTGCTGGTATTGAGGGGCCGAGTGAGGTTCTCCTCCAGGTGGCCAATGAGGAATTTGGTGCTGTTGACGATCTCCACACAGGAGTTGATGTTCATCATAGAGTTGCCTCTCTGTGTCCTCCTTAAGTCCTCCTTTTGTTTTAGCAAAACAGGTTGTTGTGCCTACACCAGACCATTAGCAATTCCTCTCTTTGTGCTGACTCTTGGTTCTTGCTGATGAGACACATGGTTTCTCCCGACCGTCATGATGCTCTGCATGTCGAAGCGAGGAATGGAATGGAGCCGTCACTGTTACAGGCGGGTGACGGTGAGTTTCCTTTAGTCATGTCCTTTTGGTGGTGATGGCTTGTAAGCCCTGCCACATGTCACCACTCTCCCTGAACTGAATGAGCATTCTCTGGGTATGTGCACGCTTCGCCTCTCTATGGCCCCGGAAAGTTTGGCCCTTGCTGCTCTGATGGTGGAGTCTCAGGTCTTCACAAGTGCGCGCAAATCCAGTAAAGTTTCTGGTCGATCGTGAGATGATGTTCTTGGAGACAGCGACATCACAGTGTCACAGATTTACCATGCTAGGCCACAGTAAGTAATTCCTGCAACTCTGATTCTGACTCAGCTTATCATTGCTGTTCGCTGCAACCTTTGCAAAGAGACGCAAAGAATGAAAATCACCCAGGAATGAAAAGCACACAGACAAGGCTGAGGGGCAGTACGATGTGCTAAGTGATGAGCGTTCCGTAGTAGGCCACAGTATGTTTGTTGGAATGAATGGGTTACTCATGACACTTTGTCAAGCAGTTAGGGTCATAGGGTCTGAGCTATCTGAACCACCCACAACCACCACAAGCATGTGGACTTATTCTGCGGTATTCTCAAAGAGGTAGGGCCAACACTTCGACCCTCAGCCCCACAAAGAACCTAGGATGATCAATCTGCTCCCTGTAGGCCCCAATTTGGACACCGTCTACTCAGATGTTCTCAGAGCAAGAGCCCAAGGGTCTGAAAGTTCCCCAAAGAACTTCCTGATGCCAAGAAGGCCATATAAGAAACAAATAGCATTCATTTCTATTCATTTCGAAGATTTTTTAAATCAGCCTTTTAAAATAAAAAGAAGAAATTTATTTGAAAACAACGATGAGCAGGCCCAAGCACCTGTGCTACTGGCACCCGGGCGCACTGCACAACCTGTGTGACTTCTGAGCATGCTGAGACCCCTAAAACCCACTGGACAATTATGTCACTAAATCTGGCATAAGTTTAAGGAATCGTCAAGGTTGGACGTCTCTTTCTATGTGTTATTGCTAGTGATTGCTTGGTGACGACTGTAAGCGCAGGTGCTTGGGCCGGTCATCATTTGTGTAGGAGGCATAGGGTGTGTATAGGATGTGTACTGTGTGTAAGGCATGTGTAGGATGTGTGCTGTATGTGTAGGATAAGTAGTTTGTGTGTGCCAGTGTACTGTATGTAAGCTGTGTGTAGGATGTGTATTGTATGTGTAGGATAAGAGGTTTGTGTGTGTCTGTGTTTGTGTATAATGTGTGTGTGCATGTGTGTGTGAGTATATGTGTGTGTGTGGTATGTGTAGTGTGTGTAGTATGTGTGTGTTTGCGTGTGTCGTGTGTGTCTGTTTCGTCTGTGTGTGAAGTGGGTGTAGTGTGTGTTTAGGATATGTATGTAGCATGTCTGTGTGGGTGTGTCTATGTGTATGTGTTTAGTGTGTTGTGAGCTGTTGTGAGTATTTAGGATGTATAGTTAGTGTGTGTGTGTGTGTGTGTGTGTGTGTGTGTGCGTTTGTCAGTGTGTGTGTGTGTGTGTGTGTGTGTGTGTGTGTGTGTGTGCACGTTGTGTAATGTTTGTGTGTATTATAAGTTTGTAGTATGTATTTGTCTAGTGTGAATAGAATGTAGTGTGTGTGTGTGTGTGTGTGTGTGTGTGTGTGTGTGTGTGTGTGTGTGTGTGTGTGTGTGTGTGTGTGTGTGTGTGTGTGTGTGTGTGTGTGTGTGTGTGTGTGTGTGTGTGTGTGTCTGTGTGTGTGTGTGTGTGTATATGTATGTAAGGGTTTGTTTGTGTGTGTCGTATGGGTGTGTGTGTGCAGTATGTTAAATATATCTTTCATGTTTGTAGTGTTTGTGTGTGTAGAAATGTGGTAATTAAATGAATACTTCTGGAATCACACCAACCTGCTTCATCGATGAGTGCTCCGCATACACATCCAGGCAATGGTCACATACAATACCTCTATCATTTTGTCCATCGAAAGCGGCCTGCTTAACTTAAAAGTCTTGAAGTGTGTTTGAGAGTGTATGTAGTATCTTTACTTGTATGCGTGAATTATGTGTGTTTATTAGTTTGAAGTATGGGTCTTTATTTGTGAAATGTGTTTAATGTCTGTGTGTGTGAGTGTGCGACATGTGTGAGTGTATTACATGTAATGTGTGTGTCTGTTTGTGTCTGACTTGCAAAATGCCCCAGATGTTTGAAACAAAATGTCTGTGATTTTATGTAGTGTGTGTGTCTCTGTGTGTGTGTCTGTATGTGAGTTTGTATGTATTTATGTGTTGTATGTTCGTAGGTGTGGCGTATGGAAGTATGTTTAATGTATGTTTAATGAGTGCTGCGCAAGCACATTCAGGCAACGATCACTTGTGCCTCTGTCAGTCACATACTATACCTCTATCATTTTGGCCACCAAAAGCGGCCTGCTCAACTGCTTAAACTGCTGAAGTGTATGTCGTGTATTTTTGCTTGTATGCGTAAATTATGTGTTTGTTTGTTTGAAGTATGGTATTTGTGCAATGTGTGCAATTTGTGTAATGTGTGTGTGTGTGTGTGTGTGTGTGTGTGTTTCTGATTGTGTGTGACTTGCAAAAGGGCCCATATGTTTGGAAAAACAGGTCAATTAAATAGAAATAAATAATAATTATACTTCTGCAATCACCCCAACCTCGCATCAACCCACACCATTTATGGTAGCTAGGCCACTCTGCCATAATGCCAATTAGATCAAGTGCGCGATTGCGCTTAATGATGTCTCAGGCCAAAGTAAATTGACCTACAGACATGACATAAAAAAGAAAATGAGAAGAGCTAAATAAATTTTTTAAATGATTGAATTGAAAGAAAAGTGAAAATCAAAGACATTCAACTGAATGTTATATTACAATCGATCTGTGAAATTTACTCAGACCTCTCTAACTGTTGAAAAGGCAGAAACACTGTTGTTCAACTTTAACTAATGGGAAAGCGGTTGTCTCACACAACTAAGGCAAAGTGATTTAAAATATACAAAAAGAGTTTATATGCAGTTTTTATGCTCAAAATGTCAAAAAGTGGATTAAAAAATGTTTTATTCAACATGAATGTCATAATATATAAAAGTGTTGGAAATGATCATTGATTTCACTATCATGCTTCTCATGATGAGATAAAGCGTTTGCTGTGTTCTTAGCGCTGTACAAGCTCAGGAAAGCGGTTTTCTCACACAATTAAGGCATGGTGATTTCAAATATACAAAAAGAGTTAATATGCAGTTTTTATGCTCAAAATGTCAAAAAGAATAACAAAACAATTGTTACTCAACATGAATGTCATATTGCATGAAAGTGTTGGAAATGATCATTCATTTCACTATCATGCTTCTCATGATGAGATAAAGCGTTTGCTGTGTTCTTAGCGCTGTACAAGCTCAGGAAAGCGGTTTTCTCACACAATTAAGGCATGGTGATTTAAAATATACAAAAAGAGTTTATATGCAGTTTTTATGCTCAAAATGTGAAAAAGAGGATTAAAAAATGTTTTATTCACCATGAATGTCATAATATATAAAAGTGTTGGAAATGATCATTCATTTCACTATCATGCTTCTCATGATGAGATAAAGCGTTTGCTGTGTTCTTAGCGCTGTACAAGCTCAGGAAAGCGGTTTTCTCACACAATTAAGGCATGGTGATTTAAAATATACAAAAAGAGTTTATATGCAGTTTTTATGCTCAAAATGTGAAAAAGAGGATTAAAAAATTTTTATTCACCATGAATGTCATAATATATAAAAGTGTTGGAAATGATCATTGATTTCACTATCATGCTTCTCATGATGAGATAAAGCGTTTGCTGTGTTCTTAGCGCTGTACAAGCTCAGGAAAGCGGTTTTCTCACACAATTAAGGCATGGTGATTTAAAATATACAAAAAGAGTTTATATGCAGTTTTTATGCTCAAAATGTCAAAAAGAATAACAAAACAATTGTTACTCAACATGAATGTCATATTGCATGAAAGTGTTGGAAATGATCATTCATTTCACTATCATGCTTCTCATGATGAGATAAAGCGTTTGCTGTGTTCTTAGCGCTGTACAAGCTCAGGAAAGCGGTTTTCTCACACAATTAAGGCATGGTGATTTAAAATATACAAAAAGAGTTTATATGCAGTTTTTATGCTCAAAATGTCAAAAAGAATAACAAAACAATTGTTACTCAACATGAAAGTCATATTGCATGAAAGTGTTGTAAATGATCATTCATTTCTCTATAATGCTTCTCATGATGAGATAAAGCGTTTGCTGTGTTCTTAGCGCTGTACAAGCTCAGGAAAGCGGTTTTCTCACACAATTAAGGCATGGTGATTTAAAATATACAAAAAGAGTTTATATGCAGTTTTTATGCTCAAAATGTGAAAAAGAGGATTAAAAAATGTTTTATTCAACATGAACGTCATAATATATAAAAGTGTTGGAAATGATAATTCATTTCACCATCATGCTTTCATGATGAGATAAAGCGTTTGCTGTGTTCTTAGCGCTGTACAAGATCAGGAAAGCGGTTTTCTCACACAACTAAGGCATGGTGATTTAAAATATACAAAAAGAGTTTATATGCAGTTTTTATGCTCAAAATGTCAAAAAGAATAACAAAACAATTGTTACTCAACATGAATGTCATATTGCATGAAAGTGTTGGAAATTATCATTCCTTTCACTTTTATGCATCTGCTGCGTTCTTAGCCCTGCACACTCAAAAAAAATTATTAGTATAACTTAATATAATTATGATACACATTTCCACAGATTTGAATTATGTTAGTTTAACTTAATCCATGTAAATGGAATTAACAATACGAAAATCCATCTTGGGCCAAAGAAACAAAAACATTTTTTGAACTATTTTCTTTTGAACTATTGCTTAACTATAAGCAAGTTTATCGCTTTACTATAAAATTGCTTTAGCTTGTACGCAATTTTATCTTGTTGAGCCAATTAATTTTAAGCACTTAATTTAGACAACTACATTAATATTGGTATGTTTGACCGAAAGGGAAGAAGATCTAGCTCGCCGGATTACTGAGCCGGCGCTTTGTTCCCAACTAGTGTGTCTACGTGTGTATTGTTTTCAATTTAAACACCAAATTAACTGCACCTGTGTTCCCTTGTGTGTCTTACTATTTATTTTTTATTTACTCGCCACCACGCCCCACCCCTCCGGGGACAGGTATGCAGAGGAATCCGGAGGGGTGCAAACGCTTTCATCTGGCCTGTGAGCTGTGTTTAGCGATTATCCGGAGATGACGGACAGGCAAAAGATCAGCTTTGTCACGCAACAGCTCACTGGGTCGGCCATGGACTGGGCCACAGCGGTCTGGAGCGCAGGCGGGATCGCCATGTCCAGCTATCACAAGTTTCTCAACTCATTCCGCACAGTGTTTGATCATCTGGACCATGGAAAGACGGGGGAACAACAAGTGCTGAGGGTAGAGAGGACAAGGTAATGCCACCGTGGAGAGTGGCTAGTGTGATTGCAGCTTGCTAGCCAGGTTCCGAGATACAGTGAGAGCACAGTGAGGCGAAGACTTTTGGAAGATGGCCTGGTGTCAAGACGGGCAGCAAAGAAGCCACTTCTCTCCAAAAAAAAAACATCAGGGACAGATGAGAACTGGGGCAAAGTCATATTCTCGGATGAAGCCTCTTTCCGATTGTTTGGGGCATCTGGAAAAAGGCTTGTCCAGTGAAGAAAAGGTGAGCGCTACCATCAGTCCTGTGTCATGCCAACAGTAAAGTATCCTGAGACCATACATGTGTGGGGTTGCTTCTCATCCGAGGGAGTGGGCTCACTCACAATTTTGCCCAAAAACACAGCCATGAATAAAGAATGGTACCAAAACACCCTCCAACTGCAACTTCTTCCAACAATCCAACAACAGTTGAAGTTGAATGGTGAAGAACAATGCACTTTCCATCATGATGGAGCACTGTGCCATAAGGCAAAAGTGATAACTAAGTGACTCGGGGACCAAAACGTTGAAATTTTGGGTCCATGGCCTGGAAACTCCCCAGATCTTAATCCCATTGAGAACTTGTGGTCAATCCTCAAGAGGCGGGTGGACAAACAAAAACCCACTATATTCTGACAAACTCCAAGAAGTGATTATGAAAGAATGGGTTGCCCAGAAGTCAGGATTTGGCCCAGAAGTTGAAGCATGCCCAGTCGAATTGCAGAGGTCCTGAAAAAGAAGAGCTAACGCTGCAAATACTCTTTGTATAAATGTCATGTAATTGTCGATAAAAGCCTTTGAAATGTATGAAGTGCTTGTAATTATATTTCAGTACATCACAGAAACAAAGATCTACAAGCAGTTTAGCAGCAAACTATGTGAAAACTAATATTTGTGTCATTCTCAAAACTTTTGTCCATGACTGTATGTTCCAACATCACCTTATAAGATTAATTATTTAAGTTATTAAAACTGGCATTAGAACATGAACAGAAAACTGCTGTATTTGCACACAACAATCGGTTAAAATGAAGAAACGATTCCTTACTAGCAATTTAATGTCATATGCAACTTTAATTTGTGTGATGTAATATATAACAAAGTTCAACAAGTATAAAATATCACACAGCTGCAAATAACAAAACTGTATCTACAGTAACTATAATGTTAAAGTAGACATGAATAATATGGCAACTTCATGACAATACTATACACAACACGGTATTACAAGTGAGTAATGATTCAAATGTTGTCACAGGCTCAATATAAATGCATAAAAATGTTAAAATCTCACCTGTCTGTCCAAACATGTTCTCACTTCTCTGTTTTTGATTTTCAAAAAATGGTGACCGTTGTGGTTTGTTCCTGTCTGAGGTCTTTCCAACTGCGCATGCGCAGATTTTACTCTCCTCCACAATGATCCTAGGATAGCATGATAAATCTGTCCATGTTCCTAGTCAAGACCCCATAGGCCAGAGTCTCACAACCCAAGAAACACCCACTGAAGCTTGAAACCAAGGAGGTACATTGTTACATAGGGCCTTTGAGGATACAACAAAGATTTAAATTCAGTTGCATGCCGGTCACACTTGGGCTGATGAAGAAACATCTCCTGTAGTTCACTCAAACTAGTCCTGTTCAGCACTCTGGCCGGGTCTGACGGTAGCAGCATCACAATGGGAATTCTGCATGTACGGTCAGGCGAGGAACATACCGTGAGTCCCAGGCCGGCACATCCTATACCCCGGTCTGTTTGTCCACCATGGACCTCTCTGAAAATGAAAACCAAGAAGTTGGCCCTGCAACCTTTAAAAAGAAGAAAAATAATAATTAAAAATTATGAAGTGAAAATGAAGAGCTGGCCCAAGCACCTGTGCCATCGCCACTTGGGCAAACCTCACAACCTGCGTGACTTTTCAGCATGCTAAGACCTCTTAAACAAATATTGACATGCATCATCATGGCTTGACGTTTGCACCATTGCTAGCTGTCATTCAATGTGGTCCGGGTTTCTTGGTGCCCATGACCACTTCACAACATGTGCCTTTTCAGGGCGCTAAGAAATCTTTAACAAATATGAGATGTTAAAGACATCGCAGTTTCTCTAAATGTCTTTGTGGTGTGCCATTGTTAGCTGTCACTCAATATGGGCCAGGTTTTGTGGGACTATAATGGCACACGTGATTAATCTGAGCAGGATGTTTGAGCAGGTCATCGTGTGTGGAGGACGCGTAGAATGTGAGACGGGTGTGTGTCTTTGTTGGCGCTTGTTTAGGATGTGTTCTGTCTGTAAAGGATAAGCAGATTGTGTGTGTGCTTCTCTGTGTAGGGTTTGTTGTTTCTATTTTAGATGTGTATTACGCGTCTGGTATGTGTGTTTGGGACTTGTGTTTTTAGTGAGCGTGTCTTTATTTGTGTGTTAGGCATATGCAATATTTTGTTTATGTGAGTGTAGGATGTGTAGTCTTTGTGTCTGTGGAAAATGCTTTTTATCAAATGTGTGTGTGTGTGTGTGGGGGGGGGGTCCTCTTGATGCATTTAAATTCCTTGAACTGCCCGACGTCGCTTTATTGCTGCCTTTTGCGAGAAGCCACACTTGTGGCACTGAAATGAAAAGAAGACCGGAGTGCTGTGATGTGCTAGTTGGTGAGCATTCGATAGTAAGCTGCAGTATGTTTGTGGAAATGCCTGGGTTACTTATGCCATCTTGTCGAGCAGATAGAGACCTAGGTCCTAAGCCATATCTGAACAAATCACAACCCCGTACCCCAGTGTTTTACAAAAAGTTGGACTTATATTACTCCTTGGATATTCTCAAGGAGGTAGGGCCAGAAACTGGCCACCTCCCCACAACAGAGATTTTAAAACTGCGTGATTAATCTGCCGCGTGCAGCCAATTTGTCTACCATCCACCCATGTTCGCAGAGAAAGCCTCCAAGGCCCAGACCCTCACCCAGAACAGTGGGTCTAGGAGTTCTCTCAAAGAACGATCGACTGAAAGTTGAAGGCAAAAGGTTATCGCTGCTGCCTTTGAAAATAAACAGAAGAAAAATGGTTAAAAGCAACAATGAGCATGCCTAAGGATGTGTTATCACAACCTTTGTACTGTCCAGCACATGAAGACCTCTTGAACAAATATAAAATAAGTTTAAGCCATCATCATGGCACTCAGTATGGGCCAGACACAGCGTTGGGCGATTTTGGTGGTAACGGTAATGGAGAAGGTACTTGAGCAGGGCATTGTTTGCGTTGGATGCTGATAATGTCTGATGTGAGTGAGATGTCTGTGTTTAATTTGTCTGTGTGTGTGAGAGTGTGTGTTTGTATGTGTGAGAGTGTGGGACATGTACTGTATGTGAAGGATAATTAAATTGTGTGTGTTTGTGTGTGTGTGTGTGTGTGTGTGTGTGTGTGTGTTTGTGTGCGTGTGTGTGTGTGTGTCTATGTGTGCATGTGTGTGCTTGTCTGTGTCTTTTGCGGTTTTCTTAGCACTGTACGAGCGAAAACGGTTTTCACACACAACTAAGGCATGATGATGTTTTCATGCTCAAAATGTGAAAAAGAATGACAAAAAAAATTGTTATTCAAACATGTATGCCAAAATTCATTAATAGTTTTGGAAATTATTTCTTTTACTTTTAAAATTCTGAAATCTCATTTCCACGTCATGTGAAAGTTAATTCACACCCTTATGTTTTTACATACAGTTAAAAAGGAAGCAATGTTAAAATGAATGACATGGAGTTGCTAAATTAATAAATAGTGTTAATAAATGTGAAAGTTTCAATTTAATTTCAAATTTTATTTGTCAAATACACAGTCATACAGAACACGATATTCAGAGAAATGCTTTGACAACCGTGCATGACCCCAAGCATAAAAAAAGAAAAAAGGGTATTCAAACAAAGAATATGACTATAATAATAAATTAATAGAGTATGAATAAGAAAACCAGCAAATAAATATGTAATTAGAAAATAATAAAAATTATATAAATACAGAAACAGCTTTTTATTCGTAGTTTATAGAATAAAATAATGAGGATACCTTCAGTAAGCGGTGAGCAGGGACAGAAGAGAGGCAGCAAATACATGGGGAAATGGTAGTGTATCTACATACGACTCCCCCAATGCAGGTCGGAGGCCTGAGTACTTCTGATGGCGGGTCAGCCTAGGAATTACGTGGTGTGAGGTAATGTTTCTGTAGTGGAGAGACATAGCTAACTGGATCCCAGCATCCCAGCAATAGGCGTGCCACAATGTCTAGGTGTAGGTTTCTACATGCGGGTGAACACAAAGCATGGGGCTTTAGCTTGTTGTTCGCAGGCAGCCTAATTGAGCCAAGTTCAAGTAGGCTTTTATTTTCATTTCAACCATATACAGTTTAGTACACAGTGAAACCAAACAACGTTTCTCTAGGACCAAGGTCCTACATAAAACATGAATTTAACATCATGATTGAACAAAAACTAACTAGCTAACTAAGTAGCCTAATTAGCTGCCTAGCTGTGACAAAACAGATTGACATTTTTAAGTCAACATAAAACTAAGTTCTATACAAAAAAAAGGAGACAATATAAAGTGCTCATGCTAATGTGCAAGCAAGAGTAACAAAGTCACAACGCGACAACATGACACATTTCATTACTTTGTGCTGATGACGTAATGAGTTGAGGTAGTGGGAGGAGAAATTCCAAGACACATTCCTTTGAAGTAGCAGCAAAGATCAAATAGTTTTGTGCATATAACAAGTAATTTCTATTGTGCAAAAGAGCAATTGCAGGTTGGTGTGAATCATTCATAGATGGTCGTTGATCAGTGTGTATAATCATAATCATATAATCATATAATCATAATAAGTTAGTATCTGTTCAGTCAGGTGGTGACAATTTGTTGGATGTCTTGTGAAAAGACGTTGTCGCACATTCTTGATGTGAGTGACTGAATGCATTGCTATCTTTTTCCAGATGGCAGTAGGGTGAAGAGTGAGTGTGATCTGTGTATCCAATCAGCCACATTGCAGATGGAACAATTCCCAAACCAGGCAGTGATGCAGCTGCTCAGGATGCTCTCGATAGTCCCTCTGTAGAAAGTGGTAAGAATCAGTTGTGGAAGCTGCGCCTTCCTCAGCCTTATCAGGAAGAGAAGATGTTTTTAATGCTTTCGTGTGCAAGGTGCTGGTATTGAGGGGCCGAGTGAGGTTCTCCTCCAGGTGGCCAATGAGGAATTTGGTGCTGTTGACGATCTCCACACAGGAGTTGATGTTCATCATAGAGTTGCCTCTCTGTGTCCTCCTTAAGTCCTCCTTTTGTTTTAGCAAAACAGGTTGTTGTGCCTACACCAGACCATTAGCAATTCCTCTCTTTGTGCTGACTCTTGGTTCTTGCTGATGAGACACATGGTTTCTCCCGACCGTCATGATGCTCTGCATGTCGAAGCGAGGAATGGAATGGAGCCGTCACTGTTACAGGCGGGTGACGGTGAGTTTCCTTTAGTCATGTCCTTTTGGTGGTGATGGCTTGTAAGCCCTGCCACATGTCACCACTCTCCCTGAACTGAATGAGCATTCTCTGGGTATGTGCACGCTTCGCCTCTCTATGGCCCCGGAAAGTTTGGCCCTTGCTGCTCTGATGGTGGAGTCTCAGGTCTTCACAAGTGCGCGCAAATCCAGTAAAGTTTCTGGTCGATCGTGAGATGATGTTCTTGGAGACAGCGACATCACAGTGTCACAGATTTACCATGCTAGGCCACAGTAAGTAATTCCTGCAACTCTGATTCTGACTCAGCTTATCATTGCTGTTCGCTGCAACCTTTGCAAAGAGACGCAAAGAATGAAAATCACCCAGGAATGAAAAGCACACAGACAAGGCTGAGGGGCAGTACGATGTGCTAAGTGATGAGCGTTCCGTAGTAGGCCACAGTATGTTTGTTGGAATGAATGGGTTACTCATGACACTTTGTCAAGCAGTTAGGGTCATAGGGTCTGAGCTATCTGAACCACCCACAACCACCACAAGCATGTGGACTTATTCTGCGGTATTCTCAAAGAGGTAGGGCCAACACTTCGACCCTCAGCCCCACAAAGAACCTAGGATGATCAATCTGCTCCCTGTAGGCCCCAATTTGGACACCGTCTACTCAGATGTTCTCAGAGCAAGAGCCCAAGGGTCTGAAAGTTCCCCAAAGAACTTCCTGATGCCAAGAAGGCCATATAAGAAACAAATAGCATTCATTTCTATTCATTTCGAAGATTTTTTAAATCAGCCTTTTAAAATAAAAAGAAGAAATTTATTTGAAAACAACGATGAGCAGGCCCAAGCACCTGTGCTACTGGCACCCGGGCGCACTGCACAACCTGTGTGACTTCTGAGCATGCTGAGACCCCTAAAACCCACTGGACAATTATGTCACTAAATCTGGCATAAGTTTAAGGAATCGTCAAGGTTGGACGTCTCTTTCTATGTGTTATTGCTAGTGATTGCTTGGTGACGACTGTAAGCGCAGGTGCTTGGGCCGGTCATCATTTGTGTAGGAGGCATAGGGTGTGTATAGGATGTGTACTGTGTGTAAGGCATGTGTAGGATGTGTGCTGTATGTGTAGGATAAGTAGTTTGTGTGTGCCAGTGTACTGTATGTAAGCTGTGTGTAGGATGTGTATTGTATGTGTAGGATAAGAGGTTTGTGTGTGTCTGTGTTTGTGTATAATGTGTGTGTGCATGTGTGTGTGAGTATATGTGTGTGTGTGGTATGTGTAGTGTGTGTAGTATGTGTGTGTGTTTGTGTGTGTCGTGTGTGTCTGTTTCGTCTGTGTGTGAAGTGGGTGTAGTGTGTGTTTAGGATATGTATGTAGCATGTCTGTGTGGGTGTGTCTATGTGTTTGTGTTTAGTGTGTTGTGAGCTGTTGTGAGTATTTAGGATGTATAGTTAGTGTGTGTGTATGTGTGTATATGCGTGTATGTATGTGCGTGTATGTGCGTGTGTATGTGTGTGTGTATGTGTGTGTGTATGTGTGTGTGTATGTGTGTGTGTATGTGTGTGTGTGTGTGTGTGTGTGTGTGTGTGTGTGTGTGTGTGTGTGTGTGTGTGCGTTTGTCAGTGTGTGTGTGTGTGTGTGTGTGTGTGTGTGTGCACGTTGTGTAATGTTTGTGTGTATTATAAGTTTGTAGTATGTATTTGTCTAGTGTGAATAGAATGTAGTGTGTGTGTGTGTGTGTGTGTGTGTGTGTGTGTGTGTGTGTGTGTGTGTGTGTGTGTGTGTGTGTGTGTGTGTGTGTGTGTGTGTGTGTATGTATGTAAGGGTTTGTTTGTGTGTGTCGTATGGGTGTGTGGGTGCAGTATGTTAAATATATCTTTCATGTTTGTAGTGTTTGTGTGTGTAGAAATGTGGTAATTAAATGAATACTTCTGGAATCACACCAACCTGCTTCATCGATGAGTGCTCCGCATACACATCCAGGCAATGGTCACATACAATACCTCTATCATTTTGTCCATCGAAAGCGGCCTGCTTAACTTAAAAGTCTTGAAGTGTGTTTGAGAGTGTATGTAGTATCTTTACTTGTATGCGTGAATTATGTGTGTTTATTAGTTTGAAGTATGGGTCTTTATTTGTGAAATGTGTTTAATGTCTGTGTGTGTGAGTGAGCGACATGTGTGAGTGTATTACATGTAATGTGTGTGTCTGTTTGTGTCTGACTTGCAAAATGCCCCAGATGTTTGAAACAAAATGTCTGTGATTTTATGTAGTGTGTGTGTCTCTGTGTGTGTGTCTGTATGTGAGTTTGTATGTATTTATGTGTTGTATGTTCGTAGGTGTGGTGTATGGAAGTATGTTTAATGTATGTTTAATGAGTGCTGCGCAAGCACATTCAGGCAACGATCACTTGTGCCTCTGTCAGTCACATACTATACCTCTATCATTTTGGCCACCAAAAGCGGCCTGCTCAACTGCTTAAACTGCTGAAGGGTATGTCGTGTATTTTTGCTTGTATGCGTAAATTATGTGTTTGTTTGTTTGAAGTATGGGTATGTATTTGTGCAATGTGTGCAATGTGTGCAATTTGTGTAATGTGTGTGTGTGTGTGTGTGTGTGTGTGTGTGTGTGTGTGTGTGTGTGTGTGTGTTTCTGATTGTGTGTGACTTGCAAAGGGCCCATATGTTTGGAAAAACAGGTCAATTAAATAGAAATAAATAATAATTATACTTCTGCAATCACCCCAACCTCGCATCAACCCACACCATTTACGGTAGCTAGGCCACTCTGCCATAATGCCAATTAGATCAAGTGCGCGATTGCGCTTAATGATGTCTCAGGCCAAAGTAAATTGACCTACAGACATGACATAAAAAAGAAAATGAGAAGAGCTAAATAAATTTTTTAAATGATTGAATTGAAAGAAAAGTGAAAATCAAAGACATTCAACTGAATGTTATATTACAATCGATCTGTGAAATTTACTCAGACCTCTCTAACTGTTGAAAAGGCAGAAACACTGTTGTTCAACTTTAACTAATGGGAAAGCGGTTGTCTCACACAACTAAGGCAAAGTGATTTAAAATATACAAAAAGAGTTTATATGCAGTTTTTATGCTCAAAATGTCAAAAAGTGGATTAAAAAATGTTTTATTCAACATGAATGTCATAATATATAAAAGTGTTGGAAATGATCATTGATTTCACTATCATGCTTCTCATGATGAGATAAAGCGTTTGCTGTGTTCTTAGCGCTGTGCACGCTCAGGAAAGCGGTTTTCTCACACAATTAAGGCATGGTGATTTAAAATATACAAAAAGAGTTTATATGCAGTTTTTATGCTCAAAATGTGAAAAAGAGGATTAAAAAATGTTTTGATCTCATGATGAGATAAAGCGTTTGCTGTGTTCTTAGCGCTGTACAAGCTCAGGAAAGCGGTTTTCTCAAACAATTAAGGCACGGTGATTTAAAATATACAAAAAGAGTTTATATGCAGTTTTTATGCTCAAAATGTGAAAAAGAGGATTAAAAAAATGTTTTATTCACCATGAATGTCATAATATATAAAAGTGTTGGAAATGATCATTCATTTCACTATCATGCTTCTCATGATGAGATAAAGCCTTTGCTGTGTTCTTAGCGCTGTACAAGCTCAGGAAAGCGGTTTTCTCACACAATTAAGGCATGGTGATTTCAAATATACAAAAAGAGTTTATATGCAGTTTTTATGCTCAAAATGTGAAAAAGAGGTTTAAAAAATGTTTTATTCACCATGAATGTCATAATATATAAAAGTGTTGGAAATGATCATTGATTTCACTATCATGCTTCTCATGATGAGATAAAGCGTTTGCTGTGTTCTTAGCGCTGTACAAGCTCAGGAAAGCGGTTTTCTCACACAATTAAGGCATGGTGATTTAAAATATACAAAAAGAGTTTATATGCAGTTTTTATGCTCAAAATGTCAAAAAGAATAACAAAAAATTGTTACACAACATGAATGTCATATTGCATGAAAGTGTTGGAAATGATCATTCATTTCACTATCATGCTTCTCATGATGAGATAAAGCGTTTGCTGTGTTCTTAGCGCTGTACAAGCTCAGGAAAGCGGTTTTCTCACACAATTAAGGCATGGTGATTTAAAATATACAAAAAGAGTTTATATGCAGTTTTTATGCTCAAAATGTCAAAAAGAATAACAAAACAATTGTTACTCAACATGAATGTCATATTGCATGAAAGTGTTGGAAATGATCATTCATTTCACTATCATGCTTCTCATGATGAGATAAAGCGTTTGCTGTGTTCTTAGCGCTGTACAAGCTCAGGAAAGCGGTTTTCTCACACAATTAAGGCATGGTGATTTCAAATATACAAAAAGAGTTTATATGCAGTTATTATGCTCAAAATGTCAAAAAGAATAACAAAACAATTGTTACTCAACATGAAAGTCATATTGCATGAAAGTGTTGTAAATGATCATTCATTTCTCTATAATGCTTCTCATGATGAGATAAAGCGTTTGCTGTGTTCTTAGCGCTGTACAAGCTCAGGAAAGCGGTTTTCTCACACAATTAAGGCATGGGGATTTAAAATATACAAAAAGAGTTTATATGCAGTTTTTATGCTCAAAATGTGAAAAAGAGGATTAAAAAATGTTTTATTCACCATGAATGTCATAATATATAAAAGTGTTGGAAATGATCATTAATTTCACTATCATGCTTCTCATGATGAGATAAAGCGTTTGCTGTGTTCTTAGCGCTGTACAAGCTCAGGAAAGCGGTTTTCTCACACAATTAAGGCACGGTGATTTAAAATATACAAAAAGAGTTTATATGCAGTTTTTATGCTCAAAATGTCAAAAAGAATAACAAAACAATTGTTACTCAACATGAATGTCATATTGCATGAAAGTGTTGGAAATGATCATTCATTTCACTATCATACTTCTCATGATGAGATAAAGCGTTTGCTGTGTTCTTAGCGCTGTACAAGCTCAGGAAAGCGGTTTTCTCACACAATTAAGGCATGGTGATTTAAAATATACAAAAAGAGTTTATATGCAGTTTTTATGCTCAAAATGTCAAAAAGAATAACAAAACAATTGTTACTCAACATGAAAGTCATATTGCATGAAAGTGTTGGAAATGATCATTCATTTCTCTATAATGCGTCTCATGATGAGATAAAGCGTTTGCTGTGTTCTTAGCGCTGTACAAGCTCAGGAAAGCGGTTTTCTCACACAATTAAGGCATGGTGATTTCAAATATACAAAAAGAGTTGATATGCAGTTTTTATGCTCAAAATGTCAAAAAGAGGATTAAAAAATGTTTTATTCAACATGAATGTCATAATATATCAAAGTGTTGGAAATGATCATTCATTTCACTATCATGCTTCTCATGATGAGATAAATCGTTTGCTGTGTTCTTAGCGCTGTACAAGCTCAGGAAAGCGGTTTTCTCACACAATTAAGGCATGGTGATTTCAAATATACAAAAAGAGTTTATATGCAGTTATTATGCTCAAAATGTCAAAAAGAATAACAAAACAACTGTTACTCAACATGAAAGTCATATTGCATGAAAGTGTTGTAAATGATCATTCATTTCTCTATAATGCTTCTCATGATGAGATAAAGCGTTTGCTGTGTTCTTAGCGCTGTACAAGCTCAGGAAAGCGGTTTTCTCACACAATTAAGGCATGGTGATTTAAAATATACAAAAAGAGTTTATAAGCAGTTTTTATGCTCAAAATGTGAAAAAGAGGATTAAAAAATGTTTTATTCAACATGAACGTCATAATATATAAAAGTGTTGGAAATGATAATTCATTTCACCATCATGCTTCTCATGATGAGATAAAGCGTTTGCTGTGTTCTTAGCGCTGTACAAGATCAGGAAAGCGGTTTTCTCACACAACTAAGGCATGGTGATTTAAAATATACAAAAAGAGTTTATATGCAGTTTTTATGCTCAAAATGTCAAAAAGAATAACAAAACAATTGTTACTCAACATGAATGTCATATTGCATGAAAGTGTTGGAAATTATCATTCCTTTCATTTTTATACATCTGCTGCGTTCTTAGCCCTGCACACTCAAAAAAAATTATTAGTATAACTTAATATAATTATGATACACATTTCCACACATTTGAATTATGTTAGTTTAACTTAATCCATGTAAATGGAATTAACAATACGAAAATCCATCTTGGGCCAAAGAAACAAAAACATTTTTTGATCTATTTTCTTTTGAACTATTGCTTAACTATAAGCAAGTTTATCGCTTTACTATAAAATTGCTTTAGCTTGTACGCAATTTTATCTTGTTGAGCCAATTAATTTTAAGCACTTAATTTAGACAACTACATTAATATTGGTATGTTTGACCGAAAGGGAAGAAGATCTAGCTCGCCGGATTACTGAGCCGGCGCTTTGTTCCCAACTAGTGTGTCTACGTGTGTATTGTTTTCAATTTAAACACCAAATTAACTGCACCTGTGTTCCCTTGTGTGTCTTACTATTTATTTTTTATTTACTCGCCACCACGCCCCACCCCTCCGGGGACAGGTATGCAGAGGAATCCGGAGGGGTGCAAACGCTTTCATCTGGCCTGTGAGCTGTGTTTAGCGATTATCCGGAGATGACGGACAGGCAAAAGATCAGCTTTGTCACGCAACAGCTCACTGGGTCGGCCATGGACTGGGCCACAGCGGTCTGGAGCGCAGGCGGGATCGCCATGTCCAGCTATCACAAGTTTCTCAACTCATTCCGCACAGTGTTTGATCATCTGGACCATGGAAAGACGGGGGAACAACAAGTGCTGAGGGTAGAGAGGACAAGGTAATGCCACCGTGGAGAGTGGCTAGTGTGATTGCAGCTTGCTAGCCAGGTTCCGAGATACAGTGAGAGCACAGTGAGGCGAAGACTTTTGGAAGATGGCCTGGTGTCAAGAAGGGCAGCAAAGGAGCCACTTCTCTCCAAAAAAAAAAACATCAGGGACAGATGAGAACTGGGGCAAAGTCATATTCTCGGATGAAGCCTCTTTCCGATTGTTTGGGGCATCTGGAAAAAGGCTTGTCCAGTGAAGAAAAGGTGAGCGCTACCATCAGTCCTGTGTCATGCCAACAGTAAAGTATCCTGATGCTTCTCATCCGAGGGAGTGGGCTCACTCACAATTTTGCCCAAAAACACAGCCATGAATAAAGAATGGTACCAAAACACCCTCCAACTGCAACTTCTTCCAACAATCCAACAACAGTTGAAGTTGAATGGTGAAGAACAATGCACTTTCCATCATGATGGAGCACTGTGCCATAAGGCAAAAGTGATAACTAAGTGACTCGGGGACCAAAACGTTGAAATTTTGGGTCCATGGCCTGGAAACTCCCCAGATCTTAATCCCATTGAGAACTTGTGGTCAATCCTCAAGAGGCGGGTGGACAAACAAAAACCCACTATATTCTGACAAACTCCAAGAAGTGATTATGAAAGAATGGGTTGCCCAGAAGTCAGGATTTGGCCCAGAAGTTGAAGCATGCCCAGTCGAATTGCAGAGGTCCTGAAAAAGAAGAGCAAACGCTGCAAATACTCTTTGTATAAATGTCATGTAATTGTCGATAAAAGCCTTTGAAATGTATGAAGTGCTTGTAATTATATTTCAGTACATCACAGAAACAAAGATCTACAAGCAGTTTAGCAGCAAACTATGTGAAAACTAATATTTGTGTCATTCTCAAAACTTTTGTCCATGACTGTATGTTCCAACATCACCTTATAAGATTAATTATTTAAGTTATTAAAACTGGCATTAGAACATGAACAGAAAACTGCTGTATTTGCACACAACAATCGGTTAAAATGAAGAAACGATTCCTTACTAGCAATTTAATGTCATATGCAACTTTAATTTGTGTGATGTAATATATAACAAAGTTCAACAAGTATAAAATATCACACAGCTGCAAATAACAAAACTGTATCTACAGTAACTATAATGTTAAAGTAGACATGAATAATATGGCAACTTCATGACAATACTATACACAACACGGTATTACAAGTGAGTAATGATTCAAATGTTGTCACAGGCTCAATATAAATGCATAAAAATGTTAAAATCTCACCTGTCTGTCCAAACATGTTCTCACTTCTCTGTTTTTGATTTTCAAAAAATGGTGACCGTTGTGGTTTGTTCCTGTCTGAGGTCTTTCGAACTGCGCATGCGCAGATTTTACTCTCCTCCACAATGATCCTAGGATAGCATGATAAATCTGTCCATGTTCCTAGTCAAGACCCCATAGGCCAGAGTCTCACAACCCAAGAAACACCCACTGAAGCTTGAAACCAAGGAGGTACATTGTTACATAGGGCCTTTGAGGATACAACAAAGATTTAAATTCAGTTGCATGCCGGTCACACTTGGGCTGATGAAGAAACATCTCCTGTAGTTCACTCAAACTAGTCCTGTTCAGCACTCTGGCCGGGTCTGACGGTAGCAGCATCACAATGGGAATTCTGCATGTACGGTCAGGCGAGGAACATACCGTGAGTCCCAGGCCGGCACATCCTATACCCCGGTCTGTTTGTCCACCATGGACCTCTCTGAAAATGAAAACCAAGAAGTTGGCCCTGCAACCTTTAAAAAGAAGAAAAATAATAATTAAAAATTATGAAGTGAAAATGAAGAGCTGGCCCAAGCACCTGTGCCATCGCCACTTGGGCAAACCTCACAACCTGCGTGACTTTTCAGCATGCTAAGACCTCTTAAACAAATATTGACATGCATCATCATGGCTTGACGTTTGCACCATTGCTAGCTGTCATTCAATGTGGTCCGGGTTTCTTGGTGCCCATGACCACTTCACAACATGTGCCTTTTCAGGGCGCTAAGAAATCTTTAACAAATATGAGATGTTAAAGACATCGCAGTTTCTCTAAATGTCTTTGTGGTGTGCCATTGTTAGCTGTCACTCAATATGGGCCAGGTTTTGTGGGACTATAATGGCACACGTGATTAATCTGAGCAGGATGTTTGAGCAGGTCATTGTGTGTGGAGGACGCGTAGAATGTGAGACGGGTGTGTGTCTTTGTTGGCGCTTGTTTAGGATGTGTTCTGTCTGTAAAGGATAAGCAGATTGTGTGTGTGCTTCTCTGTGTAGGGTTTGTTGTTTCTATTTTAGACGTGTATTACGCGTCTGGTATGTGTGTTTGGGACTTGTGTTTTTAGTGAGCGTGTCTTTATTTGTGTGTTAGGCATATGCAATATTTTGTTTATGTGAGTGTAGGATGTGTAGTCTTTGTGTCTGTGGAAAATGCTTTTTATCAAATGTGTGTGTGTGTGTGTGGGGGGGGTCCTCTTGATGCATTTAAATTCCTTGAACTGCCCGACGTCGCTTTATTGCTGCCTTTTGCGAGAAGCCACACTTGTGGCACTGAAATGAAAAGAAGACCGGAGTGCTGTGATGTGCTAGTTGGTGAGCATTCGATAGTAAGCTGCAGTATGTTTGTGGAAATGCCTGGGTTACTTATGCCATCTTGTCGAGCAGATAGAGACCTAGGTCCTAAGCCATATCTGAACAAATCACAACCCCGTACCCCAGTGTTTTACAAAAAGTTGGACTTATATTACTCCTTGGATATTCTCAAGGAGGTAGGGCCAGAAACTGGCCACCTCCCCACAACAGAGATTTTAAAACTGCGTGATTAATCTGCCGCGTGCAGCCAATTTGTCTACCATCCACCCATGTTCGCAGAGAAAGCCTCCAAGGCCCAGACCCTCACCCAGAACAGTGGGTCTAGGAGTTCTCTCAAAGAACGATCGACTGAAAGTTGAAGGCAAAAGGTTATCGCTGCTGCCTTTGAAAATAAACAGAAGAAAAATGGTTAAAAGCAACAATGAGCATGCCTAAGGATGTGTTATCACAACCTTTGTACTGTCCAGCACATGAAGACCTCTTGAACAAATATAAAATAAGTTTAAGCCATCATCATGGCACTCAGTATGGGCCAGACACAGCGTTGGGCGATTTTGGTGGTAACGGTAATGGAGAAGGTACTTGAGCAGGGCATTGTTTGCGTTGGATGCTGATAATGTCTGATGTGAGTGAGATGTCTGTGTTTAATTTGTCTGTGTGTGTGAGAGTGTGTGTTTGTATGTGTGAGAGTGTGGGACATGTACTGTATGTGAAGGATAATTAAATTGTGTGTGTTTGTGTGTGTGTGTGTGTGTGTGTGTGTGTGTGTGTGTGTGTGTGTGTGTGTGTGTGTGCGTGTGTGTGTGTGTGTCTATGTGTGCATGTGTGTGCTTGTCTGTGTCTTTTGCGGTTTTCTTAGCACTGTACGAGCGAAAACGGTTTTCACACACAACTAAGGCATGATGATGTTTTCATGCTCAAAATGTGAAAAAGAATGACAAAAAAAATTGTTATTCAAACATGTATGCCAAAATTCATTAATAGTTTTGGAAATTATTTCTTTTACTTTTAAAATTCTGAAATCTCATTTCCACGTCATGTGAAAGTTAATTCACACCCTTATGTTTTTACATACAGTTAAAAAGGAAGCAATGTTAAAATGAATGACATGGAGTTGCTAAATTAATAAATAGTGTTAATAAATGTGAAAGTTTCAATTTAATTTCAAATTTTATTTGTCAAATACACAGTCATACAGAACACGATATTCAGAGAAATGCTTTGACAACCGTGCATGACCCCAAGCATAAAAAAGAAAAAAGGGTATTCAAACAAAGAATATGACTATAATAATAAATTAATAGAGTATGAATAAGAAAACCTGCAAATAAATATGTAATTAGAAAATAATAAAAATTATATAAATACAGAAACAGCTTTTTATTCATAGTTTATAGAATAAAATAATGAGGATACCTTCAGTAAGCGGTGAGCAGGGACAGAAGAGAGGCAGCAAATACATGGGGAAATGGTAGTGTATCTACATACGACTCCCCCAATGCAGGTCGGAGGCCTGAGTACTTCTGATGGCGGGTCAGCCTAGGAATTACGCGGTGTGAGGTAATGGTTCTGTAGTGGAGAGACATAGCTAACTGGATCCCAGCATCCCAGCAATAGGCGTGCCACAATGTCTAGGTGTAGGTTTTTACATGCGGGTGAACACAAAACATGGGGCTTTAGCTTGTTGTTCACTTAATGTGTTCAAAACCTAGGATAACTGAGCCAAATTCAAGTAGGCTTTTATTTTCATTTCAACCATATACAGTTTAGTACACAGTGACATGAAACAACGTTCCTCTAGGAGCAAGGTCCTACATACAACATAAATTAACATCATGAATGAGCAAAAACTAACTAGCTAACTAAGCAACCTAATTAGCTGCCTAGCTGTGACAAAACAGATTGACATTTTTAAGTCAACATAAAACTAAGTTCTATACAAAAAAAAGGAGACAATATAAAGTGCTCATGCTAATGTGCAAGCAAGAGTAACAAAGTCACAACGCGACAACATGACACATTTCATTACTTTGTGCTGATGACGTAATGAGTTGAGGTAGTGGGAGGAGAAATTCCAAGACACATTCCTTTGAAGTAGCAGCAAAGATCAAATAGTTTTGTGCATATAACAAGTAATTTCTATTGTGCAAAAGAGCAATTGCAGGTGTAGAAGAAATTTTTATCTTATTTTATGTGATATACCCTACTTTTATGGAATAAAAGATACCTCAGCTTGAAATAATGGGAGGCTGGCGTGAGAAGCCGAGCATATAGGCCTCTTGGAATGTGCCTGTGTAAGAAATCCGATCTCTACATTGAGGCACCTAGAACTGTGACATTTAATGAAACCCAGATGTTGTATGTAAAATCAGCGCAGGAAAACTGGCCGCCTTTGTTTGGGATCAGTATTTAAGCAAGAAGCCGTCAGGAGTCGGGGTGTGTTCTGCAGACCTCCCGACTTTATTGATCAACCAATAAAGTTGTAACCTTCTGAAATCAAAGCCTGAGTCTTCAATTAATTTCCACGACACAGGTTGGTGTGAATCATTCATAGATGGTCGTTGATCAGTGTGTATAATCATAATCATATAATCATATAATCATAATAAGTTAGTATCTGTTCAGTCAGGTGGTGACAATTTGTTGGATGTCTTGTGAAAAGACGTTGTCGCACATTCTTGATGTGAGTGACTGAATGCATTGCTATCTTTTTCCAGATGGCAGTAGGGTGAAGAGTGAGTGTGATCTGTGTATCCAATCAGCCACATTGCAGATGGAACAATTCCCAAACCAGGCAGTGATGCAGCTGCTCAGGATGCTCTCGATAGTCCCTCTGTAGAAAGTGGTAAGAATCAGTTGTGGAAGCTGCGCCTTCCTCAGCCTTATCAGGAAGAGAAGATGTTTTTAATGCTTTCGTGTGCAAGGTGCTGGTATTGAGGGGCCGAGTGAGGTTCTCCTCCAGGTGGCCAATGAGGAATTTGGTGCTGTTGACGATCTCCACACAGGAGTTGATGTTCATCATAGAGTTGCCTCTCTGTGTCCTCCTTAAGTCCTCCTTTTGTTTTAGCAAAACAGGTTGTTGTGCCTACACCAGACCATTAGCAATTCCTCTCTTTGTGCTGACTCTTGGTTCTTGCTGATGAGACACATGGTTTCTCCCGACCGTCATGACGCTCTGCATGTCGAAGCGAGGAATGGAATGGAGCCGTCACTGTTACAGGCGGGTGACGGTGAGTTTCCTTTAGTCATGTCCTTTTGGTGGTGATGGCTTGTAAGCCCTGCCACATGTCACCACTCTCCCTGAACTGAATGAGCATTCTCTGGGTATGTGCACGCTTCGCCTCTCTATGGCCCCGGAAAGTTTGGCCCTTGCTGCTCTGATGGTGGAGTCTCAGGTCTTCACAAGTGCGCGCAAATCCAGTAAAGTTTCTGGTCGATCGTGAGATGATGTTCTTGGAGACAGCGACATCACAGTGTCACAGATTTACCATGCTAGGCCACAGTAAGTAATTCCTGCAACTCTGATTCTGACTCAGCTTATCATTGCTGTTCGCTGCAACCTTTGCAAAGAGACGCAAAGAATGAAAATCACCCAGGAATGAAAAGCACACAGACAAGGCTGAGGGGCAGTACGATGTGCTAAGTGATGAGCGTTCCGTAGTAGGCCACAGTATGGTTGTTGGAATGAATGGGTTACTCATGACACTTTGTCAAGCAGTTAGGGTCATAGGGTCTGAGCTATCTGAACCACCCACAACCACCACAAGCATGTGGACTTATTCTGCGGTATTCTCAAAGAGGTAGGGCCAACACTTCGACCCTCAGCCCCACAAAGAACCTAGGATGATCAATCTGCTCCCTGTAGGCCCCAATTTGGACACCGTCTACTCAGATGTTCTCAGAGCAAGAGCCCAAGGGTCTGAAAGTTCCCCAAAGAACTTCCTGATGCCAAGAAGGCCATATAAGAAACAAATAGCATTCATTTCTATTCATTTCGAAGATTTTTTAAATCAGCCTTTTAAAATAAAAAGAAGAAATTTATTTGAAAACAACGATGAGCAGGCCCAAGCACCTGTGCTACTGGCACCCGGGCGCACTGCACAACCTGTGTGACTTCTAAGCATGCTGAGACCCCTAAAACCCACTGGACAATTATGTCACTAAATCTGGCATAAGTTTAAGGAATCGTCGAGGTTGGACGTCTCTTTCTATGTGTTATTGCTAGTGATTGCTTGGTGGCGACTGTAAGCGCAGGTGCTTGGGCCGGTCATCATTTGTGTAGGAGGCATAGGGTGTGTATAGGATGTGTACTGTGTGTAAGGCATGTGTAGGATGTGTGCTGTATGTGTAGGATAAGGAGTTTGTGTGTGCCAGTGTACTGTATGTAAGCTGTGTGTAGGATGTGTATTGTATGTGTAGGATAAGAGGTTTGTGTGTGTCTGTGTTTGTGTATAACGTGTGTGTGCATGTGTGTGTGAGTATATGTGTGTGTGTGGTATGTGTAGTGTGTGTAGTATGTGTGTGTTTGCGTGTGTCGTGTGTGTCTGTTTCGTCTGTGTGTGAAGTGGGTGTAGTGTGTGTTTAGGATATGTATGTAGCATGTCTGTGTGGGTGTGTCTATGTGTATGTGTTTAGTGTGTTGTGAGCTGTTGTGAGTATTTAGGATGTATAGTTAGTGTGTGTGTGTGTGTGTGTGTGTGTGTGTGTGTGTGTGTGTGTGTGTGTGCGTTTGTCAGTGTGTGTGTGTGTGTGTGTGTGTGTGTGTGTGTGTGTGCACGTTGTGTAATGTTTGTGTGTATTATAAGTTTGTAGTATGTATTTGTCTAGTGTGAATAGAATGTAGCGTGTGTGTGTGTGTGTGTGTGTGTGTGTGTGTGTGTGTGTGTGTGTGTGTGTGTGTGTGTGTGTGTGTCTGTGTGTGTCTGTGTGTGTCTGTGTGTGTCTGTGTGTGTGTATGTATGTAAGGGTTTGTTTGTGTGTGTCGTATGGGTGTGTGTGTGCAGTATGTTAAATATATCTTTCATGTTTGTAGTGTTTGTGTGTGTAGAAATGTGGTAATTAAATGAATACTTCTGGAATCACACCAACCTGCTTCATCGATGAGTGCTCCGCATACACATCCAGGCAATGGTCACATACAATACCTCTATCATTTTGTCCATCGAAAGCGGCCTGCTTAACTTAAATGTCTTGAAGTGTGTTTGAGAGTGTATGTAGTATCTTTACTTGTATGCGTGAATTATGTGTGTTTATTAGTTTGAAGTATGGGTCTTTATTTGTGAAATGTGTTTAATGTCTGTGTGTGTGAGTGTGCGACATGTGTGAGTGTATTACATGTAATGTGTGTGTCTGTTTGTGTCTGACTTGCAAAATGCCCCAGATGTTTGAAACAAAATGTCTGTGATTTTATGTAGTGTGTGTGTCTCTGTGTGTGTGTCTGTATGTGAGTTTGTATGTATTTATGTGTTGTATGTTCGTAGGTGTGGCGTATGGAAGTATGTTTAATGTATGTTTAATGAGTGCTGCGCAAGCACATTCAGGCAACGATCACTTGTGCCTCTGTCAGTCACATACTATACCTCTATCATTTTGGCCACCAAAAGCGGCCTGCTCAACTGCTTAAACTGCTGAAGTGTATGTCGTGTATTTTTGCTTGTATGCGTAAATTATGTGTTTGTTTGTTTGAAGTATGGGTATGTATTTGTGCAATGTGTGCAATTTGTGTAATGTGTGTGTGTGTGTGTGTGTGTGTGTGTGTGTGTGTGTGTTTCTGATTGTGTGTGACTTGCAAAAGGGCCCATATGTTTGGAAAAACAGGTCAATTAAATAGAAATAAATAATAATTATACTTCTGCAATCACCCCAACCTCGCATCAACCCACACCATTTATGGTAGCTAGGCCCCTCTGCCATAATGCCAATTAGATCAAGTGCGCGATTGCGCTTAATGATGTCTCAGGCCAAAGTAAATTGACCTACAGACATGACATAAAAAAGAAAATGAGAAGAGCTAAATAAATTTTTAAAATGATTGAATTGAAAGAAAAGTGAAAATCAAAGACATTCAACTGAATGTTATATTACAATCGATCTGTGAAATTTACTCAGACCTCTCTAACTGTTGAAAAGGCAGAAACACTGTTGTTCAACTTTAACTAATGGGAAAGCGGTTGTCTCACACAACTAAGGCAAAGTGATTTAAAATATACAAAAAGAGTTTATATGCAGTTTGTATGCTCAAAATGTGAAAAAGAGGATTAAAAAATGTTTTATTCAACATGAACGTCATAATATATAAAAGTGTTGGAAATGATAATTCATTTCACCATCATGCTTCTCATGATGAGATAAAGCGTTTGCTGTGTTCTTAGCGCTGTACAAGATCAGGAAAGCGGTTTTCTCACACAACTAAGGCATGGTGATTTAAAATATACAAAAAGAGTTTATATGCAGTTTTTATGCTCAAAATGTCAAAAAGAATAACAAAACAATTGTTACTCAACATGAATGTCATATTGCATGAAAGTGTTGGAAATTATCATTCCTTTCACTTTTATGCATCTGCTGCGTTCTTAGCCCTGCACACTCAAAAAAATTATTAGTATAACTTAATATAATTATGATACACATTTCCACAGATTTGAATTATGTTAGTTTAACTTAATCCATGTAAATGGAATTAACAATACGACAATCCATCTTGGGCCAAAGAAACAAAAACATTTTTTTAACTATTTTCTTTTGAACTATTGCTTAACTATAAGCAAGTTTACCGCTTTACTATAAAATTGCTTTAGCTTGTACGCAATTTTATCTTGTTGAGCCAATTAATTTTAAGCACTTAATTTAGACAACTACATTAATATTGGTATGTTTGACCGAAAGGGAAGAAGATCTAGCTCGCCGGATTACTGAGCCGGCGCTTTGTTCCCAACTAGTGTGTCTACGTGTGTATTGTTTTCAATTTAAACACCAAATTAACTGCACCTGTGTTCCCTTGTGTGTCTTACTATTTATTTTTTATTTACTCGCCACCACGCCCCACCCCTCCGGGGACAGGTATGCAGAGGAATCCGGAGGGGTGCAAACGCTTTCATCTGGCCTGTGAGCTGTGTTTAGCGATTATCCGGAGATGACGGACAGGCAAAAGATCAGCTTTGTCACGCAACAGCTCACTGGGTCGGCCATGGACTGGGCCACAGCGGTCTGGAGCGCAGGCGGGATCGCCATGTCCAGCTATCACAAGTTTCTCAACTCATTCCGCACAGTGTTTGATCATCTGGACCATAGAAAGACGGGGGAACAACAAGTGCTGAGGGTAGAGAGGACAAGGTAATGCCACCGTGGAGAGTGGCTAGTGTGATTGCAGCTTGCTAGCCAGGTTCCGAGATACAGTGAGAGCACAGTGAGGCGAAGACTTTTGGAAGATGGCCTGGTGTCAAGAAGGGCAGCAAAGGAGCCACTTCTCTTCAAAAAAAAAAACATCAGGGACAGATGAGAACTGGGGCAAAGTCATATTCTCGGATGAAGCCTCTTTCCGATTGTTTGGGGCATCTGGAAAAAGGCTTGTCCGGAGAAGAAAAGGTGAGCGCTACCATCAGTCCTGTCATGCCAACAGTAAAGCATCCTGAGACCATTCATGTGTGGGGTTGCTTCTCATCCAAGGGAGTGGGCTCACTCACAATTTTGCCCAAAAACACAGCCATGAATAAAGAATGGTACCAAAACACCCTCCAACTGCAACTTCTTCCAACAGTCCAACAACAGTTGAAGTTGAATGGTGAAGAACAATGCACTTTCCATCATGATGGAGCACTGTGCCATAAGGCAAAAGTGATAACTAAGTGGCTCGGCGACCAAAACGTTGAAATTTTGGGTCCATGGCCTGGAAACTCCCCAGATCTTAATCCCATTGAGAACTTGTGGTCAATCCTCAAGAGGCGGGTGGACAAACAAAAAACCACTATATTCTGACAAACTCCAAGAAGTGATTATGAAAGAATGGGTTGCCCAGAAGTCAGGATTTGGCCCAGAAGTTGAAGCATGCCCAGTCGAATTGCAGAGGTCCTGAAAAAGAAGAGCTAACGCTGCAAATACTCTTTGTATAAATGTCATGTAATTGTCGATAAAAGCCTTTGAAATGTATGAAGTGCTTGTAATTATATTTCAGTACATCACAGAAACAAAGATCTACAAGCAGTTTAGCAGCAAACTATGTGAAAACTAATATTTGTGTCATTCTCAAAACTTTTGTCCATGACTGTATGTTCCAACATCACCTTATAAGATTAATTATTTAAGTTATTAAAACTGGCATTAGAACATGAACAGAAAACTGCTGTATTTGCACACAACAATCGGTTAAAATGAAGAAACGATTCCTTACTAGCAATTTAATGTCATATGCAACTTTAATTTGTGTGATGTAATATATAACAAAGTTCAACAAGTATAAAATATCACACAGCTGCAAATAACAAAACTGTATCTACAGTAACTATAATGTTAAAGTAGACATGAATAATATGGCAACTTCATGACAATACTATACACAACACGGTATTACAAGTGAGTAATGATTCAAATGTTGTCACAGGCTCAATATAAATGCATAAAAATGTTAAAATCTCACCTGTCTGTCCAAACATGTTCTCACCTCTCTGTTTTTGATTTTCAAAAAATGGTGACCGTTGTGGTTTGTTCCTGTCTGAGGTCTTTCCAACTGCGCATGCGCAGATTTTACTCTCCTCCACAATGATCCTAGGATAGCATGATAAATCTGTCCATGTTCCTAGTCAAGACCCCATAGGCCAGAGTCTCACAGCCCAAGAAACACCCACTGAAGCTTGAAACCAAGGAGGTACATTGTTACATAGGGCCTTTGAGGATACAACAAAGATTTAAATTCAGTTGCATGCCGGTCACACTTGGGCTGATGAAGAAACATCTCCTGTAGTTCCCTCAAACTAGTCCTGTTCAGCACTCTGGCCGGGTCTGACGGTAGCAGCATCACAATGGGAATTCTGCATGTACGGTCAGGCGAGGAACATACCGTGAGTCCCAAGCCGGCACATCCTATACCCCGGTCTGTTTGTCCACCATGGACCTCTCTGAAAATGAAAACCAAGAAGTTGGCCCTGCAACCTTTAAAAAGAAGAAAAATAATAATTAAAAATTATGAAGTGAAAATGAAGAGCTGGCCCAAGCACCTGTGCCATCGCCACTTGGGCAAACCTCACAACCTGCGTGACTTTTCAGCATGCTAAGACCTCTTAAACAAATATTGACATGCATCATCATGGCTTGACGTTTGCACCATTGCTAGCTGTCATTCAATGTGGTCCGGGTTTCTTGGTGCCCATGACCCCTTCACAACATGTGCCTTTTCAGGGCGCTAAGAAATCTTTAACAAATATGAGATGTTAAAGACATCGCAGTTTCTCTAAATGTCTTTGTGGTGTGCCATTGTTAGCTGTCACTCAATATGGGCCAGGTTTTGTGGGACTATAATGGCACACGTGATTAATCTGAGCAGGATGTTTGAGCAGGTCATCGTGTGTGGAGGACGCGTAGAATGTGAGACGGGTGTGTGTCTTTGTTGGCGCTTGTTTAGGATGTGTTCTGTCTGTAAAGGATAAGCAGATTGTGTGTGTGCTTCTCTGTGTAGGGTTTGTTGTTTCTATTTTAGACGTGTATTACGCGTCTGGTATGTGTGTTTGGGACTTGTGTTTTTAGTGAGCGTGTCTTTATTTGTGTGTTAGGCATATGCAATATTTTGTTTATGTGAGTGTAGGATGTGTAGTCTTTGTGTCTGTGGAAAATGCTTTTTATCAAATGTGTGTGTGTGTGTGTGGGGGGGGTCCTCTTGATGCATTTAAATTCCTTGAACTGCCCGACGTCGCTTTATTGCTGCCTTTTGCGAGAAGCCACACTTGTGGCACTGAAATGAAAAGAAGACCGGAGTGCTGTGATGTGCTAGTTGGTGAGCATTCGATAGTAAGCTGCAGTATGTTTGTGGAAATGCCTGGGTTACTTATGCCATCTTGTCGAGCAGATAGAGACCTAGGTCCTAAGCCATATCTGAACAAATCACAACCCCGTACCCCAGTGTTTTACAAAAAGTTGGACTTATATTACTCCTTGGATATTCTCAAGGAGGTAGGGCCAAAAACTGGCCACCTCCCCACAACAGAGATTTTAAAACTGCGTGATTAATCTGCCGCGTGCAGCCAATTTGTCTACCATCCACCCATGTTCGCAGAGAAAGCCTCCAAGGCCCAGACCCTCACCCAGAACAGTGGGTCTAGGAGTTCTCTCAAAAAACGATCGACTGAAAGTTGAAGGGAAAAGGTTGCTGCTGCTGCCTTTGAAAATAAACAGAAGAAAAATGGTTAAAAGCAACAATGAGCATGCCTAAGGATGTGTTATCACAACCTTTGTACTGTCCAGCACATGAAGACCTCTTGAACAAATATAAAATAAGTTTAAGCCATCATCATGGCACTCAGTATGGGCCAGACACAGCGTTGGGCGATTTTGGTGGTAACGGTAATGGAGAAGGTACTTGAGCAGGGCATTGTTTGCGTTGGATGCTGATAATGTCTGATGTGAGTGAGATGTCTGTGTTTAATTTGTCTGTATGTGTGAGAGTGTGTGTTTGTATGTGTGAGAGTGTGGGACATGTACTGTATGTGAAGGATAATTAAATTGTGTGTGTTTGTGTGTGTGTGTGTGTGTGTGTGTGTGTGTGTGTTTGTGTGCGTGTGTGTGTGTGTGTCTATGTGTGCATGTGTGTGCTTGTCTGTGTCTTTTGCGGTTTTCTTAGCACTGTACGAGCGAAAACGGTTTTCACACACAACTAAGGCATGATGATGTTTTCATGCTCAAAATGTGAAAAAGAATGACAAAAAAAATTGTTATTCAAACATGTATGCCAAAATTCATTAATAGTTTTGGAAATTATTTCTTTTACTTTTAAAATTCTGAAATCTCATTTCCACGTCATGTGAAAGTTAATTCACACCCTTATGTTTTTACATACAGTTAAAAAGGAAGCAATGTTAAAATGAATGACATGGAGTTGCTAAATTAATAAATAGTGTTAATAAATGTGAAAGTTTCAATTTAATTTCAAATTTTATTTGTCAAATACACAGTCATACAGAACACGATATTCAGAGAAATGCTTTGACAACCGTGCATGACCCCAAGCATAAAAAAAGAAAAAAGGGTATTCAAACAAAGAATATGACTATAATAATAAATTAATAGAGTATGAATAAGAAAACCAGCAAATAAATATGTAATTAGAAAATAATAAAAATTATATAAATACAGAAACAGCTTTTTATTCGTAGTTTATAGAATAAAATAATGAGGATACCTTCAGTAAGCGGTGAGCGGGGACAGAAGAGAGGCAGCAAATACATGGGGAAATGGTAGTGTATCTACATACGACTCCCCCAATGCAGGTCGGAGGCCTGAGTACTTCTGATGGCGGGCCAGCCTAGGAATTACGTGGTGTGAGGTAATGTTTCTGTAGTGGAGAGACATAGCTAACTGGATCCCAGCATCCCAGCAATAGGCGTGCCACAATGTCTAGGTGTAGGTTTCTACATGCGGGTGAACACAACGCATGGGGCTTTAGCTTGTTGTTCGCAGGCAGCCTAATTGAGCCAAGTTCAAGTAGGCTTTTATTTTCATTTCAACCATATACAGTTTAGTACACAGTGAAACCAAACAACGTTTCTCTAGGACCAAGGTCCCACATAAAACATGAATTTAACATCATGATTGAACAAAAACTAACTAGCTAACTAAGTAGCCTAATTAGCTGCCTAGCTGTGACAAAACAGATTGACATTTTTAAGTCAACATAAAACTAAGTTCTATACAAAAAAAAGGAGACAATTTAAAGTGCTCATGCTAATGTGCAAGCAAGAGTAACAAAGTCACAACACAAGCGACAACATGACACATTTCATTACTTTGTGCTGATGACGTAATGAGTTGAGGTAGTGGGAGGAGAAATTCCAAGACACATTCCTTTGAAGTAGCAGCAAAGATCAAATAGTTTTGTGCATATAACAAGTAATTTCTATTGTGCAAAAGAGCAATTGCAGGTTGGTGTGAATCATTCATAGATGGTCGTTGATCAGTGTGTATAATCATAATCATATAATCATATAATCATAATAAGTTAGTATCTGTTCAGTCAGGTGGTGACAATTTGTTGGATGTCTTGTGAAAAGACGTTGTCGCACATTCTTGATGTGAGTGACTGAATGCATTGCTATCTTTTTCCAGATGGCAGTAGGGTGAAGAGTGAGTGTGATCTGTGTATCCAATCAGCCACATTGCAGATGGAACAATTCCCAAACCAGGCAGTGATGCAGCTGCTCAGGATGCTCTCGATAGTCCCTCTGTAGAAAGTGGGAAGAATCAGTTGTGGAAGCTGCGCCTTCCTCAGCCTTATCAGGAAGAGAAGATGTTTTTAATGCTTTCGTGTGCAAGGTGCTGGTATTGAGGGGCCGAGTGAGGTTCTCCTCCAGGTGGCCAATGAGGAATTTGGTGCTGTTGACGATCTCCACACAGGAGTTGATGTTCATCATAGAGTTGCCTCTCTGTGTCCTCCTTAAGTCCTCCTTTTGTTTTAGCAAAACAGGTTGTTGTGCCTACACCAGACCATTAGCAATTCCTCTCTTTGTGCTGACTCTTGGTTCTTGCTGATGAGACACATGGTTTCTCCCGACCGTCATGACGCTCTGCATGGCGAAGCGAGGAATGGAATGGAGCCGTCACTGTTACAGGCGGGTGACGGTGAGTTTCCTTTAGTCATGTCCTTTTGGTGGTGATGGCTTGTAAGCCCTGCCACATGTCACCACTCTCCCTGAACTGAATGAGCATTCTCTGGGTATGTGCACGCTTCGCCTCTCTATGGCCCCGGAAAGTTTGGCCCTTGCTGCTCTGATGGTGGAGTCTCAGGTCTTCACAAGTGCGCGCAAATCCAGTAAAGTTTCTGGTCGATCGTGAGATGATGTTCTTGGAGACAGCGACATCA
>QNUK01001544.1:0-45125 GCA_013621035.1 Clarias magur
CAAACATTCTGCTGTAACACCTGAGGTTGTGATTACATTTGATGCTGAGAAAGCATCTGACCGAGTGGAGTGGAAATATCTTTTTGCTGTGCTTCAAAAATGTGGGTTTAGGAATGAATTTATCTCTTGGATATATCTCTTTTATATGCTTCTCCCCAGGCTAGCATACACACCAATAACGTAAGATCCAGCTATTTTAATCTGAGACGGGGAACAAGGCAGGGGTGTCCACTTTCCCCGCTGTTGTTTGCATTGGCCATTGAACCATTGTCGATTGCTTTGAGGCATTCCGTTATTTCTTCCTAAGCGCTTCTTTAAATCTATCGACCAGATTGTTACCCACTTTATGTGGGGTGGTAAAGTGCCCAGAATTCGTAAATCAGTACTTCAGAGATGTCGGCTTAGTGGTGGGCTAGCTCTTCCCAATTTTATGTTTTACTACTGGTCAGCAAATGTTCATAAATTAACATTTTGGCTCAATCCATCCAGCGCACTGTGGTGCAGATTGGAGGCAAGTTCATGTCTATCTACCTCATTATTGGCATTGCTTACTTCACCCCTATCTTGTAAAGTTACTTCCTTAACACATAGTATCCTTATCCACCCTTCGGATCTGGGGTCAATTCAGGCGACATTTCAAATTTATCTCTGCCTCATCATTAATGCCGTTACAGGACATGTTTCCTCCATCTATTACTGACCCTGTTTTTAAGCAATGGTACGGAAAAGGCATTAGATGCTTTCAAGACCTATATAAAGAAGGTACCTTTTGCAATTATCTACAGTTGTCTTCAGAACTGGGGCTGCCTGATTCCCATCTGTTTCGGTTTTTACAGGTTAGACATTGTGCTGGCACTCTGTTTCCTGGCTACCCCTCTTTACCTCCTATGCAAGAATAGGAAGAATTTTTCAAGTTTAACCCTCACCATAAGTCACAAATGTCAAGAATTTATGGTCGGTTATTATCTTTAGATGGGAGTGTTATTGATGAAATTAGAAGAGCCTGGGAGGGGGAGCTTGGAAAGGAGTTTAAAGAGGAATGGTGGGCCGCTGCTTTGGACAGAATACGTTTAGTACAATATGTGCTCGTCTGAGCCTTATAAAATTTAAAGTAATACACAGTTCATTTTTCTAAGGTCCGCCTATCTGTAATATATTCTGCTGTAGAGGACAGATGTGACAGATGTCAATCATCTCAGTGTACTTTAAGTCACATGTTTTTCACTTGTTCTAAACTGCAAAATTACTGGGTTAACTACTTTACAGTGATGTCCAAGGTGCTCAGGGTTGATATTGATGTTTGCCCTGCTATTGCAAATTTTGGGGTTCCACGGGTCTGGTCTCAGTTCAGTTCCAAATAACTGGACATTTTGGCATTTACTTCTTTAATAGCTAGGCGCCGTATTCTGAACCACTGGAAATCTGCCAGGCCTCCTAGTGCACCTCAATGGCTTATCTGAATGACTGTGTGTGTGTGTGTGTGTGTGTGTGTGTGTGTGTGTGTGTGTGTGTGTGTGTGTGTGTGTGTGTGTGTGTGTGTGTGTGTGTGTCTGTGTGTGTGTGTGTGTGTCTGTGTGTGTGTGTGTGTGTGTGGGTGTGTCTGTGTGTCTGTGTGTCTAGGTGTCTGTGTGTGTATATACTCAGCATGAATGTCAGAATGCATGACTGTGTTAGGAATGATCATTCCTTTCACTTTTATGCGTCTCATGATGAGAGAAAGCGTTAGCCATGATCTTAGCGCTGTACGAGCTCAGGAAAGTGCTTTTTTCAATCAACTACGACATGGATATGAAAAACACACAAAACGTATTAATACACACTTTTTATGCTCAAAATGTGAATAAGACCAATAAAAAAAAGTTATTCAACATTTATGCCCGAATGCATGAAAGTGTTGGAAATGATGATTCCTTGCACTTTTATGCTTCGCCTGATGAATAAAGCGTTTGCCGTGTTCTTAGCGCTGTACGAGCTCAGGAAAGCGGTTTTCTCACACTACTAAGGCATGGACATGTAAAACACACAAAATGAGTTCATATGCACTTTCAAAGCTAAAAAATGTGAAAAAGTAACAACAAAGTAGACATGCAACATTCATGCCAGAATCCATGAAAGTATTGGAAATGATCATCCGTTTCACTTTTATGGTTCGCCTGATGAGATAAAGCGTTTGCCGTGTTCTTAGCGCTGTCCGACCTCAGGAAAGCGGTTTTCTCACATAACTAAGGCATGGTCATGTAAAAAACACAAAATGAGTTCATATGCACTTTCAAAGCTGAAAATGTGAAAAAGACTAACAAAAAAGGAGACATGCACCATTCATGCCAGAATCCATGAAAGTGTTGGAAATGATCATCCCTTTCACTTTTATGCTTTTCATGCTGATATACAGCGTTTGCCGTGTTCTTAGCGCTGTCCGAACTCAGGAAAGCGGTTTTCTCACATAACTAAGGCATGGGCATGTAAAACACACAAAATGAGTTTATATGCACTTTCAAAGCTAAAGAATGTGAAAAAGATTAACAACAAAGTAGACATGCAACATTCATAGACATGCAACATTCATGCCAGAATCCATGAAAGTATTGGAAATGATCATCAGTTTCAGTTTTATGGTTCGCCTGATGAGATAAAGCGTTTGCCGTGTTCTTAGCGCTGTACGAGCTCAGGAAAGCGGTTTTCTCACACAAATAAGGCATGAACATGTAAAACACACAAAACGTATTAATATGCACTTTTTATGCTCAAAATGTGAAAAAGACCAAGAAAAAAGTAGTTAATCAAAATCTATGTCATAATGCCTGAAAATGTTGGAAATGATCATTCCTTTCACTTTTATGCGTCTCATGCTGAGAGAAAGCGTTTGCCGTGTACTTAGCGGTGTACGAGCTCAGGAAAGCGGTTTTCTCACACAATTAAAGCATGGACATGTAAAACACACAAAATGAGTTCATATGCACTTTCAAAGCTGAAAATGTGAAAAAGACTAACAAAAAAGTAGATATGCAACATTCATGGCAGAATCCATGAAAATGTTGGAAATGATCATCCCTTTCACTTTTATGCTTCCCCTGATGAGATAAAGCGTTTACCGTGTCCTTAGCGCTGTACGAGCTCAGGAAAGCGGTTTTCTCACACAAATAAGGCATGAACATGTAAAACACACAAAACGTATTAATATGCACTTTTTATGCTCAAAATGTGAAAAAGACCAAGAAAAAGTAGTTATTCAAAATCTGTCATAATGCCTGAAAATTTTGGAAATGATCATTCCTTTCACTTTTATGCGTCTCATGCTGAGAGAAAGCGTTTGCCGTGTCCTTAGCGCTGTACGAGCTCAGGAAAGCGGGTTTCTCACACAATTAAGGCATGGACATGTAAAACACACAAAATGAGTTCATATGCACTTTCAAAGCTGAAAATGTGAAAAAGACTAACAAAAAAGTAGATATGCATCATTCATGCCAGAATCCATGAAAATGTTGGAAATGATCATCCCTTTCACTTTTATGCTTCGCCTGATGAGATAAAGCGTTTGCCGTGTTCTTAGCGCTGTCCGACCTCAGGAAAGCGGTTTTCTCACATAACTAAGGCATGGGCATGTAAAACACACAAAATGAGTTCATATGCACTTTCAAAGCTAAAGAATGTGAAAAAGATTAACAACAAAGTAGACATGCAACATTCATGCCAGAATCCATGAAAGTATTGGAAATGATCATCAGTTTCAGTTTTATGGTTCGCCTGATGAGATAAAGCGTTTGCCGTGTTCTTAACGCTGTACGAGCTCAGGAAAGCGGTTTTCTCACACTACTAATGCATGGACATGTAAAACACACAAAACGTATTAATATGCACTTTTTATGCTCAAAATGTGAAAAAGACTACCAAAAAAGATGTTATTCTACATTTATGCCCGAATGCATGAAAGTGTTGGAAATGATTATTCCTTTCACTTTTATGCCTCTGATGATGAGGTAAAGCGTTTGCCGTGTTCTTTGCTCTGTACGAGCTCAGGAAAGCGGTTTTCTCACACTACTAATGCATGGACATGTAAAACACACAAAACGTATTAATATGCACTTTTTATGCTCAAAATGTGAAAAAGACCAAGAAAAAAGTAGTTAATCAAAATCTATGTCATAATGCCTGAAAATGTTGGAAATTATCATTCCTTTCATTTTTATGCGTCTCATGCTGAGAGAAAGCGTTTGCCGTGTCCTTAGCGGTGTACGAGCTCAGGAACGCGGTTTTCTCACACAATTAAGGCATGGACATGTCAAACACACCAAACGTATTAATATGCACTTTCAAAGCCGAAAATGTGAAAAAGACTAACAAAAAAAGTAGACATGCAACATTCATGCCAGAATCCATGAAAGTGTAAAATTATCATCCTTTTCACACGTTCATGCTTCTCATGCTGAGCTTAAAGCGTTTACCATGTTCTTAGCGCTGTCCTTGCCCAGGAAAGCGATTGTCTCTCTCTCTCTTTCAACTAATGCATGGTCATATATTCTGTTTTCTTACTCAAAGGTGAAAAAGAATAACAAAAAAGTTCTTATTCAACATGTATATATATAGAATTCATGAATGTTTTGGAATTTATTTCTTTCACTTTTCCAATATTCACAAATTTCATTTTCACTTCATGTGAAAGCTGATTCACACCCTTATGTTTTTTACATACAGTTAAAAAGGAAGCAATGTTAAATGAATGTCGAAGTTGCTAAATTCATGATCATGTTAATAAATGTGAATATTTGTTTCAATTTAATTTCAAATTTTATTTGTCAAATACACAATCATACACAAATTGATATTCAGAGAAATGCTTTGACAACCGTGCATGAACCAAGCATAAAAAAGAAAAAAAAAGAGTATTCAAACAAAGAATATGACTATACTAATAATTTAATAGAGTATGAATAGGAAAACGTGAAACTAAATATGAAAGAAGAAAAGAGGAAAAATATATAAATACAGAAAACAGTTTTTTGTTTATAGTTTATAGAATAAAATGATGTATAATAAAATTTATGAATAAAATGAAACACATTACTCGTGCAAATGTGCAAACAAGAGTACCAAAATCACAACGTGACAACATGAAACATTTCATTACTTTGTGCTGATGACGTAATGAGTTGAGGACTCATTTCTCATCAGGACACATTCCTTTGAAGTAGTAGCAAAGATATAACGAGATATATACAGATATAACAAGTAATGGATATTGTGCAAAAGAGCAATTGCAGGTTGGTGTGAACCATTTGAAGATTGTTGTTGATCAGTGTCCTCGTGTACAAGGAGCTGGTATTGAGGGACTGAGTAAGGTTCTCGTCCAGATGGCCAACCAGGAATTTGGTGCTGTTGACGATCTCCACACAGGAGCAGTTGATATTCATCAGAGAGTGGCCGCTCTGTCTCCTCCTGAAGTCAACAACCATGTTTGTTATTTTAGCAACGTTCAGAAACAGGTTGTTATGCTGCCTACACCAGATCGCCTACCTGCAGAGACCGTTAGCCTCTGCAATTCGAGGAATGGAATGGAGCCGTCCCAGGCGAGTGACGGTGAGTTTCTCTTGGTGATGTCCTTTTGGTGTGATGGTTTGTATGCCCTGCCACATGACTGAATGAGCATTCTCTGGGCCTGCGCACACTTCGACTCTCTATGGCCTGGGAAAGCTTGGCCCTTGCTGTTCTGATGGTGAAGTCTAGGGTCTTCACAAGTGCACAAGTAAATCCAGTAAAGTTTCTAGTTGGTCGTGAGATGATGTTCTTGGAGACAGCGACATCATCGGATGCAGAATGGTGAGCATTCCGTAGTAGGCCGCAGTACATTTGTTGAAATTAATTCTTTACTCATGACACTTTGTTAAGCAGTTAGGGTCATAGGGCCTGAGCTATTTGAACCACCCACAACCACCTTTCCCAGTGTTTCACAAACATGTGGATTAATTCTCAGGTATTCTCAAAACGGTAGGGCTAAAAACTTACACCCTCAGCCCCACAAAGAACCTAGGATGATCAATCTACTCCCTGTAGGCCCCAATTTGGCCAGAGCAAGAGCCCAAGGCCCAGAGCCTCACCCACGACATTGGGTCTGAAAGTTCCCCCAAGAACTTCCTGCTGAATGTGAATGCCAAGAAGTACATCGGGCCATATAAGATACAACTAGCATTCATTTTGGTTGCTTACCACCATTCATTCTCTGGTCGATGAAGATAAACCCCACCTCAAGCTTGCTCAACCCAGTGACGACTGTAATGGCGCAGGTGCTAGGGCCTGGTCTTCATTTGTCTAGGAGGCATAGGGTGTGCATAGGATGTGTAAAGTTTGTGTATTGTGTGAGTGTCTTTAGGCAATTACAGTGTAATTTGTGGAGTTCATGTCTGTGCAATGTATGTGTGTGTGTTTTTGTGTATATGTGGTGTTTTTTATTTTAAGATGTATGTGTCCTGTGTGAGTGTGTGTGTTCGGAGACATTTTTGTCTGGTGTGTTCAGAGAAGGCCAAATGGCTGTATGATATGCTAGGTGGTGAGCGTTCCATAGTAGGTCTCAGTACGTTTGTGGAAATGGGTGGGTTACTTGTGCCATCTTGTCAAGCAGATAGAATCATAGGGTCTGAGCTATCTCATCCTCCTCCCACAAGGAACCTAGGATTGCGTGATCAGTTTGCTCCTTGTAGCCAGTTTGGCTACTGTCTACCCACGTTCCCAGAGCAAGCCCTCAAGACCCAGAGCCTCACCTAGAACAGTGGGTCTAGAAGTTTCACCAAGAACCTGCTGCTAAAGGTTGGTGTCAAGAATGTACATCGGTACGTCGGGCCATCGGGCAATTTCGGTTGCTTAACGCCGCTCAGTCCCCAGTTAATTAACATAAACACCACTTGCTCATGCCAGTACTGTGCCGCATGCATGGTCAGTCGAGGAACACTTATGCGTCCAAGGCAGACAGATAGTATTCCCCGGTCTGGTTGTCCACCGAGGAGCTCTCTGAAGATGAAGGCCAAGAAGTTTACCATGCGGCTTTTTCAAATAATAAGAATAAATCTAATTACAAGCAATGCAACCACGGGGGCGCAATCCAGTGTCTTCTTGTGCCAGTCCCAAGTCTGGATATAGTCTGGAGAGGGCATCCGACGTAAAACATTTGCCAAATCAATGATGTATGTATGTTTGAGGTTGCAACATGTGTGAGTGTAATATGTATAGTATGTGTGTAGCAAAAAAGAAATATTAATAAGAGTGAGGTGAGGCGGGCATTACAGAGGATGAAGAGTGCAAAGGCTGTTGGTCCTGATGACAGTGTTGTGGAGCAGGAAGTAGCAAATATTAGTAACAGTAAGGTGAGGCGGGCATTTCAGAGGATGAAGAGTACAAAGGCTGTTGGTCCTGTGCTGTAGGTGTGACAGAAGAGTTCAAGGTGGAGGTGGATCTGCATCAAAGATCGGCTCTAACCCACCTTTTGTTTGCTCTGGTAATGGACAAGATGACAGATGAGATTAAACAGAGACAGGTCATAACGTTTGCAGATGACACTGTGCTTTGTAGCGAGAGCAGGGAACAGGTGGAGGAAAATTTACGACCTCTTAAACAAATGTGACATAAGCTTAATGGCTGGATGTGTCTTTCTTGTTAGCTGTCACTCAATGTCAAATGGGTTTCATGGCAACTGAAATGCTTGAGCAGGTCATTGTTTTTGTAGGATTCTAGAATGTGTGTAGACATGTGCGTAGACATGCGTAGGATGTGTTTGAGACATGTTTGTTTGTCTGTGGTTCTGATTTGTTGTGTTTATTTATGATGTGTACTGTGTGTGTGCTATGTGTGATTGGGAGGTGAGTATATTTTTGTATTGAGCGTCTGTGTTTACATGTGTCTAGAAAGCATGTGTAATGGTTGTGTGTATGTGTAAGTCTAGGATGTAAGTGTGTAGTATGTTTGTGTATAGTATTTATAGATTGTTGTGTGTGTGTGTGTGTGTGTGTGTGTGTGTGTGCGTGTGTGTGTGTGTGTGTGTGTGTGTGTGTGTGTGTTCAATATGTGTTTGAATTCCTGTAACTGCCCGACTCAGTTTATCGCTTCTTTCTGTTGCAAACTTTGCTTGGAATCACCCTTATGGCACAGAAATTAAAAACACACAGAGACGACAGATGAGCTGTATGATGTGCTAAGTGGTGAGCGTTCTATAATAGGCAGCAGTACATTTGTGGAAATGCTTGGGATACACGTGGCATTTTGTCGAGCAGATAGAGTCATAGCACCTACGCTATCTAAAACATCCACAACCTCCTTCCCCAGTCTTTCACAAACAGGTGGACTTAAAGTAGGTATTCTCAAAGAGGAAGGGCCAAAAACTTGGATCAATCTGCTCCCTGCAGCCAAGTTGACTACCCATGCTTCCGGAGGAAGCCCCCAATACCACGAGCCTCACCCAGAACAGTGTTTCCCAACAGGAGTTCCCCAAAAATACGTCCGGTTAGGCGTTAGATGGGGTTGAGTTGAGTTTTTCAAAAATGGAGTAGAATTCCACTAAAAATCGATATTAAAGCACAGTTTTTTATATTACCGAGTATCTGTAATAAAGTTTAGTTGGCATGTTTGCACTGAAAAGTACAGTGAAGGATATGGAACAGTCACTCTCTACATGTTCTGACGACATCACCGTGCTGGAGGACAAGGTGGACTTTCTCATGGCCACTGTGGCTAAATTGGAAGATAAGTGACCTGGAAGCCAGATCTCGTCCACGAGCGGTTGTGGTGAGGTTGCATTACCACTCAGACTGTACTGCGGATCTGCAGCGTGCGCAGGAAGTGAGGCAGTTTAAATTTGATCATATGAAAATTAGCATCTTTCCGGATCTCACTGTAAAAACTGTTCGTGCTCGATCTGCCTTCAATGATATCCGTCAGCAGCTGCGGAAGATTCCGGGGGTGAAATTTGGATTTCTTCATCCAGCAAAGCTGCGTCTTACTTATGATGAGGTGGAGAAACAGTTTAACTCACCAGACTTGGCTAAAGAATATGTCAGTAGTTTATTATCTCAACGAACAGAACCAAATGTTTCATGAGTATCTGAGCATGTGAGTGGGGTGAAGTAGTTTCTCGATACTACTGTGCTGTAGGATTATTATGATTATGATTATGATTATGATTATTAAGTTACAAGTTATTATTAAGTTATTATGGTCCAGACTCTGTTTAAAGGGTTTTCCAGGGTTTTCCAGAAGATATTATGAAGAGTCTGGTCGTAGTCTTTGTCAGAGTTTCTTGATTGAAGTATATGTGTATGTATGGTGTTGGTGGCTAAGTTGGAGTAAAATGGGCTTAATGTTGCAATGATTGAGATATTGTGCATTTCTGTTATTAGTAATTAGTGGGATCTGCAGGGTTCCATCTTTTTTTCTTTGGTTTCTAATCGTGAGAGTGAGGAGTATGGGTTGGCTCCAACTGGAGTCTGCACATAGTTTCACATCAACTAGTGATGTGAATATTGGTCGTGCTTATGGGTGGGATTGTTTGCGGGGGGTGGGTGTTTGGTTTTTTGCTTGTTTTTTGTTTGCTTGTTTTTTGTGTCTTTGGTTTTGTTTCGCAGATTTCGCAGAAATATGTCTTTGATTTCAGTGGATTAGTGGAGTAGATGGCAAATTTTTCTGTTTTTTTGTCCAAACCAGCCTATTCGACAATTAGATTTTTAACATGGAATGTTAAAGGCATGGGAAATCCAATTAAAAGGTCAAAGATCTTTTCTCATTTGAAGAGGCTAAGTGCTGATATAGTATTTTTGCAGGAGACACACTTAAGAAGTCAGGATCAGATTAAACTGAAATGCCCCTGGGTCAGCGAAGTTTTTCACTCAAATTTCAATTCCAGAGCTAAAGGGGTTGCAATACTAATTAACAAGCGGGTTCCATTTATTTGTGATAAGGTAATAGCTGACAAAAATGGAAGATACTTGATCGTTGTCGCCTTGCTGTTACGGAAACCTGTACTTCTTGTTAATGTCTATGCACGGAACTTTGATGATCCTGCCTTCATGAATAGATTATTTGGGATTCTGCCCGCACTGAATAGCCACTCATTAATATTCGCTGGGGAGCTCAACTGTGTAATGGATCCGGTTATGGACCGCTCTAGCTCTCAGGTAAGGGCTGTGTCATCCATGTCAACGTCAGTTGCAGAGTTTATGTCTAGCAGTGGATGTGTTGACCCTTGGAGATTCTATAATCCTCAAGCTAAGACATTTTCCGCTTTCTCACAAGTGCATCAGTCATATTCCCGCATTGATTATTCTTTTATAGATAGCTTATTACTTTCTAAAGTAACATCAGTTTCATACCACGCTATTGTTATTTCTGATCATGCTCCTCTCAGCGTTGATATGCAGTTGTCTGTACAACATCCATATTCTTCATCGTCGAGGTTTAATTCTCTGCTATTGTCTGATGAAAAATTTATAGATTTTATTGCAACATCAATTGATGACTTTATGGCTACAAACCAGGACGGCACAGTTTCTTATTCCTCACTGTGTAGAGACACTTAAGGCATACCTCCGAGGCCAGATTATTTCTTTTTCTGAAAATTTAAATAGATGTCGCACTGCAAGAGTTACATGAGCTTACTTCTGCTATTCTCCACCTTCACCAACAATTGGCTAGTTTCCCTGCTCAAGTCCAGTTTAAACAGCATCTGGATCTGCAGACTGAACTTGATATCATTTTAACAACTGATGCTGAATGGCTCCTGTTGCATACTCGTAGTTCTTATCATGAATACGGTGATAAAGCTAGTCGGCTCATGGCACATCAGTTAAGACGACAGGCAGGTAGTCGCTTGATTCCACAGATCCAGGACTCATCGGGTAATTTGATATCTGATCCGGAAGGTATCAATGCTGTATTTAAATCATATTATTCTACCTTATATTCATCTGAATCTCCATCAGACTCCCACGATTTGATTTCATTTTTAAGGGATTTAAATGTCATCCCAATAGATACGGCTGCTGCTGCAGATCTTGATGCTCCTTTGGATGTGGAAGAAATTAAACAAGCAATTAAAATGATGCAGTGTAATAAAGAACCTGGGCCTGATGGTTTTCCAGTTGAGTTTTTCAAGAAATTTCAAAGTAAATTGGTCCCTTTACTTTTAAATGTGTATGTGGAATCCTTAGAGAAGGGTTTCCTCCCAGAGACACTAACACAAGCATCCATAATTCTGCTCTTAAAGAAGGATAAAGATCCCAAGTCGTGTAGCTCCTACAGACAGAATGTAGATGCCAAGATCTTGGCCAAAGTGTTGGCTTTTCGCCTGGAAACCATACTTCCAAAGATCATATCTGAGGAACAAAGAGGTTTCATTAGGGGGAGACAGTTATATTTTAATGTTCGCACTCTTTTAAATGTAATGCACTGCAAACATTCTGCTGTAACACCTGAGGTTGTGATTACATTTGATGCTGAGAAAGCATCTGACCGAGTGGAGTGGAAATATCTTTTTGCTGTGCTTCAAAAATGTGGGTTTAGGAATGAATTTATCTCTTGGATATATCTCTTTTATATGCTTCTCCCCAGGCTAGCATACACACCAATAACGTAAGATCCAGCTATTTTAATCTGAGACGGGGAACAAGGCAGGGGTGTCCACTTTCCCCGCTGTTGTTTGCATTGGCCATTGAACCATTGTCGATTGCTTTGAGGCATTCCGTTATTTCTTCCTAAGCGCTTCTTTAAATCTATCGACCAGATTGTTACCCACTTTATGTGGGGTGGTAAAGTGCCCAGAATTCGTAAATCAGTACTTCAGAGATGTCGGCTTAGTGGTGGGCTAGCTCTTCCCAATTTTATGTTTTACTACTGGTCAGCAAATGTTCATAAATTAACATTTTGGCTCAATCCATCCAGCGCACTGTGGTGCAGATTGGAGGCAAGTTCATGTCTATCTACCTCATTATTGGCATTGCTTACTTCACCCCTATCTTGTAAAGTTACTTCCTTAACACATAGTATCCTTATCCACCCTTCGGATCTGGGGTCAATTCAGGCGACATTTCAAATTTATCTCTGCCTCATCATTAATGCCGTTACAGGACATGTTTCCACCATCTATTACTGACCCTGTTTTTAAGCAATGGTACGGAAAAGGCATTAGATGCTTTCAAGACCTATATAAAGAAGGTACCTTTTGCAATTATCTACAGTTGTCTTCAGAACTGGGGCTGCCTGATTCCCATCTGTTTCGGTTTTTACAGGTTAGACATTGTGCTGGCACTCTGTTTCCTGGCTACCCCTCTTTACCTCCTATGCAAGAATAGGAAGAATTTTTCAAGTTTAACCCTCACCATAAGTCACAAATGTCAAGAATTTATGGTCGGTTATTATCTTTAGATGGGAGTGTTATTGATGAAATTAGAAGAGCCTGGGAGGGGGAGCTTGGAGAGGAGTTTAAAGAGGAATGGTGGGCCGCTGCTTTGGACAGAATACGTTTAGTACAATATGTGCTCGTCTGAGCCTTATAAAATTTAAAGTAATACACAGTTCATTTTTCTAAGGCCCGCCTATCTGTAATATATTCTGCTGTAGAGGACAGATGTGACAGATGTCAATCATCTCAGTGTACTTTAAGTCACATGTTTTTCACTTGTTCTAAACTGCAAAATTACTGGGTTAACTACTTTACAGTGATGTCCAAGGTGCTCAGGGTTGATATTGATGTTTGCCCTGCTATTGCAAATTTTGGGGTTCCACGGGTCTGGTCTCAGTTCAGTTCCAAATAACTGGACATTTTGGCATTTACTTCTTTAATAGCTAGGCGCCGTATTCTGAACCACTGGAAATCTGCCAGGCCTCCTAGTGCACCTCAATGGCTTATCTGAATGACTGTGTGTGTGTGTGTGTGTGTGTGTGTGTGTGTGTGTGTGTGTGTGTGTGTGTGTGTGTGTGTGTGTGTGTGTGTGTGTGTGTGTGTGTGTGTGTGTGTGTGTGTGTCTGTGTGTGTGTGTGTGTGTGTGTGTGTGTGGGTGTGTCTGTGTGTCTGTGTGTCTAGGTGTCTGTGTGTGTGTATGTACTCAGCATGAATGTCAGAATGCATGACTGTGTTAGGAATGATCATTCCTTTCACTTTTATGCGTCTCATGATGAGAGAAAGCGTTAGCCATGATCTTAGCGCTGTACGAGCTCAGGAAAGCGCTTTTTTCAATCAACTACGACATGGATATGAAAAACACACAAAACGTATTAATACACACTTTTTATGCTCAAAATGTGAATAAGACCAATAAAAAAAAAGTTATTCAACATTTATGCCCGAATGCATGAAAGTGTTGGAAATGATGATTCCTTGCACTTTTATGCTTCGCCTGATGAATAAAGCGTTTGCCGTGTTCTTAGCGCTGTACGAGCTCAGGAAAGCGGTTTTCTCACACTACTAAGGCATGGACATGTAAAACACACAAAATGAGTTCATATGCACTTTCAAAGCTAAAAAATGTGAAAAAGTAACAACAAAGTAGACATGCAACATTCATGCCAGAATCCATGAAAGTATTGGAAATGATCATCCGTTTCACTTTTATGGTTCGCCTGATGAGATAAAGCGTTTGCCGTGTTCTTAGCGCTGTCCGACCTCAGGAAAGCGGTTTTCTCACATAACTAAGGCATGGTCATGTAAAAAACACAAAATGAGTTCATATGCACTTTCAAAGCTGAAAATGTGAAAAAGATTAACAACAAAGTAGACATGCAACATTCATGCCAGAATCCATGAAAGTATTGGAAATGATCATCAGTTTCAGTTTTATGGTTCGCCTGATGAGATAAAGCGTTTGCCGTGTTCTTAGCGCTGTACGAGCTCAGGAAAGCGGTTTTCTCACACAAATAAGGCATGAACATGTAAAACACACAAAACGTATTAATATGCACTTTTTATGCTCAAAATGTGAAAAAGACCAAGAAAAAAGTAGTTAATCAAAATCTATGTCATAATGCCTGAAAATGTTGGAAATGATCATTCCTTTCACTTTTATGCGTCTCATGCTGAGAGAAAGCGTTTGCCGTGTCCTTAGCGGTGTACGAGCTCAGGAAAGCGGTTTTCTCACACAATTAAAGCATGGACATGTAAAACACACAAAATGAGTTCATATGCACTTTCAAAGCTGAAAATGTGAAAAAGACTAACAAAAAAGTAGATATGCAACATTCATGGCAGAATCCATGAAAATGTTGGAAATGATCATCCCTTTCACTTTTATGCTTCCCCTGATGAGATAAAGCGTTTACCGTGTCCTTAGCGCTGTACGAGCTCAGGAAAGCGGTTTTCTCACACAAATAAGGCATGAACATGTAAAACACACAAAACGTATTAATATGCACTTTTTATGCTCAAAATGTGAAAAAGACCAAGAAAAAAGTAGTTATTCAAAATCTGTCATAATGCCTGAAAATTTTGGAAATGATCATTCCTTTCACTTTTATGCGTCTCATGCTGAGAGAAAGCGTTTGCCGTGTCCTTAGCGCTGTACGAGCTCAGGAAAGCGGTTTTCTCACACAATTAAGGCATGGACATGTAAAACACACAAAATGAGTTCATATGCACTTTCAAAGCTGAAAATGTGAAAAAGACTAACAAAAAAGTAGATATGCAACATTCATGCCAGAATCCATGAAAATGTTGGAAATGATCATCCCTTTCACTTTTATGCTTCGCCTGATGAGATAAAGCGTTTGCCGTGTTCTTAGCGCTGTCCGACCTCAGGAAAGCGGTTTTCTCACATAACTAAGGCATGGGCATGTAAAACACACAAAATGAGTTCATATGCACTTTCAAAGCTAAAGAATGTGAAAAAGATTAACAACAAAGTAGACATGCAACATTCATGCCAGAATCCATGAAAGTATTGGAAATGATCATCAGTTTCAGTTTTATGGTTCGCCTGATGAGATAAAGCGTTTGCCGTGTTCTTAACGCTGTACGAGCTCAGGAAAGCGGTTTTCTCACACTACTAATGCATGGACATGTAAAACACACAAAACGTATTAATATGCACTTTTTATGCTCAAAATGTGAAAAAGACTACCAAAAAAGATGTTATTCTACATTTATGCCCGAATGCATGAAAGTGTTGGAAATGATTATTCCTTTCACTTTTATGCCTCTGATGATGAGGTAAAGCGTTTGCCGTGTTCTTTGCTCTGTACGAGCTCAGGAAAGCGGTTTTCTCACACTACTAATGCATGGACATGTAAAACACACAAAACGTATTAATATGCACTTTTTATGCTCAAAATGTGAAAAAGACCAAGAAAAAAGTAGTTAATCAAAATCTATGTCATAATGCCTGAAAATGTTGGAAATTATCATTCCTTTCATTTTTATGCGTCTCATGCTGAGAGAAAGCGTTTGCCGTGTCCTTAGCGGTGTACGAGCTCAGGAAAGCGGTTTTCTCACACAATTAAGGCATGGACATGTCAAACACACCAAACGTATTAATATGCACTTTCAAAGCCGAAAATGTGAAAAAGACTAACAAAAAAAGTAGACATGCAACATTCATGCCAGAATCCATGAAAGTGTAAAATTATCATCCTTTTCACACGTTCATGCTTCTCATGCTGAGCTTAAGCGTTTACCATGTTCTTAGCGCTGTCCTTGCCCAGGAAAGCGATTGTCTCTCTCTCTCTTTCAACTAATGCATGGTCATATATTCTGTTTTCTTACTCAAAGGTGAAAAAGAATAACAAAAAAGTTCTTATTCAACATGTATATATATAGAATTCATGAATGTTTTGGAATTTATTTCTTTCACTTTTCCAATATTCACAAATTTCATTTTCACTTCATGTGAAAGCTGATTCACACCCTTATGTTTTTTACATACAGTTAAAAAGGAAGCAATGTTAAATGAATGTCGAAGTTGCTAAATTCATGATCATGTTAATAAATGTGAATATTTGTTTCAATTTAATTTCAAATTTTATTTGTCAAATACACAATCATACACAAATTGATATTCAGAGAAATGCTTTGACAACCGTGCATGAACCAAGCATAAAAAAGAAAAAAAAAGAGTATTCAAACAAAGAATATGACTATACTAATAATTTAATAGAGTATGAATAGGAAAACGTGAAACTAAATATGAAAGAAGAAAAGAGGAAAAATATATAAATACAGAAAACAGTTTTTTGTTTATAGTTTATAGAATAAAATGATGTATAATAAAATTTATGAATAAAATGAAACACATTACTCGTGCAAATGTGCAAACAAGAGTACCAAAATCACAACGTGACAACATGAAACATTTCATTACTTTGTGCTGATGACGTAATGAGTTGAGGACTCATTTCTCATCAGGACACATTCCTTTGAAGTAGTAGCAAAGATATAACGAGATATATACAGATATAACAAGTAATGGATATTGTGCAAAAGAGCAATTGCAGGTTGGTGTGAACCATTTGAAGATTGTTGTTGATCAATGTCCTCGTGTACAAGGAGCTGGTATTGAGGGACTGAGTAAGGTTCTCGTCCAGATGGCCAACCAGGAATTTGGTGCTGTTGACGATCTCCACACAGGAGCAGTTGATATTCATCAGAGAGTGGCCGCTCTGTCTCCTCCTGAAGTCAACAACCATGTTTGTTATTTTAGCAACGTTCAGAAACAGGTTGTTATGCTGCCTACACCAGATCGCCTACCTGCAGAGACCGTTAGCCTCTGCAATTCGAGGAATGGAATGGAGCCGTCCCAGGCGAGTGACGGTGAGTTTCTCTTGGTGATGTCCTTTTGGTGTGATGGTTTGTATGCCCTGCCACATGACTGAATGAGCATTCTCTGGGCCTGCGCACACTTCGACTCTCTATGGCCTGGGAAAGCTTGGCCCTTGCTGTTCTGATGGTGAAGTCTAGGGTCTTCACAAGTGCACAAGTAAATCCAGTAAAGTTTCTAGTTGGTCGTGAGATGATGTTCTTGGAGACAGCGACATCATCGGATGCAGAATGGTGAGCATTCCGTAGTAGGCCGCAGTACATTTGTTGAAATTAATTCTTTACTCATGACACTTTGTTAAGCAGTTAGGGTCATAGGGCCTGAGCTATTTGAACCACCCACAACCACCTTTCCCAGTGTTTCACAAACATGTGGATTAATTCTCAGGTATTCTCAAAACGGTAGGGCTAAAAACTTACACCCTCAGCCCCACAAAGAACCTAGGATGATCAATCTACTCCCTGTAGGCCCCAATTTGGCCAGAGCAAGAGCCCAAGGCCCAGAGCCTCACCCACGACATTGGGTCTGAAAGTTCCCCCAAGAACTTCCTGCTGAATGTGAATGCCAAGAAGTACATCGGGCCATATAAGATACAACTAGCATTCATTTTGGTTGCTTACCACCATTCATTCTCTGGTCGATGAAGATAAACCCCACCTCAAGCTTGCTCAACCCAGTGACGACTGTAATGGCGCAGGTGCTAGGGCCTGGTCTTCATTTGTCTAGGAGGCATAGGGTGTGCATAGGATGTGTAAAGTTTGTGTATTGTGTGAGTGTCTTTAGGCAATTACAGTGTAATTTGTGGAGTTCATGTCTGTGCAATGTATGTGTGTGTGTTTTTGTGTATATGTGGTGTTTTTTATTTTAAGATGTATGTGTCCTGTGTGAGTGTGTGTGTTCGGAGACATTTTTGTCTGGTGTGTTCAGAGAAGGCCAAATGGCTGTATGATATGCTAGGTGGTGAGCGTTCCATAGTAGGTCTCAGTACGTTTGTGGAAATGGGTGGGTTACTTGTGCCATCTTGTCAAGCAGATAGAATCATAGGGTCTGAGCTATCTCATCCTCCTCCCACAAGGAACCTAGGATTGCGTGATCAGTTTGCTCCTTGTAGCCAGTTTGGCTACTGTCTACCCACGTTCCCAGAGCAAGCCCTCAAGACCCAGAGCCTCACCTAGAACAGTGGGTCTAGAAGTTTCACCAAGAACCTGCTGCTAAAGGTTGGTGTCAAGAATGTACATCGGTACGTCGGGCCATCGGGCAATTTCGGTTGCTTAACGCCGCTCAGTCCCCAGTTAATTAACATAAACACCACTTGCTCATGCCAGTACTGTGCCGCATGCATGGTCAGTCGAGGAACACTTATGCGTCCAAGGCAGACAGATAGTATTCCCCGGTCTGGTTGTCCACCGAGGAGCTCTCTGAAGATGAAGGCCAAGAAGTTTACCATGCGGCTTTTTCAAATAATAAGAATAAATCTAATTACAAGCAATGCAACCACGGGGGCGCAATCCAGTGTCTTCTTGTGCCAGTCCCAAGTCTGGATATAGTCTGGAGAGGGCATCCGACGTAAAACATTTGCCAAATCAATGATGTATGTATGTTTGAGGTTGCAACATGTGTGAGTGTAATATGTATAGTATGTGTGTAGCAAAAAAGAAATATTAATAAGAGTGAGGTGAGGCGGGCATTACAGAGGATGAAGAGTGCAAAGGCTGTTGGTCCTGATGACAGTGTTGTGGAGCAGGAAGTAGCAAATATTAGTAACAGTAAGGTGAGGCGGGCATTTCAGAGGATGAAGAGTACAAAGGCTGTTGGTCCTGTGCTGTAGGTGTGACAGAAGAGTTCAAGGTGGAGGTGGATCTGCATCAAAGATCGGCTCTAACCCACCTTTTGTTTGCTCTGGTAATGGACAAGATGACAGATGAGATTAAACAGAGACAGGTCATAACGTTTGCAGATGACACTGTGCTTTGTAGCGAGAGCAGGGAACAGGTGGAGGAAAATTTACGACCTCTTAAACAAATGTGACATAAGCTTAATGGCTGGATGTGTCTTTCTTGTTAGCTGTCACTCAATGTCAAATGGGTTTCATGGCAACTGAAATGCTTGAGCAGGTCATTGTTTTTGTAGGATTCTAGAATGTGTGTAGACATGTGCGTAGACATGCGTAGGATGTGTTTGAGACATGTTTGTTTGTCTGTGGTTCTGATTTGTTGTGTTTATTTATGATGTGTACTGTGTGTGTGCTATGTGTGATTGGGAGGTGAGTATATTTTTGTATTGAGCGTCTGTGTTTACATGTGTCTAGAAAGCATGTGTAATGGTTGTGTGTATGTGTAAGTCTAGGATGTAAGTGTGTAGTATGTTTGTGTATAGTATTTATAGATTGTAGTGTGTGTGTGTGTGTGTGTGTGTGTGTGTGTGCGTGTTGTGTGTGCGTGTGTGTGTGTGTGTGTTCAATATGTGTTTGAATTCCTGTAACTGCCCGACTCAGTTTATCGCTTCTTTCTGTTGCAAACTTTGCTTGGAATCACCCTTATGGCACAGAAATTAAAAACACACAGAGACGACAGATGAGCTGTATGATGTGCTAAGTGGTGAGCGTTCTATAATAGGCAGCAGTACATTTGTGGAAATGCTTGGGATACACGTGGCATTTTGTCGAGCAGATAGAGTCATAGCACCTACGCTATCTAAAACATCCACAACCTCCTTCCCCAGTCTTTCACAAACAGGTGGACTTAAAGTAGGTATTCTCAAAGAGGAAGGGCCAAAAACTTGGATCAATCTGCTCCCTGCAGCCAAGTTGACTACCCATGCTTCCGGAGGAAGCCCCCAATACCACGAGCCTCACCCAGAACAGTGTTTCCCAACAGGAGTTCCCCAAAAATACGTCCGGTTAGGCGTTAGATGGGGTTGAGTTGAGTTTTTCAAAAATGGAGTAGAATTCCACTAAAAATCGATATTAAAGCACAGTTTTTTATATTACCGAGTATCTGTAATAAAGTTTAGTTGGCATGTTTGCACTGAAAAGTACAGTGAAGGATATGGAACAGTCACTCTCTACATGTTCTGACGACATCACCGTGCTGGAGGACAAGGTGGACTTTCTCATGGCCACTGTGGCTAAATTGGAAGATAAGTGACCTGGAAGCCAGATCTCGTCCACGAGCGAGTTGTGGTGAGGTTGCATTACCACTCAGACTGTACTGCGGATCTGCAGCGTGCGCAGGAAGTGAGGCAGTTTAAATTTGATCATATGAAAATTAGCATCTTTCCGGATCTCACTGTAAAAACTGTTCGTGCTCGATCTGCCTTCAATGATATCCGTCAGCAGCTGCGGAAGATTCCGGGGGTGAAATTTGGATTTCTTCATCCAGCAAAGCTGCGTCTTACTTATGATGAGGTGGAGAAACAGTTTAACTCACCAGACTTGGCTAAAGAATATGTCAGTAGTTTATTATCTCAACGAACAGAACCAAATGTTTCATGAGTATCTGAGCATGTGAGTGGGGTGAAGTAGTTTCTCGATACTACTGTGCTGTAGGATTATTATGATTATGATTATGATTATGATTATTAAGTTACAAGTTATTATTAAGTTATTATGGTCCAGACTCTGTTTAAAGGGTTTTCCAGGGTTTTCCAGAAGATATTATGAAGAGTCTGGTCGTAGTCTTTGTCAGAGTTTCTTGATTGAAGTATATGTGTATGTATGGTGTTGGTGGCTAAGTTGGAGTAAAATGGGCTTAATGTTGCAATGATTGAGATATTGTGCATTTCTGTTATTAGTAATTAGTGGGATCTGCAGGGTTCCATCTTTTTTTCTTTGGTTTCTAATCGTGAGAGTGAGGAGTATGGGTTGGCTCCAACTGGAGTCTGCACATAGTTTCACATCAACTAGTGATGTGAATATTGGTCGTGCTTATGGGTGGGATTGTTTGCGGGGGGTGGGTGTTTGGTTTTTTGCTTGTTTTTTGTTTGCTTGTTTTTTGTGTCTTTGGTTTTGTTTCGCAGATTTCGCAGAAATATGTCTTTGATTTCAGTGGATTAGTGGAGTAGATGGCAAATTTTTCTGTTTTTTTGTCCAAACCAGCCTATTCGACAATTAGATTTTTAACATGGAATGTTAAAGGCATGGGAAATCCAATTAAAAGGTCAAAGATCTTTTCTCATTTGAAGAGGCTAAGTGCTGATATAGTATTTTTGCAGGAGACACACTTAAGAAGTCAGGATCAGATTAAACTGAAATGCCCCTGGGTCAGCGAAGTTTTTCACTCAAATTTCAATTCCAGAGCTAAAGGGGTTGCAATACTAATTAACAAGCGGGTTCCATTTATTTGTGATAAGGTAATAGCTGACAAAAATGGAAGATACTTGATCGTTGTCGCCTTGCTGTTACGGAAACCTGTACTTCTTGTTAATGTCTATGCACGGAACTTTGATGATCCTGCCTTCATGAATAGATTATTTGGGATTCTGCCCGCACTGAATAGCCACTCATTAATATTCGCTGGGGAGCTCAACTGTGTAATGGATCCGGTTATGGACCGCTCTAGCTCTCAGGTAAGGGCTGTGTCATCCATGTCAACGTCAGTTGCAGAGTTTATGTCTAGCAGTGGATGTGTTGACCCTTGGAGATTCTATAATCCTCAAGCTAAGACATTTTCCGCTTTCTCACAAGTGCATCAGTCATATTCCCGCATTGATTATTCTTTTATAGATAGCTTATTACTTTCTAAAGTAACATCAGTTTCATACCACGCTATTGTTATTTCTGATCATGCTCCTCTCAGCGTTGATATGCAGTTGTCTGTACAACATCCATATTCTTCATCGTCGAGGTTTAATTCTCTGCTATTGTCTGATGAAAAATTTATAGATTTTATTGCAACATCAATTGATGACTTTATGGCTACAAACCAGGACGGCACAGTTTCTTATTCCTCACTGTGTAGAGACACTTAAGGCATACCTCCGAGGCCAGATTATTTCTTTTTCTGAAAATTTAAATAGATGTCGCACTGCAAGAGTTACATGAGCTTACTTCTGCTATTCTCCACCTTCACCAACAATTGGCTAGCTTCCCTGCTCAAGTCCAGTTTAAACAGCATCTGGATCTGCAGACTGAACTTGATATCATTTTAACAACTGATGCTGAATGGCTCCTGTTGCATACTCGTAGTTCTTATCATGAATACGGTGATAAAGCTAGTCGGCTCATGGCACATCAGTTAAGACGACAGGCAGGTAGTCGCTTGATTCCACAGATCCAGGACTCATCGGGTAATTTGATATCTGATCCGGAAGGTATCAATGCTGTATTTAAATCATATTATTCTACCTTATATTCATCTGAATCTCCATCAGACTCCCACGATTTGATTTCATTTTTAAGGGATTTAAATGTCATCCCAATAGATACGGCTGCTGCTGCAGATCTTGATGCTCCTTTGGATGTGGAAGAAATTAAACAAGCAATTAAAATGATGCAGTGTAATAAAGAACCTGGGCCTGATGGTTTTCCAGTTGAGTTTTTCAAGAAATTTCAAAGTAAATTGGTCCCTTTACTTTTAAATGTGTATGTGGAATCCTTAGAGAAGGGTTTCCTCCCAGAGACACTAACACAAGCATCCATAATTCTGCTCTTAAAGAAGGATAAAGATCCCAAGTCGTGTAGCTCCTACAGACAGAATGTAGATGCCAAGATCTTGGCCAAAGTGTTGGCTTTTCGCCTGGAAACCATACTTCCAAAGATCATATCTGAGGAACAAAGAGGTTTCATTAGGGGGAGACAGTTATATTTTAATGTTCGCACTCTTTTAAATGTAATGCACTGCAAACATTCTGCTGTAACACCTGAGGTTGTGATTACATTTGATGCTGAGAAAGCATCTGACCGAGTGGAGTGGAAATATCTTTTTGCTGTGCTTCAAAAATGTGGGTTTAGGAATGAATTTATCTCTTGGATATATCTCTTTTATATGCTTCTCCCCAGGCTAGCATACACACCAATAACGTAAGATCCAGCTATTTTAATCTGAGACGGGGAACAAGGCAGGGGTGTCCACTTTCCCCGCTGTTGTTTGCATTGGCCATTGAACCATTGTCGATTGCTTTGAGGCATTCCGTTATTTCTTCCTAAGCGCTTCTTTAAATCTATCGACCAGATTGTTACCCACTTTATGTGGGGTGGTAAAGTGCCCAGAATTCGTAAATCAGTACTTCAGAGATGTCGGCTTAGTGGTGGGCTAGCTCTTCCCAATTTTATGTTTTACTACTGGTCAGCAAATGTTCATAAATTAACATTTTGGCTCAATCCATCCAGCGCACTGTGGTGCAGATTGGAGGCAAGTTCATGTCTATCTACCTCATTATTGGCATTGCTTACTTCACCCCTATCTTGTAAAGTTACTTCCTTAACACATAGTATCCTTATCCACCCTTCGGATCTGGGGTCAATTCAGGCGACATTTCAAATTTATCTCTGCCTCATCATTAATGCCGTTACAGGACATGTTTCCACCATCTATTACTGACCCTGTTTTTAAGCAATGGTACGGAAAAGGCATTAGATGCTTTCAAGACCTATATAAAGAAGGTACCTTTTGCAATTATCTACAGTTGTCTTCAGAACTGGGGCTGCCTGATTCCCATCTGTTTCGGTTTTTACAGGTTAGACATTGTGCTGGCACTCTGTTTCCTGGCTACCCCTCTTTACCTCCTATGCAAGAATAGGAAGAATTTTTCAAGTTTAACCCTCACCATAAGTCACAAATGTCAAGAATTTATGGTCGGTTATTATCTTTAGATGGGAGTGTTATTGATGAAATTAGAAGAGCCTGGGAGGGGGAGCTTGGAGAGGAGTTTAAAGAGGAATGGTGGGCCGCTGCTTTGGACAGAATACGTTTAGTACAATATGTGCTCGTCTGAGCCTTATAAAATTTAAAGTAATACACAGTTCATTTTTCTAAGGCCCGCCTATCTGTAATATATTCTGCTGTAGAGGACAGATGTGACAGATGTCAATCATCTCAGTGTACTTTAAGTCACATGTTTTTCACTTGTTCTAAACTGCAAAATTACTGGGTTAACTACTTTACAGTGATGTCCAAGGTGCTCAGGGTTGATATTGATGTTTGCCCTGCTATTGCAAATTTTGGGGTTCCACGGGTCTGGTCTCAGTTCAGTTCCAAATAACTGGACATTTTGGCATTTACTTCTTTAATAGCTAGGCGCCGTATTCTGAACCACTGGAAATCTGCCAGGCCTCCTAGTGCACCTCAATGGCTTATCTGAATGACTGTGTGTGTGTGTGTGTGTGTGTGTGTGTGTGTGTGTGTGTGTGTGTGTGTGTGTGTGTGTGTGTGTGTGTGTGTGTCTGTGTGTGTGTGTGTGTGTGTGTGTGGTGTGGGTGTGTCTGTGTGTCTGTGTGTCTAGGTGTCTGTGTGTGTGTATGTACTCAGCATGAATGTCAGAATGCATGACTGTGTTAGGAATGATCATTCCTTTCACTTTTATGCGTCTCATGATGAGAGAAAGCGTTAGCCATGATCTTAGCGCTGTACGAGCTCAGGAAAGCGCTTTTTTCAATCAACTACGACATGGATATGAAAAACACACAAAACGTATTAATACACACTTTTTATGCTCAAAATGTGAATAAGACCAATAAAAAAAAAGTTATTCAACATTTATGCCCGAATGCATGAAAGTGTTGGAAATGATGATTCCTTGCACTTTTATGCTTCGCCTGATGAATAAAGCGTTTGCCGTGTTCTTAGCGCTGTACGAGCTCAGGAAAGCGGTTTTCTCACACTACTAAGGCATGGACATGTAAAACACACAAAATGAGTTCATATGCACTTTCAAAGCTAAAAAATGTGAAAAAGTAACAACAAAGTAGACATGCAACATTCATGCCAGAATCCATGAAAGTATTGGAAATGATCATCCGTTTCACTTTTATGGTTCGCCTGATGAGATAAAGCGTTTGCCGTGTTCTTAGCGCTGTCCGACCTCAGGAAAGCGGTTTTCTCACATAACTAAGGCATGGTCATGTAAAAAACACAAAATGAGTTCATATGCACTTTCAAAGCTGAAAATGTGAAAAAGACTAACAAAAAAGTAGACATGCACCATTCATGCCAGAATCCATGAAAGTGTTGGAAATGATCATCCCTTTCACTTTTATGCTTTTCATGCTGATATACAGCGTTTGCCGTGTTCTTAGCGCTGTCCGACCTCAGGAAAGCGGTTTTCTCACATAACTAAGGCATGGGCATGTAAAACACACAAAATGAGTTCATATGCACTTTCAAAGCTAAAGAATGTGAAAAAGATTAACAACAAAGTAGACATGCAACATTCATGCCAGAATCCATGAAAGTATTGGAAATGATCATCAGTTTCAGTTTTATGGTTCGCCTGATGAGATAAAGCGTTTGCCGTGTTCTTAGCGCTGTACGAGCTCAGGAAAGCGGTTTTCTCACACAAATAAGGCATGAACATGTAAAACACACAAAACGTATTAATATGCACTTTTTATGCTCAAAATGTGAAAAAGACCAAGAAAAAAGTAGTTAATCAAAATCTATGTCATAATGCCTGAAAATGTTGGAAATGATCATTCCTTTCACTTTTATGCGTCTCATGCTGAGAGAAAGCGTTTGCCGTGTCCTTAGCGGTGTACGAGCTCAGGAAAGCGGTTTTCTCACACAATTAAAGCATGGACATGTAAAACACACAAAATGAGTTCATATGCACTTTCAAAGCTGAAAATGTGAAAAAGACTAACAAAAAAGTAGATATGCAACATTCATGGCAGAATCCATGAAAATGTTGGAAATGATCATCCCTTTCACTTTTATGCTTCCCCTGATGAGATAAAGCGTTTACCGTGTCCTTAGCGCTGTACGAGCTCAGGAAAGCGGTTTTCTCACACAAATAAGGCATGAACATGTAAAACACACAAAACGTATTAATATGCACTTTTTATGCTCAAAATGTGAAAAAGACCAAGAAAAAAGTAGTTATTCAAAATCTGTCATAATGCCTGAAAATTTTGGAAATGATCATTCCTTTCACTTTTATGCGTCTCATGCTGAGAGAAAGCGTTTGCCGTGTCCTTAGCGCTGTACGAGCTCAGGAAAGCGGTTTTCTCACACAATTAAGGCATGGACATGTAAAACACACAAAATGAGTTCATATGCACTTTCAAAGCTGAAAATGTGAAAAAGACTAACAAAAAAGTAGACATGCAACATTCATGCCAGAATCCATGAAAATGTTGGAAATGATCATCCCTTTCACTTTTATGCTTCGCCTGATGAGATAAAGCGTTTGCCGTGTTCTTAGCGCTGTCCGACCTCAGGAAAGCGGTTTTCTCACATAACTAAGGCATGGGCATGTAAAACACACAAAATGAGTTCATATGCACTTTCAAAGCTAAAGAATGTGAAAAAGATTAACAACAAAGTAGACATGCAACATTCATGCCAGAATCCATGAAAGTATTGGAAATGATCATCAGTTTCAGTTTTATGGTTCGCCTGATGAGATAAAGCGTTTGCCGTGTTCTTAACGCTGTACGAGCTCAGGAAAGCGGTTTTCTCACACTACTAATGCATGGACATGTAAAACACACAAAACGTATTAATATGCACTTTTTATGCTCAAAATGTGAAAAAGACCAAGAAAAAAGTAGTTAATCAAAATCTATGTCATAATCCATGAAAATGTTGGAAATGATCATCCCTTTCACTTTTATGCTTCGCCTGATGAGATAAAGCGTTTGCCGTGTTCTTAGCGCTGTCCGACCTCAGGAAAGCGGTTTTCTCACATAACTAAGGCATGGGCATGTAAAACACACAAAATGAGTTCATATGCACTTTCAAAGCTAAAGAATGTGAAAAAGATTAACAACAAAGTAGACATGCAACATTCATGCCAGAATCCATGAAAGTATTGGAAATGATCATCAGTTTCAGTTTTATGGTTCGCCTGATGAGATAAAGCGTTTGCCGTGTTCTTAACGCTGTACGAGCTCAGGAAAGCGGTTTTCTCACACTACTAATGCATGGACATGTAAAACACACAAAACGTATTAATATGCACTTTTTATGCTCAAAATGTGAAAAAGACTACCAAAAAAGATGTTATTCTACATTTATGTCCGAATGCATGAAAGTGTTGGAAATGATTATTCCTTTCACTTTTATGCCTCTGATGATGAGGTAAAGCGTTTGCCGTGTTCTTTGCTCTGTACGAGCTCAGGAAAGCGGTTTTCTCACACTACTAATGCATGGACATGTAAAACACACAAAACGTATTAATATGCACTTTTTATGCTCAAAATGTGAAAAAGACCAAGAAAAAAGTAGTTAATCAAAATCTATGTCATAATGCCTGAAAATGTTGGAAATTATCATTCCTTTCATTTTTATGCGTCTCATGCTGAGAGAAAGCGTTTGCCGTGTCCTTAGCGGTGTACGAGCTCAGGAAAGCGGTTTTCTCACACAATTAAGGCATGGACATGTCAAACACACCAAACGTATTAATATGCACTTTCAAAGCCGAAAATGTGAAAAAGACTAACAAAAAAAGTAGACATGCAACATTCATGCCAGAATCCATGAAAGTGTAAAATTATCATCCTTTTCACACGTTCATGCTTCTCATGCTGAGCTTAAGCGTTTACCATGTTCTTAGCGCTGTCCTTGCCCAGGAAAGCGATTGTCTCTCTCTCTCTTTCAACTAATGCATGGTCATATATTCTGTTTTCTTACTCAAAGGTGAAAAAGAATAACAAAAAAGTTCTTATTCAACATGTATATATATAGAATTCATGAATGTTTTGGAATTTATTTCTTTCACTTTTCCAATATTCACAAATTTCATTTTCACTTCATGTGAAAGCTGATTCACACCCTTATGTTTTTTACATACAGTTAAAAAGGAAGCAATGTTAAATGAATGTCGAAGTTGCTAAATTCATGATCATGTTAATAAATGTGAATATTTGTTTCAATTTAATTTCAAATTTTATTTGTCAAATACACAATCATACACAAATTGATATTCAGAGAAATGCTTTGACAACCGTGCATGAACCAAGCATAAAAAAGAAAAAAAAAGAGTATTCAAACAAAGAATATGACTATACTAATAATTTAATAGAGTATGAATAGGAAAACGTGAAACTAAATATGAAAGAAGAAAAGAGGAAAAATATATAAATACAGAAAACAGTTTTTTGTTTATAGTTTATAGAATAAAATGATGTATAATAAAATTTATGAATAAAATGAAACACATTACTCGTGCAAATGTGCAAACAAGAGTACCAAAATCACAACGTGACAACATGAAACATTTCATTACTTTGTGCTGATGACGTAATGAGTTGAGGACTCATTTCTCATCAGGACACATTCCTTTGAAGTAGTAGCAAAGATATAACGAGATATATACAGATATAACAAGTAATGGATATTGTGCAAAAGAGCAATTGCAGGTTGGTGTGAACCATTTGAAGATTGTTGTTGATCAGTGTCCTCGTGTACAAGGAGCTGGTATTGAGGGACTGAGTAAGGTTCTCGTCCAGATGGCCAACCAGGAATTTGGTGCTGTTGACGATCTCCACACAGGAGCAGTTGATATTCATCAGAGAGTGGCCGCTCTGTCTCCTCCTGAAGTCAACAACCATGTTTGTTATTTTAGCAACGTTCAGAAACAGGTTGTTATGCTGCCTACACCAGATCGCCTACCTGCAGAGACCGTTAGCCTCTGCAATTCGAGGAATGGAATGGAGCCGTCCCAGGCGAGTGACGGTGAGTTTCTCTTGGTGATGTCCTTTTGGTGTGATGGTTTGTATGCCCTGCCACATGACTGAATGAGCATTCTCTGGGCCTGCGCACACTTCGACTCTCTATGGCCTGGGAAAGCTTGGCCCTTGCTGTTCTGATGGTGAAGTCTAGGGTCTTCACAAGTGCACAAGTAAATCCAGTAAAGTTTCTAGTTGGTCGTGAGATGATGTTCTTGGAGACAGCGACATCATCGGATGCAGAATGGTGAGCATTCCGTAGTAGGCCGCAGTACATTTGTTGAAATTAATTCTTTACTCATGACACTTTGTTAAGCAGTTAGGGTCATAGGGCCTGAGCTATTTGAACCACCCACAACCACCTTTCCCAGTGTTTCACAAACATGTGGATTAATTCTCAGGTATTCTCAAAACGGTAGGGCTAAAAACTTACACCCTCAGCCCCACAAAGAACCTAGGATGATCAATCTACTCCCTGTAGGCCCCAATTTGGCCAGAGCAAGAGCCCAAGGCCCAGAGCCTCACCCACGACATTGGGTCTGAAAGTTCCCCCAAGAACTTCCTGCTGAATGTGAATGCCAAGAAGTACATCGGGCCATATAAGATACAACTAGCATTCATTTTGGTTGCTTACCACCATTCATTCTCTGGTCGATGAAGATAAACCCCACCTCAAGCTTGCTCAACCCAGTGACGACTGTAATGGCGCAGGTGCTAGGGCCTGGTCTTCATTTGTCTAGGAGGCATAGGGTGTGCATAGGATGTGTAAAGTTTGTGTATTGTGTGAGTGTCTTTAGGCAATTACAGTGTAATTTGTGGAGTTCATGTCTGTGCAATGTATGTGTGTGTGTTTTTGTGTATATGTGGTGTTTTTTATTTTAAGATGTATGTGTCCTGTGTGAGTGTGTGTGTTCGGAGACATTTTTGTCTGGTGTGTTCAGAGAAGGCCAAATGGCTGTATGATATGCTAGGTGGTGAGCGTTCCATAGTAGGTCTCAGTACGTTTGTGGAAATGGGTGGGTTACTTGTGCCATCTTGTCAAGCAGATAGAATCATAGGGTCTGAGCTATCTCATCCTCCTCCCACAAGGAACCTAGGATTGCGTGATCAGTTTGCAGCCAGTTTGGCTACCACCCACGTTCCCAGAGCAAGCCCTCAAGACCCAGTTTGCTCCTTGTAGCCAGTTTGGCTACCTACCCACGTTCCCAGAGCAAGCCCTCAAGACCCAGAGCCTCACCTAGAACAGTGGGTCTAGAAGTTTCACCAAGAACCTGCTGCTAAAGGTTGGTGTCAAGAATGTACATCGGTACGTCGGGCCATCGGGCAATTTCGGTTGCTTAACGCCGCTCAGTCCCCAGTTAATTAACATAAACACCACTTGCTCATGCCAGTACTGTGCCGCATGCATGGTCAGTCGAGGAACACTTATGCGTCCAAGGCAGACAGATAGTATTCCCCGGTCTGGTTGTCCACCGAGGAGCTCTCTGAAGATGAAGGCCAAGAAGTTTACCATGCGGCTTTTTCAAATAATAAGAATAAATCTAATTACAAGCAATGCAACCACGGGGGCGCAATCCAGTGTCTTCTTGTGCCAGTCCCAAGTCTGGATATAGTCTGGAGAGGGCATCCGACGTAAAACATTTGCCAAATCAATGATGTATGTATGTTTGAGGTTGCAACATGTGTGAGTGTAATATGTATAGTATGTGTGTAGCAAAAAAGAAATATTAATAAGAGTGAGGTGAGGCGGGCATTACAGAGGATGAAGAGTGCAAAGGCTGTTGGTCCTGATGACAGTGTTGTGGAGCAGGAAGTAGCAAATATTAGTAACAGTAAGGTGAGGCGGGCATTTCAGAGGATGAAGAGTACAAAGGCTGTTGGTCCTGTGCTGTAGGTGTGACAGAAGAGTTCAAGGTGGAGGTGGATCTGCATCAAAGATCGGCTCTAACCCACCTTTTGTTTGCTCTGGTAATGGACAAGATGACAGATGAGATTAAACAGAGACAGGTCATAACGTTTGCAGATGACACTGTGCTTTGTAGCGAGAGCAGGGAACAGGTGGAGGAAAATTTACGACCTCTTAAACAAATGTGACATAAGCTTAATGGCTGGATGTGTCTTTCTTGTTAGCTGTCACTCAATGTCAAATGGGTTTCATGGCAACTGAAATGCTTGAGCAGGTCATTGTTTTTGTAGGATTCTAGAATGTGTGTAGACATGTGCGTAGACATGCGTAGGATGTGTTTGAGACATGTTTGTTTGTCTGTGGTTCTGATTTGTTGTGTTTATTTATGATGTGTACTGTGTGTGTGCTATGTGTGATTGGGAGGTGAGTATATTTTTGTATTGAGCGTCTGTGTTTACATGTGTCTAGAAAGCATGTGTAATGGTTGTGTGTATGTGTAAGTCTAGGATGTAAGTGTGTAGTATGTTTGTGTATAGTATTTATAGATTGTAGTGTGTGTGTGTGTGTGTGTGTGTGTGTGTGTGTGCGTGTGTGTGTGTGTGTGTGTGTGTGTGTGTTCAATATGTGTTTGAATTCCTGTAACTGCCCGACTCAGTTTATCGCTTCTTTCTGTTGCAAACTTTGCTTGGAATCACCCTTATGGCACAGAAATTAAAAACACACAGAGACGACAGATGAGCTGTATGATGTGCTAAGTGGTGAGCGTTCTATAATAGGCAGCAGTACATTTGTGGAAATGCTTGGGATACACGTGGCATTTTGTCGAGCAGATAGAGTCATAGCACCTACGCTATCTAAAACATCCACAACCTCCTTCCCCAGTCTTTCACAAACAGGTGGACTTAAAGTAGGTATTCTCAAAGAGGAAGGGCCAAAAACTTGGATCAATCTGCTCCCTGCAGCCAAGTTGACTACCCATGCTTCCGGAGGAAGCCCCCAATACCACGAGCCTCACCCAGAACAGTGTTTCCCAACAGGAGTTCCCCAAAAATACGTCCGGTTAGGCGTTAGATGGGGTTGAGTTGAGTTTTTCAAAAATGGAGTAGAATTCCACTAAAAATCGATATTAAAGCACAGTTTTTTATATTACCGAGTATCTGTAATAAAGTTTAGTTGGCATGTTTGCACTGAAAAGTACAGTGAAGGATATGGAACAGTCACTCTCTACATGTTCTGACGACATCACCGTGCTGGAGGACAAGGTGGACTTTCTCATGGCCACTGTGGCTAAATTGGAAGATAAGTGACCTGGAAGCCAGATCTCGTCCACGAGCGGTTGTGGTGAGGTTGCATTACCACTCAGACTGTACTGCGGATCTGCAGCGTGCGCAGGAAGTGAGGCAGTTTAAATTTGATCATATGAAAATTAGCATCTTTCCGGATCTCACTGTAAAAACTGTTCGTGCTCGATCTGCCTTCAATGATATCCGTCAGCAGCTGCGGAAGATTCCGGGGGTGAAATTTGGATTTCTTCATCCAGCAAAGCTGCGTCTTACTTATGATGAGGTGGAGAAACAGTTTAACTCACCAGACTTGGCTAAAGAATATGTCAGTAGTTTATTATCTCAACGAACAGAACCAAATGTTTCATGAGTATCTGAGCATGTGAGTGGGGTGAAGTAGTTTCTCGATACTACTGTGCTGTAGGATTATTATGATTATGATTATGATTATGATTATTAAGTTACAAGTTATTATTAAGTTATTATGGTCCAGACTCTGTTTAAAGGGTTTTCCAGGGTTTTCCAGAAGATATTATGAAGAGTCTGGTCGTAGTCTTTGTCAGAGTTTCTTGATTGAAGTATATGTGTATGTATGGTGTTGGTGGCTAAGTTGGAGTAAAATGGGCTTAATGTTGCAATGATTGAGATATTGTGCATTTCTGTTATTAGTAATTAGTGGGATCTGCAGGGTTCCATCTTTTTTTCTTTGGTTTCTAATCGTGAGAGTGAGGAGTATGGGTTGGCTCCAACTGGAGTCTGCACATAGTTTCACATCAACTAGTGATGTGAATATTGGTCGTGCTTATGGGTGGGATTGTTTGCGGGGGGTGGGTGTTTGGTTTTTTGCTTGTTTTTTGTTTGCTTGTTTTTTGTGTCTTTGGTTTTGTTTCGCAGATTTCGCAGAAATATGTCTTTGATTTCAGTGGATTAGTGGAGTAGATGGCAAATTTTTCTGTTTTTTTGTCCAAACCAGCCTATTCGACAATTAGATTTTTAACATGGAATGTTAAAGGCATGGGAAATCCAATTAAAAGGTCAAAGATCTTTTCTCATTTGAAGAGGCTAAGTGCTGATATAGTATTTTTGCAGGAGACACACTTAAGAAGTCAGGATCAGATTAAACTGAAATGCCCCTGGGTCAGCGAAGTTTTTCACTCAAATTTCAATTCCAGAGCTAAAGGGGTTGCAATACTAATTAACAAGCGGGTTCCATTTATTTGTGATAAGGTAATAGCTGACAAAAATGGAAGATACTTGATCGTTGTCGCCTTGCTGTTACGGAAACCTGTACTTCTTGTTAATGTCTATGCACGGAACTTTGATGATCCTGCCTTCATGAATAGATTATTTGGGATTCTGCCCGCACTGAATAGCCACTCATTAATATTCGCTGGGGAGCTCAACTGTGTAATGGATCCGGTTATGGACCGCTCTAGCTCTCAGGTAAGGGCTGTGTCATCCATGTCAACGTCAGTTGCAGAGTTTATGTCTAGCAGTGGATGTGTTGACCCTTGGAGATTCTATAATCCTCAAGCTAAGACATTTTCCGCTTTCTCACAAGTGCATCAGTCATATTCCCGCATTGATTATTCTTTTATAGATAGCTTATTACTTTCTAAAGTAACATCAGTTTCATACCACGCTATTGTTATTTCTGATCATGCTCCTCTCAGCGTTGATATGCAGTTGTCTGTACAACATCCATATTCTTCATCGTCGAGGTTTAATTCTCTGCTATTGTCTGATGAAAAATTTATAGATTTTATTGCAACATCAATTGATGACTTTATGGCTACAAACCAGGACGGCACAGTTTCTTATTCCTCACTGTGTAGAGACACTTAAGGCATACCTCCGAGGCCAGATTATTTCTTTTTCTGAAAATTTAAATAGATGTCGCACTGCAAGAGTTACATGAGCTTACTTCTGCTATTCTCCACCTTCACCAACAATTGGCTAGTTTCCCTGCTCAAGTCCAGTTTAAACAGCATCTGGATCTGCAGACTGAACTTGATATCATTTTAACAACTGATGCTGAATGGCTCCTGTTGCATACTCGTAGTTCTTATCATGAATACGGTGATAAAGCTAGTCGGCTCATGGCACATCAGTTAAGACGACAGGCAGGTAGTCGCTTGATTCCACAGATCCAGGACTCATCGGGTAATTTGATATCTGATCCGGAAGGTATCAATGCTGTATTTAAATCATATTATTCTACCTTATATTCATCTGAATCTCCATCAGACTCCCACGATTTGATTTCATTTTTAAGGGATTTAAATGTCATCCCAATAGATACGGCTGCTGCTGCAGATCTTGATGCTCCTTTGGATGTGGAAGAAATTAAACAAGCAATTAAAATGATGCAGTGTAATAAAGAACCTGGGCCTGATGGTTTTCCAGTTGAGTTTTTCAAGAAATTTCAAAGTAAATTGGTCCCTTTACTTTTAAATGTGTATGTGGAATCCTTAGAGAAGGGTTTCCTCCCAGAGACACTAACACAAGCATCCATAATTCTGCTCTTAAAGAAGGATAAAGATCCCAAGTCGTGTAGCTCCTACAGACAGAATGTAGATGCCAAGATCTTGGCCAAAGTGTTGGCTTTTCGCCTGGAAACCATACTTCCAAAGATCATATCTGAGGAACAAAGAGGTTTCATTAGGGGGAGACAGTTATATTTTAATGTTCGCACTCTTTTAAATGTAATGCACTGCAAACATTCTGCTGTAACACCTGAGGTTGTGATTACATTTGATGCTGAGAAAGCATCTGACCGAGTGGAGTGGAAATATCTTTTTGCTGTGCTTCAAAAATGTGGGTTTAGGAATGAATTTATCTCTTGGATATATCTCTTTTATATGCTTCTCCCCAGGCTAGCATACACACCAATAACGTAAGATCCAGCTATTTTAATCTGAGACGGGGAACAAGGCAGGGGTGTCCACTTTCCCCGCTGTTGTTTGCATTGGCCATTGAACCATTGTCGATTGCTTTGAGGCATTCCGTTATTTCTTCCTAAGCGCTTCTTTAAATCTATCGACCAGATTGTTACCCACTTTATGTGGGGTGGTAAAGTGCCCAGAATTCGTAAATCAGTACTTCAGAGATGTCGGCTTAGTGGTGGGCTAGCTCTTCCCAATTTTATGTTTTACTACTGGTCAGCAAATGTTCATAAATTAACATTTTGGCTCAATCCATCCAGCGCACTGTGGTGCAGATTGGAGGCAAGTTCATGTCTATCTACCTCATTATTGGCATTGCTTACTTCACCCCTATCTTGTAAAGTTACTTCCTTAACACATAGTATCCTTATCCACCCTTCGGATCTGGGGTCAATTCAGGCGACATTTCAAATTTATCTCTGCCTCATCATTAATGCCGTTACAGGACATGTTTCCACCATCTATTACTGACCCTGTTTTTAAGCAATGGTACGGAAAAGGCATTAGATGCTTTCAAGACCTATATAAAGAAGGTACCTTTTGCAATTATCTACAGTTGTCTTCAGAACTGGGGCTGCCTGATTCCCATCTGTTTCGGTTTTTACAGGTTAGACATTGTGCTGGCACTCTGTTTCCTGGCTACCCCTCTTTACCTCCTATGCAAGAATAGGAAGAATTTTTCAAGTTTAACCCTCACCATAAGTCACAAATGTCAAGAATTTATGGTCGGTTATTATCTTTAGATGGGAGTGTTATTGATGAAATTAGAAGAGCCTGGGAGGGGGAGCTTGGAGAGGAGTTTAAAGAGGAATGGTGGGCCGCTGCTTTGGACAGAATACGTTTAGTACAATATGTGCTCGTCTGAGCCTTATAAAATTTAAAGTAATACACAGTTCATTTTTCTAAGGCCCGCCTATCTGTAATATATTCTGCTGTAGAGGACAGATGTGACAGATGTCAATCATCTCAGTGTACTTTAAGTCACATGTTTTTCACTTGTTCTAAACTGCAAAATTACTGGGTTAACTACTTTACAGTGATGTCCAAGGTGCTCAGGGTTGATATTGATGTTTGCCCTGCTATTGCAAATTTTGGGGTTCCACGGGTCTGGTCTCAGTTCAGTTCCAAATAACTGGACATTTTGGCATTTACTTCTTTATTAGCTAGGCGCCGTATTCTGAACCACTGGAAATCTGCCAGGCCTCCTAGTGCACCTCAATGGCTTATCTGAATGACTGTGTGTGTGTGTGTGTGTGTGTGTGTGTGTGTGTGTGTGTGTGTGTGTGTGTGTGTGTGTGTGTGTGTGTGTGTGTGTGTGTGTGTGTGTGTGTGTGTGTGTGTGTGTGTGTGTGTGTGTGTGTGTGTGTGTGTGTGTGTGTGTGTGTGTGTCTGTGTGTCTGTGTGTCTAGGTGTCTGTGTGTGTGTATGTACTCAGCATGAATGTCAGAATGCATGACTGTGTTAGGAATGATCATGCGTCTCATGATGAGAGAAAGCGTTAGCCATGATCTTAGCGCTGTACGAGCTCAGGAAAGCGCTTTTTTCAATCAACTACGACATGGATATGAAAAACACACAAAACGTATTAATACACACTTTTTATGCTCAAAATGTGAATAAGACCAATAAAAAAAAAGTTATTCAACATTTATGCCCGAATGCATGAAAGTGTTGGAAATGATGATTCCTTGCACTTTTATGCTTCGCCTGATGAATAAAGCGTTTGCCGTGTTCTTAGCGCTGTACGAGCTCAGGAAAGCGGTTTTCTCACACTACTAAGGCATGGACATGTAAAACACACAAAATGAGTTCATATGCACTTTCAAAGCTAAAAAATGTGAAAAAGTAACAACAAAGTAGACATGCAACATTCATGCCAGAATCCATGAAAGTATTGGAAATGATCATCCGTTTCACTTTTATGGTTCGCCTGATGAGATAAAGCGTTTGCCGTGTTCTTAGCGCTGTCCGACCTCAGGAAAGCGGTTTTCTCACATAACTAAGGCATGGTCATGTAAAAAACACAAAATGAGTTCATATGCACTTTCAAAGCTAAAGAATGTGAAAAAGATTAACAACAAAGTAGACATGCAACATTCATGCCAGAATCCATGAAAGTATTGGAAATGATCATCAGTTTCAGTTTTATGGTTCGCCTGATGAGATAAAGCGTTTGCCGTGTTCTTAGCGCTGTACGAGCTCAGGAAAGCGGTTTTCTCACACAAATAAGGCATGAACATGTAAAACACACAAAACGTATTAATATGCACTTTTTATGCTCAAAATGTGAAAAAGACCAAGAAAAAAGTAGTTAATCAAAATCTATGTCATAATGCCTGAAAATGTTGGAAATGATCATTCCTTTCACTTTTATGCGTCTCATGCTGAGAGAAAGCGTTTGCCGTGTCCTTAGCGGTGTACGAGCTCAGGAAAGCGGTTTTCTCACACAATTAAAGCATGGACATGTAAAACACACAAAATGAGTTCATATGCACTTTCAAAGCTGAAAATGTGAAAAAGACTAACAAAAAAGTAGATATGCAACATTCATGGCAGAATCCATGAAAATGTTGGAAATGATCATCCCTTTCACTTTTATGCTTCCCCTGATGAGATAAAGCGTTTACCGTGTCCTTAGCGCTGTACGAGCTCAGGAAAGCGGTTTTCTCACACAAATAAGGCATGAACATGTAAAACACACAAAACGTATTAATATGCACTTTTTATGCTCAAAATGTGAAAAAGACCAAGAAAAAAGTAGTTATTCAAAATCTGTCATAATGCCTGAAAATTTTGGAAATGATCATTCCTTTCACTTTTATGCGTCTCATGCTGAGAGAAAGCGTTTGCCGTGTCCTTAGCGCTGTACGAGCTCAGGAAAGCGGTTTTCTCACACAATTAAGGCATGGACATGTAAAACACACAAAATGAGTTCATATGCACTTTCAAAGCTGAAAATGTGAAAAAGACTAACAAAAAAGTAGACATGCAACATTCATGCCAGAATCCATGAAAATGTTGGAAATGATCATCCCTTTCACTTTTATGCTTCGCCTGATGAGATAAAGCGTTTGCCGTGTTCTTAGCGCTGTCCGACCTCAGGAAAGCGGTTTTCTCACATAACTAAGGCATGGGCATGTAAAACACACAAAATGAGTTCATATGCACTTTCAAAGCTAAAGAATGTGAAAAAGATTAACAACAAAGTAGACATGCAACATTCATGCCAGAATCCATGAAAGTATTGGAAATGATCATCAGTTTCAGTTTTATGGTTCGCCTGATGAGATAAAGCGTTTGCCGTGTTCTTAACGCTGTACGAGCTCAGGAAAGCGGTTTTCTCACACTACTAATGCATGGACATGTAAAACACACAAAACGTATTAATATGCACTTTTTATGCTCAAAATGTGAAAAAGACCAAGAAAAAAGTAGTTAATCAAAATCTATGTCATAATGCCTGAAAATGTTGGAAATTATCATTCCTTTCATTTTTATGCGTCTCATGCTGAGAGAAAGCGTTTGCCGTGTCCTTAGCGGTGTACGAGCTCAGGAAAGCGGTTTTCTCACACAATTAAGGCATGGACATGTCAAACACACCAAACGTATTAATATGCACTTTCAAAGCCGAAAATGTGAAAAAGACTAACAAAAAAAGTAGACATGCAACATTCATGCCAGAATCCATGAAAGTGTAAAATTATCATCCTTTTCACACGTTCATGCTTCTCATGCTGAGCTTAAGCGTTTACCATGTTCTTAGCGCTGTCCTTGCCCAGGAAAGCGATTGTCTCTCTCTCTCTTTCAACTAATGCATGGTCATATATTCTGTTTTCTTACTCAAAGGTGAAAAAGAATAACAAAAAAGTTCTTATTCAACATGTATATATATAGAATTCATGAATGTTTTGGAATTTATTTCTTTCACTTTTCCAATATTCACAAATTTCATTTTCACTTCATGTGAAAGCTGATTCACACCCTTATGTTTTTTACATACAGTTAAAAAGGAAGCAATGTTAAATGAATGTCGAAGTTGCTAAATTCATGATCATGTTAATAAATGTGAATATTTGTTTCAATTTAATTTCAAATTTTATTTGTCAAATACACAATCATACACAAATTGATATTCAGAGAAATGCTTTGACAACCGTGCATGAACCAAGCATAAAAAAGAAAAAAAAAGAGTATTCAAACAAAGAATATGACTATACTAATAATTTAATAGAGTATGAATAGGAAAACGTGAAACTAAATATGAAAGAAGAAAAGAGGAAAAATATATAAATACAGAAAACAGTTTTTTGTTTATAGTTTATAGAATAAAATGATGTATAATAAAATTTATGAATAAAATGAAACACATTACTCGTGCAAATGTGCAAACAAGAGTACCAAAATCACAACGTGACAACATGAAACATTTCATTACTTTGTGCTGATGACGTAATGAGTTGAGGACTCATTTCTCATCAGGACACATTCCTTTGAAGTAGTAGCAAAGATATAACGAGATATATACAGATATAACAAGTAATGGATATTGTGCAAAAGAGCAATTGCAGGTTGGTGTGAACCATTTGAAGATTGTTGTTGATCAGTGTCCTCGTGTACAAGGAGCTGGTATTGAGGGACTGAGTAAGGTTCTCGTCCAGATGGCCAACCAGGAATTTGGTGCTGTTGACGATCTCCACACAGGAGCAGTTGATATTCATCAGAGAGTGGCCGCTCTGTCTCCTCCTGAAGTCAACAACCATGTTTGTTATTTTAGCAACGTTCAGAAACAGGTTGTTATGCTGCCTACACCAGATCGCCTACCTGCAGAGACCGTTAGCCTCTGCAATTCGAGGAATGGAATGGAGCCGTCCCAGGCGAGTGACGGTGAGTTTCTCTTGGTGATGTCCTTTTGGTGTGATGGTTTGTATGCCCTGCCACATGACTGAATGAGCATTCTCTGGGCCTGCGCACACTTCGACTCTCTATGGCCTGGGAAAGCTTGGCCCTTGCTGTTCTGATGGTGAAGTCTAGGGTCTTCACAAGTGCACAAGTAAATCCAGTAAAGTTTCTAGTTGGTCGTGAGATGATGTTCTTGGAGACAGCGACATCATCGGATGCAGAATGGTGAGCATTCCGTAGTAGGCCGCAGTACATTTGTTGAAATTAATTCTTTACTCATGACACTTTGTTAAGCAGTTAGGGTCATAGGGCCTGAGCTATTTGAACCACCCACCTTTCCCAGTGTTTCACAAACATGTGGATTAATTCTCAGGTATTCTCAAAACGGTAGGGCTAAAAACTTACACCCTCAGCCCCACAAAGAACCTAGGATGATCAATCTACTCCCTGTAGGCCCCAATTTGGCCAGAGCAAGAGCCCAAGGCCCAGAGCCTCACCCACGACATTGGGTCTGAAAGTTCCCCCAAGAACTTCCTGCTGAATGTGAATGCCAAGAAGTACATCGGGCCATATAAGATACAACTAGCATTCATTTTGGTTGCTTACCACCATTCATTCTCTGGTCGATGAAGATAAACCCCACCTCAAGCTTGCTCAACCCAGTGACGACTGTAATGGCGCAGGTGCTAGGGCCTGGTCTTCATTTGTCTAGGAGGCATAGGGTGTGCATAGGATGTGTAAAGTTTGTGTATTGTGTGAGTGTCTTTAGGCAATTACAGTGTAATTTGTGGAGTTCATGTCTGTGCAATGTATGTGTGTGTGTTTTTGTGTATATGTGGTGTTTTTTATTTTAAGATGTATGTGTCCTGTGTGAGTGTGTGTGTTCGGAGACATTTTTGTCTGGTGTGTTCAGAGAAGGCCAAATGGCTGTATGATATGCTAGGTGGTGAGCGTTCCATAGTAGGTCTCAGTACGTTTGTGGAAATGGGTGGGTTACTTGTGCCATCTTGTCAAGCAGATAGAATCATAGGGTCTGAGCTATCTCATCCTCCTCCCACAAGGAACCTAGGATTGCGTGATCAGTTTGCTCCTTGTAGCCAGTTTGGCTACCGTCTACCCACGTTCCCAGAGCAAGCCCTCAAGACCCAGAGCCTCACCTAGAACAGTGGGTCTAGAAGTTTCACCAAGAACCTGCTGCTAAAGGTTGGTGTCAAGAATGTACATCGGTACGTCGGGCCATCGGGCAATTTCGGTTGCTTAACGCCGCTCAGTCCCCAGTTAATTAACATAAACACCACTTGCTCATGCCAGTACTGTGCCGCATGCATGGTCAGTCGAGGAACACTTATGCGTCCAAGGCAGACAGATAGTATTCCCCGGTCTGGTTGTCCACCGAGGAGCTCTCTGAAGATGAAGGCCAAGAAGTTTACCATGCGGCTTTTTCAAATAATAAGAATAAATCTAATTACAAGCAATGCAACCACGGGGGCGCAATCCAGTGTCTTCTTGTGCCAGTCCCAAGTCTGGATATAGTCTGGAGAGGGCATCCGACGTAAAACATTTGCCAAATCAATGATGTATGTATGTTTGAGGTTGCAACATGTGTGAGTGTAATATGTATAGTATGTGTGTAGCAAAAAAGAAATATTAATAAGAGTGAGGTGAGGCGGGCATTACAGAGGATGAAGAGTGCAAAGGCTGTTGGTCCTGATGACAGTGTTGTGGAGCAGGAAGTAGCAAATATTAGTAACAGTAAGGTGAGGCGGGCATTTCAGAGGATGAAGAGTACAAAGGCTGTTGGTCCTGTGCTGTAGGTGTGACAGAAGAGTTCAAGGTGGAGGTGGATCTGCATCAAAGATCGGCTCTAACCCACCTTTTGTTTGCTCTGGTAATGGACAAGATGACAGATGAGATTAAACAGAGACAGGTCATAACGTTTGCAGATGACACTGTGCTTTGTAGCGAGAGCAGGGAACAGGTGGAGGAAAATTTACGACCTCTTAAACAAATGTGACATAAGCTTAATGGCTGGATGTGTCTTTCTTGTTAGCTGTCACTCAATGTCAAATGGGTTTCATGGCAACTGAAATGCTTGAGCAGGTCATTGTTTTTGTAGGATTCTAGAATGTGTGTAGACATGTGCGTAGACATGCGTAGGATGTGTTTGAGACATGTTTGTTTGTCTGTGGTTCTGATTTGTTGTGTTTATTTATGATGTGTACTGTGTGTGTGCTATGTGTGATTGGGAGGTGAGTATATTTTTGTATTGAGCGTCTGTGTTTACATGTGTCTAGAAAGCATGTGTAATGGTTGTGTGTATGTGTAAGTCTAGGATGTAAGTGTGTAGTATGTTTGTGTATAGTATTTATAGATTGTAGTGTGTGTGTGTGTGTGTGTGTGTGTGTGTGTGTGTGTGTGTGTGTGCGTGTGTGTGTGTGTGTGTGTTCAATATGTGTTTGAATTCCTGTAACTGCCCGACTCAGTTTATCGCTTCTTTCTGTTGCAAACTTTGCTTGGAATCACCCTTATGGCACAGAAATTAAAAACACACAGAGACGACAGATGAGCTGTATGATGTGCTAAGTGGTGAGCGTTCTATAATAGGCAGCAGTACATTTGTGGAAATGCTTGGGATACACGTGGCATTTTGTCGAGCAGATAGAGTCATAGCACCTACGCTATCTAAAACATCCACAACCTCCTTCCCCAGTCTTTCACAAACAGGTGGACTTAAAGTAGGTATTCTCAAAGAGGAAGGGCCAAAAACTTGGATCAATCTGCTCCCTGCAGCCAAGTTGACTACCCATGCTTCCGGAGGAAGCCCCCAATACCACGAGCCTCACCCAGAACAGTGTTTCCCAACAGGAGTTCCCCAAAAATACGTCCGGTTAGGCGTTAGATGGGGTTGAGTTGAGTTTTTCAAAAATGGAGTAGAATTCCACTAAAAATCGATATTAAAGCACAGTTTTTTATATTACCGAGTATCTGTAATAAAGTTTAGTTGGCATGTTTGCACTGAAAAGTACAGTGAAGGATATGGAACAGTCACTCTCTACATGTTCTGACGACATCACCGTGCTGGAGGACAAGGTGGACTTTCTCATGGCCACTGTGGCTAAATTGGAAGATAAGTGACCTGGAAGCCAGATCTCGTCCACGAGCGGTTGTGGTGAGGTTGCATTACCACTCAGACTGTACTGCGGATCTGCAGCGTGCGCAGGAAGTGAGGCAGTTTAAATTTGATCATATGAAAATTAGCATCTTTCCGGATCTCACTGTAAAAACTGTTCGTGCTCGATCTGCCTTCAATGATATCCGTCAGCAGCTGCGGAAGATTCCGGGGGTGAAATTTGGATTTCTTCATCCAGCAAAGCTGCGTCTTACTTATGATGAGGTGGAGAAACAGTTTAACTCACCAGACTTGGCTAAAGAATATGTCAGTAGTTTATTATCTCAACGAACAGAACCAAATGTTTCATGAGTATCTGAGCATGTGAGTGGGGTGAAGTAGTTTCTCGATACTACTGTGCTGTAGGATTATTATGATTATGATTATGATTATGATTATTAAGTTACAAGTTATTATTAAGTTATTATGGTCCAGACTCTGTTTAAAGGGTTTTCCAGGGTTTTCCAGAAGATATTATGAAGAGTCTGGTCGTAGTCTTTGTCAGAGTTTCTTGATTGAAGTATATGTGTATGTATGGTGTTGGTGGCTAAGTTGGAGTAAAATGGGCTTAATGTTGCAATGATTGAGATATTGTGCATTTCTGTTATTAGTAATTAGTGGGATCTGCAGGGTTCCATCTTTTTTTCTTTGGTTTCTAATCGTGAGAGTGAGGAGTATGGGTTGGCTCCAACTGGAGTCTGCACATAGTTTCACATCAACTAGTGATGTGAATATTGGTCGTGCTTATGGGTGGGATTGTTTGCGGGGGTTGGGTGTTTGGTTTTTTGCTTGTTTTTTGTTTGCTTGTTTTTTGTGTCTTTGGTTTTGTTTCGCAGATTTCGCAGAAATATGTCTTTGATTTCAGTGGATTAGTGGAGTAGATGGCAAATTTTTCTGTTTTTTTGTCCAAACCAGCCTATTCGACAATTAGATTTTTAACATGGAATGTTAAAGGCATGGGAAATCCAATTAAAAGGTCAAAGATCTTTTCTCATTTGAAGAGGCTAAGTGCTGATATAGTATTTTTGCAGGAGACACACTTAAGAAGTCAGGATCAGATTAAACTGAAATGCCCCTGGGTCAGCGAAGTTTTTCACTCAAATTTCAATTCCAGAGCTAAAGGGGTTGCAATACTAATTAACAAGCGGGTTCCATTTATTTGTGATAAGGTAATAGCTGACAAAAATGGAAGATACTTGATCGTTGTCGCCTTGCTGTTACGGAAACCTGTACTTCTTGTTAATGTCTATGCACGGAACTTTGATGATCCTGCCTTCATGAATAGATTATTTGGGATTCTGCCCGCACTGAATAGCCACTCATTAATATTCGCTGGGGAGCTCAACTGTGTAATGGATCCGGTTATGGACCGCTCTAGCTCTCAGGTAAGGGCTGTGTCATCCATGTCAACGTCAGTTGCAGAGTTTATGTCTAGCAGTGGATGTGTTGACCCTTGGAGATTCTATAATCCTCAAGCTAAGACATTTTCCGCTTTCTCACAAGTGCATCAGTCATATTCCCGCATTGATTATTCTTTTATAGATAGCTTATTACTTTCTAAAGTAACATCAGTTTCATACCACGCTATTGTTATTTCTGATCATGCTCCTCTCAGCGTTGATATGCAGTTGTCTGTACAACATCCATATTTTTCATCGTCGAGGTTTAATTCTCTGCTATTGTCTGATGAAAAATTTATAGATTTTATTGCAACATCAATTGATGACTTTATGGCTACAAACCAGGACGGCACAGTTTCTTATTCCTCACTGTGTAGAGACACTTAAGGCATACCTCCGAGGCCAGATTATTTCTTTTTCTGAAAATTTAAATAGATGTCGCACTGCAAGAGTTACATGAGCTTACTTCTGCTATTCTCCACCTTCACCAACAATTGGCTAGTTTCCCTGCTCAAGTCCAGTTTAAACAGCATCTGGATCTGCAGACTGAACTTGATATCATTTTAACAACTGATGCTGAATGGCTCCTGTTGCATACTCGTAGTTCTTATCATGAATACGGTGATAAAGCTAGTCGGCTCATGGCACATCAGTTAAGACGACAGGCAGGTAGTCGCTTGATTCCACAGATCCAGGACTCATCGGGTAATTTGATATCTGATCCGGAAGGTATCAATGCTGTATTTAAATCATATTATTCTACCTTATATTCATCTGAATCTCCATCAGACTCCCACGATTTGATTTCATTTTTAAGGGATTTAAATGTCATCCCAATAGATACGGCTGCTGCTGCAGATCTTGATGCTCCTTTGGATGTGGAAGAAATTAAACAAGCAATTAAAATGATGCAGTGTAATAAAG
>QNUK01001545.1:0-45089 GCA_013621035.1 Clarias magur
TTTCTTTTAATTTCTGTGAAGCTTTGAGGCCATTTTTAAAAGCGCTATAGAAACAAAAGTGAATTGAATTGAATTGACGGCACTCCCAGTGTCGATCAGCGCTGGGAAGGGGGCCCCGCTGACTCGAACCCAACAGATAGGTGCTGGAAAGCTCCCATCTGTTTTGTAGGTTTATGCCCAAAGACCCCTAGAGAAGGATGATCTTGTGAGCTCTGGTGCAGTAGGCATTGGCTCATCCTGCGGCGTTTTTGGACATGGTGCGCTTTGGAAGGCCTCGCTTTGTGGGGGTTGGATATAACGGGGTGGGCTTTTTTCAGGGAATTGCTTTCTTTCAGGAGCTAGGGACAGTGTATCTAGAGCACACTCCAGGGCCTCGGTCATTTCACGCAGGGAGGATGGGGCTCTCATCCCTACAGCCTTCCTCTCCTCTCTTGGCAAGGTATGTATGATTTTATCCATGGTTACTCTTTCTGTGGCTTCCTTCGCCGAAAGTATTTCGGGTTGTAGCCACCGGGTGGCGATCTTACACAAGTGGTCAAGCCAAGTGGTGTTTGAGGGTCGTATGTCCAACGATGAAATTCCAGCGTGGCCTGTGTGCTTGATAGGCCACAGTGTGCTAGAATTTCTGCCTTCAACAGGTCATATTCTTCTGCATCATCTGTGGCGAGGGCGTAGTAGGCTCGCTGAGCTTCCCCGGTCAGAACGGGTACCAGGATAGAGGTCCACTCCCGTTTTGGCCAGCCTTCAAGTTCGGCGGTTCTCTCGAATGTCTGTAGGTATGCTTCGAGGTCGTCATGCGGTGTGAGTTTTTGAAGTAAGTGTTGGGCTTCCTTGCAGGGGTCTGGAAGGGGTATATCTCGTCCTCTTCGCTGCTGTATCCGTTTGAGCTCCGCGGTAGTGGTTTGGAGACCCTGCGTGAGCTGCTGCAGGATGTTCTGCTGTTGAATACTGGTCTCCAACAGGTGTCCCAGGTAATGTTCCGGAGGGCGTCGCCCCTCTGGGTCCGTGTTTTGTGCCTGCATTCTCCACCAATGCAAATCTTGTTGTAGTGGGCACTGGATCACGGACACACAGACACACAGGTGCGGTGCAATAAGCGTGCTTTATTATACAGTTAGTGAAACTCACACACGTTCTTTCTTTCTCTCGTTTGAGTTACTCGCTGTCATAACCATAGGAAGGCAGAAGGGAGCAAAAAACCCAGTCCGTGGATAATGTCATGCGGACGACAGCTCTCCTCTACCAGCATACGCCGCGGGGGTCCCTTCCTTTGGAGCGATTGACAGGTGGATGGTTTTTGTATATATGTAAACAATAGCTGGTGTTCTAACATCAATGATATGGTGTTCTATATCAATGATATAGAAAGGCACTGCTCTCCAGACTTGGAGGTTGTGACAGTTAAATGCAGACCCTTTTACACACGTGGACAAAATTGTTGGTACCCTTCGGTCAATGAAAGAAAAACTCACAATGGCCATATAAATAACTTTAATCTGACAAAAGTAATCATTTAAAAAAATTCTATGAATGTAAACCAATGAAAGTCAGACATTGCTTTTCAACCATGCTTCAACAGAATTATAAAAAAAAAATAACTCATGGAACAAAATTAACTCATGGACAAAAATTATGGTACCCCTAGAAAATACTGAAAATAATGTGACCAAAAGGACATGTTAATTCAAGGTGTGTCCACTAATTAGCATCACAGGTGTCTACAATCTTGTAATCAGTCAGTGGGCCTATATATAGGGCTCCAGGTAGTCACTGTGTTGTTTGGTGACATGGTATGTACCACACTCAACATGGACCAGAGAATTCAGATTCGAAAGAAAATTATAGACAAGCATGTTAAAGGTAAAGGCTAGAAGAACATTTCCAAGCAGATAAATGTTCCTGTGACTACAGTTGCACATATTATTCAGAAATTTAAGATCCATGGGACTGTAGCCAACCTCCCTGGATGTGGCCGCACGAGGAAAATTCATGACAAATCAAAGAGACGGATAATCCAAATGGTAACAAAAGAGCCCAGAAAGACTTCTAAACAGATCCAAGGTCAACTTCATGCTCAAGGAACATCAGTGTCAGATCGCACCATCCGTCGTTGTTTCAGCCAAAGTGGACTACATGGGAGACCACCAAGGAGGACACCATTGTTGAAAACAAATCAGAAAAAAGCCAGACTGGAATATGACAAACTACATGTTGACAAGCCACAAAGCTTCTGCTATCGACAGATGAGACAAAAATGGACTTTTTGCCAAGGCACATCAGCTCTATGTTCACAGACGGAAAAATCAAGCATATCAAGAAAAGAACACTGTCCCTACTGTGGGAGGAGGCTCTGTTATGTTCTGGGGCTGCTTTGCTGCATCTGGCACAGGGTGTCTTGATTCTGTGCAGGGTACAATGAAATCTCAAGACTATCAAGGGATTCTAGAGAGAAATGTGCTGGCTAGTGTCAGAAAGCTGGGTCTCAGTCGCAAGTCATGGGTCTTGCAACAGGACAATGACCCAAAACAAACAGCTAAAAACACCCAAGAATGGCTAAGAGGAAAACATTGGACTATTCTAAAGTGGCCTTCTATGAGCCCTGACCTCAATCCTATTGAGCATCTTTGGAAGGAGCTAAAACATGCTGTCTGGAAAAGGCACCCTTCAAACCGGAAACAACTGGAGCAGCTTGCTCATGAGGAGTGGGCCAAAATACCTGCAGAGAGGTGCAGAAGTCTCAGTGACAGTTACAGGAATCATTTGATTGCAGTGATTGCCTCAAAAGGTTGCGCAACAAACTATTAATTTAGGGGTACCATCATTTTTGTCCAGGCCTGTTCCATGAGTTCATTTTTTTTTATAGTTCCGTTGAAGCATGGTTGAAAAGCAATGTCTGACTTTCATTGGTTAACATTCATAGAATTCTTATTTATTATTACTTTTGTCAGATTAAAGTTATTTCTGTGACCATTGTGAGTTTTTCTGTCATTGACCGAAGGGTACCAACAATTTTGTCCACGTGTGTACCTCCCAAGAGATTGTGATCATGTTACCTGCAGTGTATATACCACCCGATGCTAATGCTAACTCAGCTGTAGGACTTTTGTACAGCAGACAGCAGGACAAGTATCCTGAGGCTCTACATGTTATCACTGACTTTAATCATGCTGACTTAAAACCTGTGCTCCCTAAATTACATCAGCATGTGAAATGTACCACTAGGAGTTAAAATGTTAGACAAGATTTATTCCAACATCAAAAAAATCCAGCTACCTACCACACTTGGACCAGTGTGACCATATGTCCATGCTCCCCTAAAAAAACAGGCCATGTTAACCAGAGTATGACCAGAGATGTACAGTGTCTGGTGCAGGAGAGGAACATCACATTCAAGTCTGGTGATGTGGCACTATATAAGGCGGCCAGAGCCAACCTGAAGAGAGGCATCTCAAGGGCCAAATTGGAATATAAGAGGAAGATAGAGGACCATATCAGCAGTAACAACATGAGGCAAGGATGGAAGGGAATCCAGCATATTACAAACCATAAACCTATTCTCATGATCAACAGGGACCCCACATTGGCGGAGAAGCTTGGTTCCTTTGCCCAATTCAAGGTGGAACCACCAGGGGGAACTGTATTACAGTTAACAGCCCAGTATGGTCCCTCCATCATTGTGTTGGAGCATGAGGTGCGGCGAACCCTGAGGGTGGTGAATCTAAGGACCCGATGGTGTTGCAGGACGTGTGCTGAAGAAATGTGCAGACCAACTTGCTGGTGTTTTTACCAGAATATTCAATCAGTCCTTACTCCAGTCCACTGTACCTCCCTGCCTAAAGTCCCCCATCATAGTTCTTCTGCATAGAAATTCCTACATCATCAGCCTCAATGACTACAGACCAGTAGCACTAACTCCAATTATTATGAAGTGCCTTGAAAAGCTGGTCCGTAATCACATCATTTGGATAAATTGGATCATTGGATATTAACAGCACCAAGACTAAAGAGGATGTAGTGGACAATAGAAGGGGGACAATGGACATTCAGTTCCTGTTAATTAGCAAGGAAAGTGTGGAGTGGGTGGCTCATTTCAAGTTCCTGGACATCATCATTGAGGACTCACCCGGAGCGCTAAAACTACATAGGAAAGGATAAGAAAGCGCTCCAGAGAGTTATCACCACCCTCAGAGAATCATTGTCTGCCTTCTCCCCTCCCTGGAAGAACTGTATAGTTCCTGTTGCCTCAAAAAGGCCAAGGATATATTCAAGGGCACATCTCATCCTGGCCACCCTTTGTTTGGCTGCTTCCATGAGGTAGGAGATATAGGACCCCAAGGGCAAGAACCAATAGATTAAAAAAATATATATTATTGTTCCGTTGGAACAAAATAGAATGTGAGATATGTCTCTGGAATAGTGGCAGGATGATTGTGTGTGTGTATGAGTCACATGTTAGTTGAGGAGTGTTGGGGGTAGACCTTGTCTTGGTTTAGCACTTTTTGTTGTTGTTGGTTTGGCACCAAGGACAGCACTTAATTTTGTTGCACTTGTGTAATGACAATAAATATTCTATTTTATTCTATTCTATTCAATTCTATTCTATTCTATTCTATTCTAGATGTTTTATGGTTAGAAGGGTAAATATATGTGTTGTCACCAAATACATACTCAAAATGCAGAAGCCATGGATAGAACTAAAACTACTTTTTTTGTAATACAACAGAACACAGCTGATGATGTTGAAACACCTGTGAGGCAACTGTCCCAATATTCATATGCTCACATTAGACTGAAAAATTAATCACTAAATGTGATATTTTCCTCAACTGCCAAACATGTATATACTGAAATGGACTGAAATAAAATGTGAAAATCTGACATACTTTTACATTATATTCTTCCTTTAGTCACAGTTATAAAGATGTCTTGACTCCATATCAAACACAGCATTTTTGTCTTGTCTGTTCCAACACATATGCAGAGCACTATTTATGTATGTATGTATGTATGTATGTATGTATGTATGTATGTATATATCTACAAAATGACACTGCTATATGCCATTTAATTAGTCATGCTATGCTCAAAATAAAATTAACTATTAAACAAGATTCTATATTTTCACTGTTTTAAATAAATGTTATGTACAGCATCACTGAAATGGATGAGACCAGTGAAATGACAACCTTTGAATGCAGAAATTAAAATATTTTTCAAAGTTTCTGCAACTTTATTATGTATTTTCATTATAGGAAATAGTAGTAAACATGCAGTTAAATTATAAGTAAATTTAACACTGTGTTCAAAAATATGTCTTGGAATTTTAAACTGAGTTAACAATTTTCAAGTGGGATTTTTTAGTGTGGCAGCTTCATTTTCAATGCCAATTAATTGTTGCACAGTTTGAATAAGCTTAGTCAGAAATAGCCTTAATGAGGGAAAAAATAGCAGCGAAGCAACACTTTTTGGGAAACAGGGATAAAAGCCTTCAAAGGTTGGTGTGACAATCAGAAAAAGGAGTATTATGGAATGAAGACTCAAAGTTTGAAACTTTTCTGTCCAGTCATCCACAGTTTGTGAGAAGATGAGCTGCAGCATGAGTGCTTGAAGCCTCCATTGAAACCTGGTGAAGAATCTACTATGATTTAAGGCTAAATTTCGACCAGTGCCGCCAAAAAGTACATACAGCTTTTTTCATTCATCATGACATTTCTTTTGGAAAACATCTGATTGGGAGCAGCTTTGTTTTCCAGCATGACAGGGATCCCAGGAACAATGAAATTATATTTGGGTGAAAAAAACAAAAATACACGAGTCATGTACCAGTGTGTGTGTGTACGTGTGCATACTTACAGATCTGGCTGTTAAGAATACATATTTCGAGAAAAGGGAAGCTGTGAACATGACGTACATTACCTGTAGGGGGCAGTCGTGTTTCAATCTTAGGTATTGTGTGTCTACTGAGGCCGAAAATGGGTCTTAGGCACCCATTCCCAGTCAGCGACAGAGCTCATAAACATGTCAAGCTCAAACTGTAAATTCTTCATTTTCTTTTCTCGTTCAATGATGATTCTTCTTTGCCTGCGCTTTCTCCATTAAGTATTATTGTTATTATTAGTAGTAGTAGTAGTGTTGTGAGTTTATTATTATTATTAATGTTATTATTATTTTAACGCACCTGCGGGTGTGCAAAAAGATGAAGTACAACAAAGAATACAAAAGTGTTTTAGAACAATATAATTTTTGTTAAACCAAAAATTTATGCTACTCGCTAAATACAATGCGACAGCGCACAGAATGCCTGGGCATTGACTGTGCTTTCTTCATTCATTATTTTTAGTAGTAGTACTCTCTTAAAAATTCTGGGTTTCTATAAACACATTCTTGGGTTGTTTATGCTAGGTCAAAATTCTGGGTTATTTCGGGTACTTTAATCACACTGTTGGGTTGCTTTTGCTATGAATACTAAAAATGCTACATGATTAAAAAAAGAAATGTCTCCATTTCCTCCCGTGACCTTTTGTCTGCATCACAATGAACTGAAGCTCAGCACGTCTTCTTTCCTTCCTTCCCTTAATCTGTAATATTTAATTGAAATATATTTTCGGGTTGTAGGGTTTCAACTCTGGTTCAAAGGTGAATTGAATCTTTAACGATTTGGGTTAATTTTTATTAAACTGAACAAAATTTATACAGTTATAAATTCATACACTTAATCATCTATCCGTCCAGCGTTTAGCACCCTTTAGAGTATCTTACCAATTCGGGTTATCCCGCGGCCAATGATAATGATAATGATAATACAAAACCAGGTATTTACCAATTTATGAGCAAGGTAACATAAGATCTGGGCAAATGTGTAAACTTTAAAATACATGACCAAGACAACAATTCTTTACAAAGAAACAAATTTATTTGTAATCTATGATACGTGAAACTACGCTACTTAATTACAGACACGCACACACAAACAGTTCAGTGGGTGGAGTTCTTCTAGTAATGTTGTTTGGTTCGCCTCCGGTGAAGGGAATCACGGCGTTGCTGATTGGTTGGTGTGCGATACGTCTTTCAGGAAAGTGCTTCGGTGAGAAGTTGGTTGCCTGGTTATCGATGGCAGCAGTCTGGAACTTCTTCTGAGTGTTTCTTTGTTGCAGAACTTTGGAGTTCTGGCACGAAGTGTTGTTGAGGGTTCTTGAAGGGTGGAAGGTTGAGCTTGCTAGTTACCTTCAGGCAACCATGATGAATCTCTTTCTGATGAATCTCATTAACAAGCTGCTCGGGACCTTGGGTTTTTAATTTCATGGTGTGTGTCTGTCCCACAGCCATTTGTCCCAATCAGAGGTGGTTGTGCTTACATGGTTTCTCCTTTTCTTGCATACATTTAACCTGTGGTGTGGTCTGTCATGAGGCCATCTCAGTGGAGTTTTACTAATTCAGGTAAATTGTATTAACATGAGTCTGGTTCATATGACTAAGATTTCATGCACATCCACCTTCATTGAATACACAGAGCTTTCATTTGATACCAAACATTCCATGTCTTGCATCCCCATTCATACCTTCATCTATAGCAAGGGTTATACTTGTTAATTACACTTAAATGTAACTAACATTATTAACATTAACATTAACATTGATGATAAACATGTTGAACACACACAGAACCATCTTATATTACATATGCACACACATATATAATTTTGTATTTGTCCTACTGGAATACTTTAAATGATTCCCTGAAGCTTTGTATATTCTCTGTTCTGGGGCCCAGAGGAAACGCATACCGGGGGGGTCAGCATCTTCCAGGGGTTTGTGAAACTTCCCTATTCAAGGGATTTGTGCTGATTTGACACTGTTTGAGTGAAGATGTGAAATTGCTTCTCTCTTGTGTCAGGACGTTGCTTTGCAGATTTGCACCATCTGAGTTGGAGACGTGTAACCGTTTCTTTCCTTAGTTGCTGATGTCATGAACTGTCTTTTCCTCGTTCAATGGTTTCTTTTGAGGTGGCCTGCCAGTCCCTACAGCGGATAGGCTTAAATATTCATTTTTATTTATGAACCCTAACCCTATGTTTTATCTAGAAGCGCTGCAATTTTCGCTGGTTTTCAAAACACAACGCTTTCGAAGATTTGAGCTCCAGACAATCCCCAGGTGCTCCAGCACATGTACCTGCCCAACGCAGCCACATCTCGGGACGAACTTCTGAAAACTACTGCTGGCTGACTTTCTCTGCAGTGGTTAAAACAGTGGATTAATTTTATTTGGGGTATTTCTAACAGACAATCCCCTGTATTTACATTATGTGAAGTTGGGTCCATTTTGGGACTTTTTTGAAAACAAAACAGTTCTATCTACTAAAACAACTGGAATTTGTCAACCCAGCAAGAGTGTTAATGTCACGCTCTCAGCACTTCACTGACATTTCCGTTCCCACCCTGTCAAGCTCCTCATCACGCTGGTTTGTTTTCCCACGCTGTCATGGCATTTCCCACGCCCCCCGGACCGCCCCACCTACACACCGGTTTCTCATCCGGCGCTGATTTCCTTGGGGTTTTAGGGAAGCACAGCACACCAGTTCTTCGCCAGATTAGTGAGTGCTCTAGCCAATTCTCTCGCGTTTATTTTTGGATTGTGATCACGTTACCGAAGTCTTGTTTCGTTTCTCATTTCTTCCCTGTTGTCTTACGATTCGGATTTGTTTGCCTCGCTGACGGATTTCCCGGTTTTCTACTCAACGCGCTCTCTCTCCCGACTACGGCTTATCTTCACGTCTCGGCACGGACACCACGCTCACGGATCTAACAGCTTTCGACCCAACGCGCTCCTTCTCGACCACGCTTTTCTTCACGGCTCGGCACGGACGTCACGCTCACGGATTTAACGACTCTCGACCCAACGCACACGTTTTTTCGACCATGGCTGATCTTCACGTCTCGGCACAAGCACCACGCTCACAGATTCAACTGCGCTCAACCCAACGTGCACGCCCCTCCTCTTCGGCAGCGAATAGACTCAACGCTCCTCAGCGGACCTGCGCGCACACCTGTTTACAGCCCGAGCTCATCACCTGCTCAGCCGCCGCCCCTGCATCTGGATCCACCTCAGCAGCTAACGAAAGCCACGTTTTCTGACAGTTAATTTACCTACTGGTTGGGTCAAATAAAAATAACTCATCACCTAAACATTTAACCCAGCAGTGTTTAGAATGTAACATAAGAATTATTCCATTTGTAAAATAGCATAAAGAAATCATAGGTTGTGTATAGAGTGATTAAAAACACAGGATATGGTAAATAATTTCTCAGACTTTTCCATGGCAGGAATGGAAACAGCCTCTACACATCATCATCATGATCATCTGAAGGAAGCAAGCTCACCCATTCTTCCGCCACTCGTGCTTCGGTCCTTGCAGTCACTAGAAGAAGAAGTTCCAGAGCGCCGCCATCGGTAACCAAGCACCCGAAGGGCTTCCCTGTAAGACATTATCTCAACAGCTGCACACCAACCAATCAGCAACGTCATGAGGCAAACCACCGGATGAGAACAAAATGTAACGCAAGTAAACAAAGCTTCATACCTTGCTGTGTGTGTGTGTGTGTGTGTGTGTGTGTGTGTGTGTGTTTGCTTAAGTAGCGTAGGTTCATGTATCGTAGAGTAGTCTAATAAATAATTGTTTCTTTATAAAGAACTGTTGTCTTGGTCATGTATTCTAAAGTCTAAACTTTTGCCCAGATCTTACCGTACCTTGCTCAGACTTGATTAGTACCAGGTTTTGTATTGTCCTCGTTAGCTGCGGGATAAACAGGATTGGTAAGATACACTAAATCATGCTATACGGTGGACAGATAGTATATAAAGTGTATGCTATAATTTATTAATCAGTTATTTAAATTAACCCGAATCGTTAAAGATACGATTCACCTCTGACCCAGAGCTGAAACCCTACACCATCAAGAACATTATTTATACCATGGGGAATCTAAATGTACTATTTGTTTTATAAATTTGCTTGTACATTATTGTATCAAGTTACAAATCTTGTCCTTGAAGGTACCACCCCTCTTGTACCTTAATGGTCTCTAATGTGTTCCTTTGGGAACTATAAAAAATACAAGATGATTCAATCAATTTATTATGAACACAAATTCCTTAGATTACAGTAAAATATTCCGTAAAAATACATCTTTCAGGTTTACAATAAACACATATTTAAACTAAATAAAACACTTTTATTAGCTGAAAAACCTTTCACAAAATATCATCACACTAAAATTGCAAAGTATATAAAATTGAATTTTCCATCCATAATATAACTTTTCACAAACTGTCACAATACAGATTAAACTTTTGAATAATTTTGCCCACAAAAATCTGTTGCATTTACCCAACATTCCAGATCAGAAATAACATCAAAAACATCAAAAACACAACAACAAGTGTGCACGATAATGTGCACGAACCTGGTGACTATACATAACTGAAAAACTACTGCAGCAACTTAGGGTTACTCAGATCTTTGAGTTCATCAAAAACAAAAGTGTTGCGTTTATATATTTTTGTTCAGTATACATACATACATACATACATACATACATACATACATACATACATACATAAAGGCCCTGTACAAAAAAAAAATAAATAAAAAAAAACATACATTCATTTTTAAGAATTTATAAACTACCAAAGCAAGGCTGAATGCAGATTGTTGCTGATTTATGGCAGCACAAAACACTAGCTTCCTTATTGCTCATCTGATGAGTCACATGGTAATGCTACAATATGTAATTCTCAAGACGTCCATTAGAGGGAGACAACTATTAAACAATTCGGCCGTAGTTATTATTTTAAAACACAACACCAGATTTTTTTTTTTTTTTTTATTACAGCTCAACCACTCTTACAGGACCTTTAATATAGCTACTTTTACAGATGAAATACTTTTCACAAGAAAAAGAAGAAAACTCGAAGGGGGAAAAAGAAAGGTAGGCTGCAAGCCAGACACAAACAAGAGAGTGTAAGGGACTACCACTAGAGGTCACTGTGCGCACATGTTTGTTTTTGTTTTGTAGTTTTTTGTTAGCTGACTCAGTTTCCCAGAAGGCACCTCGGTTCAGGTGAGCTCCAGCGTCATTAGTTCTTAGTATTGTTATAAATAGCTGGATGTTCTGGGAAACCTGTCAGTGGGCATGTCTTTTGATTTGGTTCTTTTTTGGTTTGGTTATGTTTTATTTTACTTTAAAATAAAAAAAAAATGACCCTGGTCAGGGGTAGCTCAGCGGTTAAGACATTGGCCTATGGTTCGGAAGGTCCCAGGTTCAAGTCCCACTACCACCGGGTTAGGGTTAGGTCCCAGTTGGGCCCTCGAGCAAGGCCCTAAACCCCAACTGCTCAGATGTATAATGAGATAAAAAAAAAATGTAAGTCGCTCTGGATAAGGGCGTCTGCCAAAATGCCCAGATGTACTTTACTTTATTTGGGCTCTGCTTTGTTCTGTGGTTTGAGCATTGTGTACAGTAACTGTGTTTCTCTGGTTTATTTTGTGGATTTGTGTGTGCACTGTGTGATGTGTTTTCTGATTATTTCCTAGGCCTCCAGTGTGCTCCTCTGTACTTCCAGTGTGCTCCTCTGTACTTCCAGTGTGCTCCTCTGTACTTCCAGTGTGCTCCTCTGTACTTCCAGTGTGCTCCTCTGTACTTCCAGTGTGCTCCCCTAGTCTCTAGGGCGTGTGTGTGTGTGTGTTCCCCCCGTCTTGTATGGATTGATAACATCAAGTTATGTAGTGTTTTAGGTTTAGTTTTATGCCATTCCTCCTGTAAATAAGTCTTTAGGTGTTCACCAGTTCTGGGTCTTTGTTTACGCACCCTTTTCTTCATAACCTATCCTTTGGTAGTTTATAAACTCTTTAAAATGAATGTATGAGCTACATTTTTTTTGTACAGGGCATTTGTGTATGTCTGTCTGTCTGTATGTATGTATGTATGTATTTTCCAATATGTCTTATTTTATGCTACTGAACGTTTTAGCTTGCTACAGTGCTACCACTTCAAAAACCACTTATCACAGCATACAGCATACAGGAAAACAGGACTTAAATATACAGTACAAAAAACAAAAAGGGGAGAAAGGGAAGTACATTTAGGAAAGACAAAGAAGCACATTATTCCTGAGATGGGTGCTCCGATTAAAATCAGCTGGTCATCACTTACAGATTCATTTTCTCTCAACTGGCCGATCACAAACTAAACTAATACATATTGTGATGCCACATCAACATGTTGTCATCAGTCTGGAAAATATTACCAAGTTACTTTTTTCTAAAGGAAAAAACTCATGGGGAACTTCTGCCAAAAGCTTTAACACAACAGACATTTTTCACTGATTAAGAACATTTTAAACCTAAATAATATTTTGATAAAATTATTTTGGAGCAATGTTGACCACATGATTGTGGGTAAATGCCTTTTTGTGGGATTGGATTGAACATATAATTGATAACTAACATTACTGTATTTCAAGTATTCTTTTTTTTACTTTTAATAATTATGTAATGAATTTGTTTTATTTTTACTTTACAGCAGTGATTCCATTAGTCCGCACTCCGATTTTTTTTCCATAAAAACAGTGTTTCTGTTGTGTGTGTGTGTGTGTGTGTGTTGTGAAACTCAAAAGGCGGGGGGGGGGGGGGGGAATTGGGTGGAGTTTTCCATTGTAACCCTGCGTTCACACCGAACGCGGCGAGAGCATCAAAGTTCGCGCTCACCGCCCTTAAAATTAATGTACACAAACAGGGACATGTCATAAATAACCGGGAAACCCGCTACCCAATAATTAACTTCTCCTCCATTTTGCTTGGGAACTAATGTCTCCGGAACAAAAGTTTACAGGACTGCGTTCCGTGGAATCTGCTCAAGCGGAGGACCTCTACTTTTTTATTGGTTGCCACTCAACCCCGTCATAGCTCATTACCATAAAATTGAGCTGATTTCAACTCCCTTCGCCGCTCTCGCCGCTCAGTGCAGGTTAATTTGTTTTATTTTTACTTTATATTTTATATTATAATTTATATTAATAATTTTTTTGGGCTATGGAATGAATAATTTGGGTTTCCATTATTTCTTATGGGAAAATTCGATTTGGTTTAAGATTGTTTTGAAATACCGAAACAAATTAACTTGGTGCCAAGTTCTGCTGGAAAATGAAATCAGTCCCTAAATATACAAACTATACATCCTACACACACACACACACACACACACACACACACACACACACACACAATAGACATTCTATGCACACTTCATAGACACTACGCATCCTACACACACACACACACACACACACACACACACACACACACACACACACACACAAACACACAATAGACATTCTATGCACACTTCATAGACACTACGCATCCTACACACACACACACACACACACACACACACACACACACACACACACACACAAACTATAGAACCAACACACACTACACACCCAGTATAGTGCATATGTTTGCATACAGATGAAGCCATTTCAAACAGCTGTTCCGTGAAAGGACCTTGCACTACTTAAATGATAAGTGTAGACAGAAATCACTGAACACAAACATTATCTCATTGCTTCACTCCTTAATAAAAAAAAATCTGTATATTGTAATTTAGTTATTTATTGGTAATGACATTTATACAGAATGTAAACTAAGTTTGCCCTTTGCTAGTTTAATTTCAATAAATTAATTAGGGTGTAATACAAATTTGTTAATCAACTAGGGACACCTTGGTGTACTGTACAATAATATAACTGGTGGTGTAATTTTTTTTTTATTATTATAAAGCTACACAAAATGAGCAACAAATCTATTACAAAAAATTTCTAATGAATTTAGTCGTTACCAACCTATGTATATACTGTATACACAGTTAAACCATGGATTGTGAGTGTAATTCATTCTAGAAGCATGCTTGTAATACAAATCACTCATATATCAAAGTGAATTTCCCCATAAGAATTAACATAAACTTGGAGATTATGTGTTCCACAACCCAATAATATATCCATGTAAAAATTATTAATATAAAATATAAATTAAAGAGGAAACCTTCACTTTATCTTTGAAAAAAATCGTTGCTGTAGTAACACAAGAGAAGAGGAAAGGGGCGGTGCTATTGTATACTAAACTACTTGCTTTTACTTTATACTACTCGTTTTTGTTTCCTTTTGAGAATTTTGTGGAAATGTGACTTTGCATTGTGATTAAACAGATTCATCGATCACACTGCTACAGCAGTTTTTACCTTGGACACAAAAAATACCACACACACACAATTGTCAAAATGTTAGAGTAACAGCACGTAACAGTAATGTTGTAGTTACAGTACACATTTTCACAGATGTTGTGTCATGCACACTCGTAACACGACCGGCACTAGGACCTGGAAGTAATACGGTCGGGTTTCCAGGAAGTATAAAAGGAGACAAAATGGCGCTTGTCTGACGCTTCGCCGACTATTCTGTGAGTACTCAACGATTTGGGTTGCTTCTTTGATTGAGTGTGTGTTGCTAGAACGTGGATTTATTTGTGTAGATCCTAGCTCTTTGTGTAAGAGAGTTCTTAGATAAATTGCGTGGTTATCCTGCCTACTCGCGTTGCTCCCGCGTTTGAGTTTACCATCCAAGCTACACGGGCTAACTGCTAAAACTTCTGTGCTTACCCTCCGATAGCTTGTGACAGAATGACTGAGCCAAAAGCAGTAAACCCAGCGTTTGCTCGCCTCTGTGATGTGGTTGACCAGCATGCCGAGCTGATCAATAAGCTCCGTGGAGAAGTCGTGTCTCTCCAAAAGGACCTCCAAGACGTCGCGGCTTTGCGCTGTGAGGTGGCGGAGCTACAGCAGAAGAATGCGACCCTCCGTGGGGCGGCTGCTCACTCGGTTGTTGCCACGCCCATTGCAGTGGCTGCGGCACCGCCACCCCACCCCCCTTCTGATGTTTTCATAGCTCTACCGGACAAGTGGGATGGCACTGATGGGAGGTGCAGTGTCTTTCTAACCGCATTGGAGTTTAATTTCCACCAAATACTCCACAGACCGACTGCGCGTTGCGCTTCTCGTTTCGTTGCTATCCGGGCAGGCAGCTGAGTGGGCCAGGGCGGTCCTCAGATCAGATTCAGACACGGCCTACTCATATGGAGAGTTTACCCATCAACTGAAACTAACATTTGAACATCCTGCTGCTGAGGTGGAGACCGACACCAAATTATATCATCTGCGGCAGCGAGGGTCGCCTGTGAGTCGCTACACAGCGGACTTTCGTACTCTAGCTGTGTAGACCACCTGGGGAGATGCCGCCCTCCGGACGGCCTACTACGAGGGACTGGCCTCACGGATTAAAGATGAACTCGTCGGGCGAGAGATTCCTGCCATGCTGGAAGGACTGATTCAGCTCGCCCTTCGCATTGACCAGCGCCTGCTCTCTCGTCCGAGGCCAGCCCCCCGGACCCTGCCACCCACTACATCACCTTCATACCCTCACGCCCCGGTTCCTGGGATTCGTCCCACCCTCACCACCTGGCACCCGTCAGACCTCCACCTCCCACCGTGGTTAACACCAGAGCTGGGGAACCCATGCAACTAGGACGCGCCTCCTTGACTGCTGCAGAACGGGAACGACGCTTCAGAGAAGGGCTTTGCGCCTACTGTGGGTCAGCAGCGCACCACAGGGCCCTCTGTCCACTTCGCCCGGGAAACGCTCAGGCCCGGTGAGCAAACGGGGCAGTTCACCAGGCCCCCTCCACCTCTCGGTCACGACACCCAATAATTCCTGTCTCACGGTCCAAGTACACCTCTGGTTTGGCCACAAACGGGTTGGAAGTACTGCGTTCATCGATTCCGGTGCCGCAGGTAACTTTATTGACACTTCGTTTGCCAAAGAACTGGGAGTGGAACTTGAGGCGTTATCCCAACCCGTTCGTATCACATCTGTCGACGGTCGGCCCCTTTCCTCCAGCCCCATCACCACTCAGACTCAGCTGCTCACCCTTGTCATCGGCCAACATCACGAACGGATCCAGTTCCACCTCACCTCTATTTCATCGCCACCCATCATTCTCAGACACCCCTGGCTGCTCCAACATGATCCCCTCATCTCCTGGACGCAAAACCGGATGCTGCAGTGGGGGCCGACCTGCACTGAACTCTGCCTGCGGGGCCCGGCTGCGACGTGTTCTAGGGAGTCCGAGGCACCCGATGTCGACACCAATGCCATCCCCATCATCTACTGAGACCTGGCTGAAGTATTATGCAAGAGACGAGCCACACACCTTCCTCCTCATCGCCCCTATGACCTGACAATCGAACTTCAGCCGGGCTCGGTCCCCCCGCGGCCATCTTTACTCCCTCTCTGCCACTGAGACGCAGGCGATGGAGAGATATGTTTCTGACGCCCTTCGCCACGGCACCATCCGGCCCTCCTCCTCGCCTGCCAAAGCGGGGTTTTTCTTTGTGAAGAAGAAAGGGGGCGACTTACATCCCTGTGTCGATTATCGGGGGCTTAATAACATCAGAAGTAAGAACAGACACAAAGTTGGACCTCCGGAGTGCCTACAACTTGGTGCGCATCAGAGAGGGCGATGAGTGGAAGACAGCTTTCATCACCCCTACTGTACACTACGAGAGCTTGGTCATCCCATTCGGACTCTGCAACACACCCGCCGCCTTCCAACAGTTCATCAATGATGTCCTTAGGGACATGCTAGGGCGGTGGGTGTTCGTTTACCTGGACGATATCCTTATTTATTCACGCACCGCCGAGGAACACACCCAGCATGTCAGAGTGGTCCTTAAGAGATTACTCGCCCACCAACTGTACTGTAAGTTGGAAAAATGCGCCTTTCACGACCGCTCCACCACGTTCCTGGGTTTTGTCATCTCGCCCCAGGGTGTGGCCATGGACCCGCAGAAACTGGAAGTTGTGCGTCATTGGCCCCTACCCAAGACCCTCAAGCAACTTCAATGGTTTCTTGGGTTTGCGAACTTCTATCGTCGCTTTATACGGGACTACAGTACGGTTGCTCCCCCTTTAACCGCTCTGACTCAACCCTCTTCTCATCACTTCAGCCTCAACCCTGCCGCCATCACCGCTTTTCATGACCTATGCCACCGGTTCACCAACGCCCCAATTCTACTGCACCCAGACGCAAGTAAACCATTTGTTGTGGAGGTGGACGCTTCGGATGTGGGCACCGGGGCTGTTCTCTCTCAACGAGGTCCAGACCAGAATCTACATCCCTGTAGTTTCTTTTCCAAAACATTTGACCCCACTCAGCAGCGATACGGGGTAGGGGACCGCGAACTGCTGGCCATAAAGTGGGCTTTGGAGGAATGGCGACACTGGCTCCAGGGCGCCAGAGAGCCGTTCATCGTCTGGACCGACCATCAGAACCTGATCACCATCCGCAACTTAAAACAGCTCAACCCGAGACAGGCGCGGTGGGCACTATTTTTCGAACATTACAACTTCCACCTATCCTACCGCCCGGGGTCCAAGAACACCAAAGCTGACGCCCTCTCCCGACAACACGAAGAGGAGGTTCCCCGGGTGGACCCCGCGCCTGTCATCACACCCACCAAGATCATTGCACCACTTCACTGGGAACTGGAAACCAGGGTTCGCCGTGCACAGGCGATGGAGACCGCACCGGCAGGTGTGCCGCCTGGGCGACTCTATGTGCCGAACACCGTAAGGATCGAGGTGTTGCGATGGAGTCATTCCTCGCCATTATCCGGACACCCCGGCGCCAACCGCACCCTCCAATTCATCAGACATGCCTTCTGGTGGCCATCTATGGCGAGTGACGTCAAGGAGTACATCCAGGCGTGCCCAGTGTGCGCCAGGTCCATGAATACCAACCAACCGACACCGGGGGAACTCCAACCACTCCCCGTTCCCCATCGGCCCTGGACGCACATTGCCGTCGACTTCATCATGGGCCTGCCAGCCTCCAAAGAGAAAAACACCATCTTAACCATTGTCGACCGGTTCTCCAAAGCCGTGCACCTGGTGGCCCTCACCGGACTCCCGTCAGCCAAAAAAACAGCAGAGCTGATTTTAGAACACGTAGTCCGACTGCATGGGTTCCCAAAAGACATCGTCTCAGACAGGGGGCCCCAGTTCACCGCCCGGTTCTGGAAGGCCTTCTGCCGTCTGATCAATCCCACCTGTAGTCTATCCTCTGGTTATCATCCCCAGACTAATGGTCAGACGGAGCGGACCAACCAACAACTGGAAATATGGCTTTCAACCAGAAACCTTCACCTTCACACGGAATCCAAAAAGCTATCACCCAGGTTCATCGGTCCATACCACATCACCCTCCGTATCAATCCTGTCACCTACCGGCTCCAGCTGCCTGCGGCGCTCCGGATCCATCCAGTATTTCACACCTCCCAGCTCAAACCCTTCATCACTTCACCAATGGTTTTCATCTTTGATTGAGTGTGTGTTGCTAGAACGCAGATTTATTTATGTAGAGCCTAGCTCTTTGTGTAAGAGAGTTCTTAGATAAATTGCATGGTTATCCTGCCTACTCGCGTTGCTCCCGCGTTTGGGTTTACCATCCACGCTACACGGGCTAACTGCTAAGGCTTCTGTGCTTACCCTCCGATAGCTCGTGACATGTTGACTATACAAGTGATGCAGGCGCATTGGTTCAGTTGTGATCATGTGACGCTCGGCAGACAAAGCACATGTATCTTGATTCATATGTCAAGACCTCATTTGTTTATCAAGTTAAAATTTATTTAAAGATTTTGCAAAACGTTGGCACTGAGACCAAGTTACTCGCAATCCAAGGTTTAAATCAGTCGCCTTTTAAAGATTTAAAGTCATCCCTAAAATGACCGCGAGGTGGCACAAAGGGACATTTTGCAAAAACGCTGAAATCTCAGGATGTGCCTACTGTATATTCAGGTTTCATGCTAATTCCATCATCTGAAATTTGTTTTCCATTTGTTTATGTACAAGCAGACATTTTGTGTTCTACAGTATAAGTATATATTTTTCTGTGAGGCAAGTATACACAGATTTCGGTTAAATTTTCATGGGCTCAAGTTCACAGAAACCAGAACAAAATAGAGCACCCTGTTTGCTTTCATTACTTTACAAAATCATAATGTTTTGTTGTCACACCTATAATGCAGTGAGTGCTCACTACTATTCAGCTTTGACACTTGGCATAAACACTTAAACATAAGCATTTTCTAGACTAACATTAGAGCATGGGGACATGTTTCAGACGATTATCCGATTATATGGTTGAGGTGAGTCAAAATATTACCGTTGATTATCAATTATCCCCCAGTAAACTAAGGTAAATTAAGGATGTCTTGAAACATAATTCAGTAACTAGTTTTATTTATTCATTTATTTTTAAAATTGCATAAAAAATCATGGGTTGTGTTTAGAATGATTAAAATTTACTTGAAAGTACCTGATAAATTACAAACTGTAATAAAACAGTATTAACTATTTACATGAGTGCACAAACACAAAAATGAAATACAATTATTAATTTATTGTGTAAATTTACTTTCATTTAGCCGTTTAAGTTATCTGAAAAATACAACAAAGAATACAAAAGTGTATAATAATTGTTAATAATTGTGTTAATAATTGTGTTTGCTTTAGACTTGTTAGACTTGTTAGACTAAAACAATATTGTTTCCAATGCTGAAGCAAACATGATTTTGTTTTTGTTTTACAATAGCTCTTTCATGATGAATGTGTGTGTATGTGCTTTAAATATACAGTAACACTGCCTTTTGCAAAGTGAAAGTGAGTGCCGTTGATCAAAAGGCTGATAAACACATGTGCAGATATAAGCAGATTTATTGATAAAACTGCAGACATATAAGATATCCCCCAGAATTGCAACAAACAAATATATAGTCTACTCGCTGAATACAACATGACAGTGCGTTCCGAGGTAAACACCCACAGACCTCCAGTTACTGCAATCCCTCGTCTCACCTTTCATTCATGATAGTTCATTCAAAAAGTTATCAAACTTTTTTTTGGAATTGGGAGTTTTAAAATGAATTAACAAGATGGAGCAGAGGTTTTTTGACTAAAATTTATTTCTCCAGAAAAACATAAAATAATAAAAAAAAAATTATGGTAGCAATTAAATCAGACTTCATAGTTGGATTTGATATTTTTTTATTGTAATTCATGAATTTACTGAATATATTCAGATTTGTAAAATAATGGAAACCTTCCTAGACCTTTTGGTTTGCTGGTAGTTCCAGTTGTTCACATAAATCTTACATGTGAGTGTAGCACTAAGAGTGGGGAGTGGGGATAACTCCAACGCGTGTGGAAAAAGAATCTTTTATGTACATATTTTTTCCTGGGCTGTAGTATGGCTTTATATTCCTGCCACATTGCTGAGAGCAATGTGGCAGAAATATAAATGTTTTGACATTTTTAGGGCAGACAAAGCACACTGCCCGTGCATTTTACTCAACATACAGTAGTGTAACAATGAGCTACTGTATATGAAAAATAATATTATAATATTATATAATAATATTTATAATATTATACATTTAAAAAATGCCTCATTTATGTAACTTCCTTTAATTTAAATATATAATAAAAATTTCCTGTAACTTTCTTTTGATTGTGTACAGCTGCTTTGAGACAATGACCATTTTAAAAGCACCTTACAAATAAAATTGAATTGAATTCCGTTATGCGGTCGGTAAGTGCCAGCTGATTAGAGAAGAAACAGCCAATCAGAAGTAGTGTGTGGAAGTCTGTGATTGTCAACTTTAGTGGCAGTTTTGATTTCTTGCGAATCATGCCTCTGCATTTAATCAGGTGTGTCTCCCCTGCGCACTCAACAGCTCGGTTCTGCACGTGCAGGGTCTCCCCTGCATGCTCAACGTGTTTTCGGCGCATGCACGCAACATCCTTCTGCTGTGCGCTCACCTCTGCCTGAATGCACGCATGTGGTTCGACTAAAACTGTGTGCAATGCACTATGTGCTACTGGAATGTAGAAATGTACATTTTAAAAATGTTTTCATTATTTATTAAAAAAAATTATGATGATCATAAGAGCCTACAGCATTTCATTCTTACCATAAGAATGCAAAAACACCAGTGCTGATTACTGACATCGGTCAGTCCTGACATTGTTTGAATTTTCATTTAGTTTAAATTATTTCAGTTAATAAATCTACAAATGGACACAAAGTACAAGATGACACAAAATCCTTTTGACATGCATACATAGCTTTTCTAATTACACATGATATAATCTAATGGCTCACTGTGTTAACGTTCGCTTTGCTTCAATTCAATGCAAATAAGAAATGGCAGAATTTAAATACAATTCTAAATTTGTACTATAATTTTAGTATTTTAGTACATGTATACTGTGATTATGCATTCATTTAATTATAATGCTTAACTTGAATTCTTTTGCTGTCATGTGCAAATCTCAAGGAAGAGAGAATGAACTAAGGCCTGATGTCTCAGTCTATGGTTATAGTGCCACTTAGCGATGTAAAGCTGTCAAACGCAAAACCCTAATGTCGCCACCAAGTCCTACAACAGTAGAAGTGTAATTCCAGTTGAGTAACATCTGTATAATAGCTTCAACTCTTCTGGCTAGGCTTTCCACAAGGTTTAGGAGTGTATTCATGGGAACTTTTGACCATTCTTCCAGTAGCATGTGAGGTCAGACACTGACGTTGGAAGAGAAGGCCTGGCTCTTAGTTTCCACTCTAATTCATCCCAAACATGTTCTATTGGGTTGAGTTTAGGTGCAGGACAGTCAAGTTCTTCCACACCAAACTCACTCATCCATGTCTTTATGGATCTTGCTTTGTGCACTGGTGTGCAGTCATGTTGGAACAGGAAGGGGCCATTTCCAAATTGTTCCTACAAAGTTGTGAGCATTAAGCTTCATTGCTTCATTTCCACCCTGCTTTTGAAACGGGACTGGGGTCAGATCCCAGAGCCCGAACTACGTAGTACCCGCTGGCGTAACGGAGCAGGGCGGGGTAGCTGACAAAAAAGCTCGCCGTCCTCATCGCTGCAGGGCGGCGGAGGAAGCTTGCTGTCATCGTTGACGCAGGGTGGCGGAGTCAGAGGCAGCTCGATGACCCCCTTGCTGCTGAGCTCCGAAAACAACATTCATAGATAACTGGAAGACCTTTGAGGGCAAAGCTGGCCTGTTAGGGCGGGATGGTGTCCATCCCACTCGGGAAGGTGCTGCTCCCATTTCTTGTAGTATAGCACATGTAGTCTCAGAAGAGGCCTAGTTAATCGGTGAAAATCCAGAGCCAAGGCCAGGGAGCAGACAAACAGGCTAAACCAACCGTCTGCTAGCTGCATAGAGTCGTCACTCAGGGTTCATCATATTGAGACTGTGTCTGTTCCCCGAGCTAAACACAAACCTAAATTTAGAAAGACTCAGAAAGTCTGTTTTAGTCATTTACCTAACATAGATACCACAAAATCATTCAGATCACACTGAATGCACAGTCGGCACCTCTGATCTGAAGCTAGGACTGTTAAATATAAAAAGCATTTAAAGCAGTTATTGCGAATGAAACTATCACAGATCAGGAGTTTGATATAGTATGTTTGACAGAAACCTGGACTAAACAGGACGAGTATGTAGCTTTAAATGAAGCTAGTACTCCTGGATACAGCTACATACACCAGCCTCGGCTAACTGGTAGAGGAGGAGGCGTCGCAGTTATTTACAACGATAATCGATAATATGTAGATAATATTACCAGGATAGCTTTCTTTCTCCTTAGAAATATTGCCAAGATAAGAAATATATTGTCACTAAATGATGCAGAAAAACTAGTTGATGCTTTTATCACCTCTAGGTTGGACTATTGTAACGCCTTACTGTCTGGTTGTTCAACTAGGTGTATAAACAAGCTTCAGTTAGTACAGAATGCAGCAGCGAGAGTCCTCACTAGAACCAGAAGATACGAGCACATCACCCCTATCTTATCTACACTGCATTGGCTCCCTGTGAAATTTCGCATCGATTTTAAGATACTACTTTTGACATTTAAAGCACTAAATGGTCTCGCGCCACAGTATTTGAGTGAACTGCTAGTGTCTTACGATCCACCACGCCTACTTCGATCAAAGAATGCAGGCTGCCTGTCAGTACCACGTATTATTAAAACTACAGCAGGGGCAGAGCTTTTTCTTACAAAGCCCCAAAGTTATGGAATAGTCTTCCTGTTAATGTTCGGGACTCAGACACAGTCCCAGTGTTTAAGTCTAGGCTAAAAACCTATTTATTTAGCGCAGCATTTTTGTAAATAGATGAGCCTTAGGTAAAGGAGCAGATCTGGGGGACTCATGGACGTAGAGTATTCTGGTGAACTGGTATGTTTAGATGCTGTCCTCCCCACTCTCATTGTTCACTCAGGTTTGTTGACGGTGAGGTGATTGTTTGCTTTACATCTCAGTTCCCCCTCATGTCTGTGTTTCCTTCTGGCTCTCTCTTTTAGTTATGCTGTTATAGTTAGTCCTGCTGTTAGATTATGCTGATCAATCCCTGCTCACCGTTATCACCCAGATGAGGATGGGTTCCCTGTTGAGTCTGGTGCCTCTCAAGGTTTCTTCCTGTTACCATCTCAGGGAGTTTTTTCTTGCCACCATCGCCCTCGGCTTGCTCATCAGGGACTATCTTATCAGTTTGATTCACACACATTCACATTTCATACAAACTGAATTCTTTTGATTGTGTAAAGCTGCTTTGCGACAAGGTCAATTGTTAAAAGCGCTATACAAATAAAATGTCATTGAAAAATGTAATTGAATACTGCTTTCTCGCTATGTGCAGAGTGTCATACCCGTTGTGTAGTTGGATATGAGTTGTACTGTATACAGTATGTCCATGATTGTGTCAATGTTTTTTTTTTTTTTTATTATACTGGGATGGTGCACAGGCATTGTTGTGTATGGGCAGCTGATGCTTTGTTCTTCATATATTAATTTCTCTGATGTTTGTTTTGATGTAAAAACCTATCCAGGGATGGGGGCTGCAAATTAGCCTTGTGCTATATGCCCCATGTATGTGGCATCAGTTGCCTGTATGCAACAATGCTACAGTAAGTGTAGAGTCCCTGATTGTGGCACATCATGGAATACACAGACTCCAAAGAAAAAAACCTTTCAAGCTATGACCCATTTATAAGATGGAAGATTTCTTCTGTTTTCTATCATATATTGACTTATTAGTGTAACATGTATTAGCATGGATGGTATGGTAAACCAGTGCAATTCCTGTGTTTAATGTTTAAGCACTTCTACATGATATAACTAAACAAATTCTTATGGAGCAGCAGAGGAACATTATAAGGATGGTGCAAGATCTTTAAACAAACAATGTTCGTGAAATCACAGAGGATAACCATTTAAGTCCAAAGCGGTTTCCAAGTGAACACTTAAGGTCATTAGCTTCTCTGGAAAATGATCTTTGATCCTTTCTGGAAACGAGACAAAAAGTAATACAGTAGTGGCCACTTAAAACCTGGGCCATGCATGTGAATGATGGTCAAACGATCCACGATTTGGATGGTGTGATTTCCCTACCCTCTCCATCCAGAAAGGCGTGTTAAAATTTCACAATAAACACACCCATTGAAGCCATATTTATTCATTTAATAGGGTGTCACCACTAGTTGCCACGTTGTTCTCAAAAACACCTTAACATAAGTCAACAATTTAGCTGCGCTGAGTTGCAATCACAAGATTTTAACACCCCATCCCACCCCACCCTCGCCGGACTGACACTACCAAACTTTATTATGGAGATGACATTTTAATGGACTATTTGTTCAGGGTAAGTGGGGACTTTTTAATTATATCTGTTTGCGTTAGTTTGCAGTTTATTTCCCAGTTTAGGTTTTTTTTTTATTTTTTATTTTTATCTGCCGTTCCCTCAAAAAGATGCTAAAGCTTCGGAAATACTATTAATGTCACTATTACAAAAGCTGCACTACCCGGGAAACTTACTGTATAAGAAGAGTGTTTGTACTCTCTGAAAATGCTTTCAGAATCTGACTCAGTGTTGTCTGGATTTAGATAAATTTTGCGTTTATTTATTAATTTTTGGGGTAAAAGTTAATCGGCGGGTTATTTCTGTAACTGGAATATTACATGATGCAGTCCACGAGAGACACAAGCTGAATCTAGATTTACAGGAGCTAGCTAGCTAATCTCTCATAGCCGTGTCTATCTTTTCCTCACCTTGGCCGTAATATTTGCACAGTAGCGTGAGCGTTTAGCTACGGAAAGCTGGATAAAAACCCTGAAGCGTTGAACTTTTCAACACACCACAACACTGCTGCTAAAGTAGCCCAAATCTGATTTGTTTTTTTGTTGCATATATATTATTTAAATCTGATATTATGCCAGTGTCTGATTTCATCCCAAACTATATGAAATCTGATCTTTTTCATTCTAATTTGAGTTACTTTCAAAGGTCGTCCAATATGGGCAGATTAAGGAGTGTGATCACATTAAAAACATAATATAAACAGTTAACGGACAAATGTGGCTAGTATATCAGATAGTTTATTTATCTTTTTGTGCAGTGTGAGCATAGCTTTAGGACCTGACACATTTACCACATCTACTTGTAATCAGTAAAATAAATTCTAACTTTTCAGCTTTCTATCTGATGGTGCCCTGGCAGTTCTCCTCACCATGAACTTACTTTGTAAAGTAGGCACTGATTGTATGACACTAATTGGATGCAAGATTAATTGGTTAGATTAAACTTGTTTTAAAAATGTGGCATTCTTGGATGCAATGGAAACAATCGTTGATTGTTTTCTTTACAGGAAAAACCCTGTAGCTGCTGCACCTCCTTTGTGCCATCAGTGATGTCAATGATGCGGTTCGAGATTTGCATTGCTGGACAATCGTGAATCAGCAGAGTAAACAGCAGTGGCCTGAGCACGCAGCCTTAGGGGCCCCAGTGCTCAGTGCATTGGTGCTGGAGATGCTTAGTCTGATCTGAACTGATCAGTCAGTTTCCCAGTCAGGACGTCCAGCATCTGGAGTTATTCCAGTCCAGCAGGATCAGGTTTCCAAACAGCTGATGAGAAATGACTGGATTGAATGCTGAATTGATGTCCATTTTAATATATTTCCTTGAACATGTGCCAGTCAGTGTGCTTGAAACAATCCTGAACTACAGAGATGGCTTCATATGGCAAGGGTTTGACCAGCCTCAGAACCCGGTTTTGAAGAACCTGAAGAGCAGTTAATATCCTTGAGCAAAACAAAGATGCATTCTGCATTGAGTATAGTCCAGGAATGTTTGTGTAAACATGATCCAGCACATTCACTCGTCTTGCTACAAAATCCTCATATTGATGCAGTCTAAGGAACATTGACTTGTGATTTTCAAGTCGACATTTGGGCGTGAGTTTGGCAGTTCACTGTAGACTTATAGAGTTCAGAGAGTGCCTCACTAGCATTAGCACTGGTGTAAATGTATTTCATGTCTATAAGCACAGCCGTGAATTTTCATGTGATGTATCTAACAATCATAAGCTCCACCAGCCAAAAGCAGTGATATGAAGGTCTTGTAAAATCAATATAGAGCTCTTGCACCATTTTGTGTTCATGTAAACACACAAGCCACCCTATTGAGCCTCACTGCACAGAGCTGCTTTTCTACAGGCAAGAACAAGCATAGCCCAACAAGCTGATGGGAAAGTTTTTAGAATTTTGTTGCTAGGCTGAGTAGCATGCTGAACTGTCCAGGTTATTGTCCAGGGAGCAGATGTCAGACAGCATGATGTATGAAGATCTAGTAAGCTAGGGTGTGTTTTCAACCTAGCACAGACCTCCCGCAGACAAGGCTAATTTTGCATTGGAAAGATTGATTTGCTTTCAGTTCAAAATACTTAAAAAAAAAAAAAAAGCTTTAAATATTTTCAATTTAAATTACTTTTTAGGTACATAAACAGTTTAGGACAAAATGTATGTTTTTTTAATAGCCCAGGCATATCTTGGTTGATTGATTACAACTGGGTTGAATTTTCATGAATTTGTTTTCCCTCAGAGTCTGGGACAAACACAATGCAAATAACAGTTCCAATAGAAGAGAGGATTTTCTTCTCAAATGCCGACAATGATTGGGGTGACTGAATATTTTTAAATAACTTATTTACTTAATTATACATATAATTTGACGCACTTACTCATTCACACACTCACCATCTATACCGCTTTATCCTGTATTCAGGGACGCGGTGGGCCTGGAGCCTATCCTGTGTGTGTGTGTGTGCATGCGTGCATGTGTGTGTGTGTGTTTGCATGTGCTTGATGAATCTGCACCCAGTCCACGGTGCAACCCACCTCACTCCCTGTGTGTCCTGGCATAGCCTCCAGGCCCCCTGCAACCCTCTACACAGGATAAGTGATTGACACAAGTGAGTGGGTTAGTGAGGTTTTTCTGTTATCCTTGTGCTGTTCCGCTTGTGCCCTGTGGACCCTCAGGGGATGTGATGTTGTGTCTGGCATGCCACAAGGTGGGTCATCAATGGATCACACTAGTTTGTCTGGTAAGTCACATGAATGCTTGATTGGATTGGGATCTGGGTAATTTGAAAGCCAGCTCAATAGTCTTGGGCTCTTCGTCTGCTGAGTCCCGCGTACAGGGGGTTTGGTGCACTGGGTGTTCTGGTGCCTTTCTATTGTCAGTCTTATTAGTCTTGCTCTTCCCAACAGAAAGAAACTACAGCATCTCTTTGGGTGGCATTGACACTGAAACAAAACCACTTGTAATACAGCCTAGTTATCCTTAATAAAAATAGGTCAAAATTGACATTAGAAAGTTGCTGTCATATAACCTAGTTATGTTTGAAACAAAAAAAGGTGATGGTTATATTCACACACTGTAAGATGCTGCTGTTATATTTGAATTATTACCATTATTGTTACCATTACTGTTGTATCTTTGCTAATATTTGAGGTTGACTGAGGACATTAAATCAGTGGGTGTTTCAATGTTCTGCTTTTTTTTCCTGCGTTTAAATAAGCAGACTTGTACCTTAGGGAAATTAGTTCTCTACGTTGTAAATTCCTTCCATTCTGTAAAATTTGTTTGTTCAAGAAAAGTTTGCATAAGCAATCAGACATTTAAATGGGCAGAGTCCACTACCCAGTTAAGACTTACAGAAGGTCACTTGCAGTAAGGATCAGAAACACTTAGAGCAACTGAATAAATGACAGCTTTAAGATCTTTCCTTCACAGGTAGGATTGGAGGTTTGACCCTCACTGTTTGAAAAATTCATGTAGGTAATTATTTTATGTCTACCAGTTTTATATTTTAACTTATTATTTACTTCTACAGTGAAATGCATGCCCAGGGGTGTCTGTAAAAGGGGGGACTAATTTCCCAATGACACCCTTAAAAATGTCAATGCTGTAGCTCGATGCCAAGATTTACTGAAAAATGTCTGACTGGGTCGCATAATTATTGTACTGCAAGTTTGACGGTTTATACTATTTATATGCATGCTTTACAAAGATATTTTATAATATAGTACAGTCGTCAATTGTATCTGTTGCAGATTAAAATCTACTGAAATTAGTTCTACTAAAATTAAGATTAAGATCTACATAAATTATTATTAAAATGTCTATACTATGTAAAAGGTCGTTATTGTGGGAGGCGGCACGGCGGCTTAGTGGTTAGCACTGTTGCCTCGCACCTCCAGGTCTCTGCTTGGTGGGTTTCCTCTGGGTACTCCAATTACCTCCCACAGTCCAAAGACATGCAGGTTAGGCTGACTTGCAATCCCAAATCGTCTGTGTGTATGTAAGTGTATAGGGTGAGTGTGTGTATGTGTGTCCTGCAAGGGTTTGGCACTATGTCCAATTTTACTAACACTATATTTCACAGGATAGGCTCTTTGACCGTGTATGCAGGATAAAGTGGTGTAGACGATGAGTGAGTCAGTGAGATTTCTGGGAGTTTTTTTTTATTTTTTTATCAAGGTCTCAGACTTGTATATGAATTGCTTCTCTTCTTATCTGCACATTTATCATGACAAGAAATATGATCACTATTTTATTTTTACTTGCAGCTACCTGTCAATTATGAAGCTAAATCTTTTTCTCTTATGTCTCACCGGTGAGTGTGTTTACATTTACTTCAAAACATATGTTTATATATAAGAAAGAGAAAATATCCTGGGCACAAAAAAAAAAAAAAAAAGTTATGTCATATTTCTAAATATAAAAAAAATAAACATAGGACCATTAGGTAATTTCACGAACTTGTCTTTTAACCTTTAAACTAAAAAGCTGCCTTTATTGTGTATTACCCGCTTTTTTTTTATTCATATGCAGTTATTAAATAAATTTAGTGGTCAGTATTGCGTGAATATGAATAGGAAAAATATCACATCTCATAGTCATTCATTCATTAATTCATTCATTAGCTTAGTGAGCACAACGGCAAATTGTATAATATAATTTATTATATTATGTCTGAAAACGTGCTTATTTTACTGTAAAAATCTAATATCCTATGCATGTTAGCATAACCTGACTGCTTTCTTACTGTATAAGAAAATAAAACACTGATGGTGATCCAGTACAATGCTTTTACCATCAAATAAATCCTTATTCATTGAAAAAGAATAAACAAGAAAAAGTCATAACACCTCTTAACAGTTAACTTACCAGTTGTCAGAAGAAAAACAGCTTAATGATGACTTGTTTGCTTGTTGTTAAATGTTTTTGAAAGACTAAGCTTATAAATATTGTCCTGGTCAAAATTTGCTGCTTGTCAGAACCTAACATTCATGGCAACATTCAGAAAAATGTCCAGAAAAACTAATTTGCAGAAAAACCTTTGGTTTATTTTGACCAACTTATCATTAAAGACATTCCTCTTGACTCAAGCATTCTGTTTGTATAAAACATTACCAACAGGTACTGTACCAATCACCATGTCCAACGTCACTCACACCTACCATCTGATCATGACGCCGATGACGTGGTCAGCTGCACAGGATTACTGCAGAAAAACGTACAATGACCTGGCTATAGTTGAAAGTTCTAATGATCAGTTAAGCATAGCAGCAGAAGCACTAAAATACTCTATGACTTCCCCTGGCTGGATTGGACTATATAACAACGTGGACAGCTGGCGTTGGTCCATAAACAACGTCCCATTGAAAGTTACGGCTGTGACAAACTGGGCTCCTTCGGAGCCTTCTAATAGTGGTGCATGTGGTACAATTGATCCCTCGGGGTACTGGTCAGCCAAGCCCTGCTCATCCCTATACACCTTCGTCTGCTATGATTGTGAGTCACCATCTTCATTTCGTTATCTTTGTTTCTTTTACTGACTTGGTTTGTAATAATTTACCAACCTTAGAATTTATCTAATTCCTTAAGATTGCCCTAGTGCATTAGTAGCCATGATATTTACAATATAAGGTATTATTTTCCCCTTTACTAATAAGTTTATTTTAACATTTTTCAATATAATACTGTATTTCACTGAAACAATGTTAATATGCAAAGTATGTAGTTTATACTGTACATGTGCCACAATTTTTGGACTATTAATTAAGCATGTTTTGATGAAGTTAGATTTCTATTGGCAAACTTTTTGCTCTATGTTCTAAAAGCTTGAGCTGCTCCTTGCTTGTATGAGGCAGTCAAACTCATAATGAAGATAAAACAGAAATCTTGCAGAAATAAAAAAATATATATATTTTTTATTATTGCTACTTATATAATACAAGAGCGTTTATTTTGGCATGCATTGGGACTGATTGTGTGGTGTCCTCTTGGACTCAAGCTGCATGATGGGATTACGGTCAGGGGAAAAATAGTCATTTTGAGCATTCACTCATATAAGGCATGAATGAATACATGATTATTTGTGATCTCAAAAAGTGCATTGTGACAGTTTGTTTTAACATCTGTGATGTATTATCATTGTGCCCTGCTCTAATAGATTATAGCAAATTTAAACTTATTGGATGTAATGTCAATGGATTGGAGGCTTGAGGTTTTAATGTTATACCTCACAAAAATAAAAGAAGACAGGATTCAGGACAGGAAGAACTAAGAAAATAAACCAATTAAACTGAACTGAAGAGACCAGGTTTCATTCAGTTTCATTCAGATTCATGCAACCAGTGCCAAACAGAAATAGAGAAAACCAGAGACTGGTAGGATTCAGGAACTTAAATAAAAACATTAATCAGGACAAAAAAATCACTGTTCTAAACTATAGACTCCTGTTGTTCTCCACGATCAGGTATAAACACTATCCCAGGAGACATAGGGCATGAGGCGGGGTACATCCTAGACAGGGTACATATCCATCACAGGGCACACACCCATAAACACCCTCTACGGGAAATTTTGGGATAGCAATTAGCCTAATCTGCAGATCTTTAGATTGTGGGAAGAAATTGGGGTACCTGGAGAAAACCCCCCAAGCACCCTGAAGGTGCAAGGCGACAGTGCTAACCACTACACCACCGTGCCGCCAGCCTGAATTTAGATGTGTCAGACATCAGCTTCAAAATAAGAACGTCCAAAAAAAATAATAAAATGCCAACACAGACCAAGAATCTGACCAAGAATGTCATTATTTAAATATATTTCTTACTATATACAGCATGGCATAAATGAACCTTCAGAATCCATTTCAATGTGCTGAATTTAAAAAGTACAAAAGAAAATGGTGGAAAAGAAAATGTAAAAAATGCTTTTGCATGCTAGAAAGATTATCATGCACAATATTTTATGCACACTATAATTTTTTAGCTGAAAGAGTAATCAGATATTGCTCTTTTTCAGCTACACTCACTACCAGCATCATCCTCTACGAAATTCTGCAGGACTGGTTTGGAGCTCAGACTTACTGCAGAACATCACACACCGATTTGGCCAGTGCAGCCACCACAGCGGAGAACAATAAAATAATACCTAAGGTTGCTTCGGTCACTTCAGCTTGGATTGGTCTATTTAGGGACAGTTGGACATGGACAGACGGGACCATACCTACAAACATTCCATGGGCTGTTTTTAGCCCTAATTATGCAGTAGGAAACTGTGCAACAGTTATCAACGGAAGGTGCTCTAATGGAGCCTGCAGCGATCTAAAAGTCTTCTACTGCCACACCAGTGAGTCTTTCTTTCATGGCTTTTTTTTTTTTTTTTTAAAGCAGTGATTTTGGATAGATTCCTTCATTGAATTACATGTCCTAAATTTTGGTACAGTTTATATTTCATAGCTTAAAACATGGCACAATAAGAATAATTCTGAGGTGGTCATTAATATGGACAAACAAATGTGTTCATTACAGTTCTAATAGTGAAGCAGGTACAGATAATAAATCTCCAGGTGAAGTCTGATGTAAGTGTCCTTGATCCTGCTGTCCAGTTGTCCACTTTGCAGCAGGTGAGTTGCATGGCGTATACGTTTCACATACCAGTAGCACCTGCATTGCGAGAAACTTAGTTTGCAGTTCATGTAAAGTCAACATCCATGTGTGTGTGTGTGTGTGTGTGTGTGTGAAAATCGTCCTACTCAATAAACCTCCCTTGTCCTCCTCCTCTTTCTTTCCTGTCAGGGTCAAAGATTCCCTTTGTCGGACACAAAACAAACGTAGCTTACGAACGTGCTCCTGGAACAGAACTCATTCATTATAACTCATATATACATGGACAAATAAGTACTGTCGCTTGTTGCTATCCATTTTACAGAGTGATTCAGAGTCATTCTATCAAAGAAATTAGTAAACCTGAAAAAATTCAAGGAATTCTGTCACGAACTGGTATGACAGGCAGTTTGGGTGGATGTTATTGCCGTGGGCAGAGAAGGCAAGCATAGGCACAGAGGGGTTGTATCAACATAAAGTCTTTAATTGTGCACAAACAAACAAATAAAACATAGGGCTCTGGACAAACATACGCATACCCAGTCTCTTAACATATCTAGACTTTTCTAGTCTTTTACAGACACCTCAAGCATTTTAGACCCATCAAGCATTTCGTGTAGGACTGACACGAAGGCTTTTAGGACTGACACGAATACTAGAGGAGGCTAGAGGAGCGCACTGGAGGCTAAAGGAAACTGAAGAAACACTCAACACAGTACACATATGCATACACAAAATAAACTAGGAAGACACACTTACATATTATACAAATCACAGAACACAACAGAGCCCAAATAAACAAACATAAGTAAAATAAAACATAACAAAACCAAAACACATGCCCACTGACAGTATTAATTTATAACACTAATAATGAGCTACCTCGGTTCAGGTGAGCACCCGCATCACCTGACCAAGGTGCCTTCTCAGAGTCGATTAACAAAAACTACAAAGCAAAAACAAACATGTGCACACAGTGACCTCTAGTGGTAGTCCCTTACAAATTCAGATGACAGGTAGCTTTCATTCTTACAAAAATGTACAAATGTCCACATAAAATGTAGCATGAATACTTAACTGCAAAATATGTAAATAAATAGATGAATAAATAAACTACTAGGACATGACTATACAGCATTACTTTGCAAAAATAAACTCTCCTTGTTCTTCAGATCAAGCAGAAGCTGGACGGATTGGGCGTGGTGAACACGACAGTGACTTGGAGGGTGCAGCCCAATGGAAAGATCTTCAACAAGCAAGATAAACACCTGCCTCCTCAGATTGCACTTAACATATGTAACTAAATGGTATAATATTATGTATAATATAACTTTAATCATAATGAAACTAGAGAAATGTCCAGAACATATTTAGAATTTAAGTACATTCTAACTGCTTATACCTTTCCAGTTTCTCTCTCTAAACGAATGGATTTTACATAACTATATTTTTATGTTGTAGAATTTCTTTAGAAAGGAAGTAAACGTGTGTAAATTTAAAAACGAATGCAGTGAACAACATGTTTAGTGTTATTGTAGCTTGATTATATGACATTTTAATACTCTAGTATGTTCTGTGGCTGTGTACATCCTGATGTATAAATAATTTAAATTTGCCATTGTTGTAGAAATTATTTTATTAATTAACTTAGTGTTCAGTTTCTAATTATGTGGTTTGTTATACACCAAAAAAAAAAAAAAAGGAAATAGTTAGGAGCCTTGTGTTGGATACTTGCTGCAGCTGCAGTTAATGTTTTAGTTGCCAACAAGTTGTTTAAATCAACCAGTCAACAAGTTGTCTGTGAAAAAAAAAAGATTTCACAGACCAATACAAGATGTTTATACTTAACCCTTCAGCACTAAAAAAAAAATGAAAATAGCCATCTATCCCAATCATGGTGCTCTTTCACCATGGCACTGATAATAGGTTTATTACTGATTATTATTTACAGTACATGTAATATTTTCAGGGATATACTGTATTTCAATGACATGAGTAAATAGCTGTATTTGCATTGACCTGGCCCGCAAGATTTGCAGATGTAACTGAGGCCCAGCTACAGTTTTTTTTAATGCCAGGGTTGTTATTATTCCACATGTCTACACCAAATAAACCAATTCCATTCCCAAGTGTTACTTTAATTAATTAGAATTAATTCATTTAATATTGTCACAATCCACCTTCCATAAAATAGAGCAATGACTAAACTTTCATTACACAAAAAGTGTGTGTGTGTGTGTGTGTGTGTGTGTGTGTGTGTGTGTGTGTGTGTGTATAAAAAGAGCCATTTACAGGATATGACATTGATCACTAAGACATCGAAGTGTTGTGTCATCTTACCCAACTTCGATCCTCCAGATTTACACTAAAACCTTTAATCCATATTTAGTGGATTAATTGCATAATCATAAGAAAATGGGTTACTAAAACTCATCTCAAAGCTGAAGCAATGGCTAAGATTACACAAGTCTATTTTTTAAATTTAGTGTCATTACACAACACATCAATGTATTAAGTTTACTGTAAAACATTTATGTATTTTTATTTTCAATTACCTCAGTGTCCGGGTGCTAACCCAAATTGTATCCAAAAAACATAAAAAACCACAGCTGCCCAACTCCATGAAGAATTAAATGTGCACCTCAACTCCACCAAAACTGTTAGTCTGGAGCTCCACAGGGTCGATGTACATGACCGAGCTGCTATAGTCAAACCTTTGGTCACTCGTGCCAATGCCAAACTTCGTTTTCAATGATGCCAGCAGTGAAAATCTTGGGGTGTGGACAATGTGAAACATGTATTGTCCTCTGATGAGTCCACCTTCACTGTCTTTCCCACATTCAGAAGAGTTACAATGTGGAGAAGTCACAAAAAGGTGTACCACTCAGACTGTTGCATGCCCAGAGTGGATCAGGGGTGGATCAGTGACGGTTTGGGCTGCAACATCATGACATAGGCCCAATACTTGTGTTAGATGGGCGTGTCACTGCCAAGGACTACTGAACCATTCTGGAGGACCATGTGACCCAATGGTTCAAACATTGTATCCTGATGGCGCTGCCATGTATCAGGATGATAATACACCGATACACACAGCAAGACTGGTGACAGAGTGATTTGATGAACATGAAAGTGAAGCTGAACATATCTCATGGCCTCACAGTCACCAGATCTAAATATTATTGCGACACTTTGGGGTGTTTTTGGAGGAGCGAGTCTAGAAACGTTTTCCTCCAGCAGCATCACATAGTGACCTGGCTACTATTATGCAAGAAGAACAGCTCGAAATACCTCTGGTCACCGTGCAGGACTTGTATCTGTCATTCCCAAGACGAATTGATGCAGTATTGGCTGCAAAAGGAGGCCCTACACCATAATTAATTATTGTGGTCTAAAACCAGGCATTTCAGTTTTATTGTGCAATCCCTGTAGTAATCTATACATTATATTTGGCCGAGCTGGAGGTAACATATAGGCTTTGTTTCATCACAATCAGCCCACAGGAATAGAGATTTGCCTCTTTGAAGTTCACCAGATGTTGCTGTATATTTTTAAAAAACATGCTTATGTGTGTGCAATTGCGTTTTAAAATGTAATGTTCAGTTAAAGTATGTCTGTCGATTTGCTATAAGTATACGTTTCAAGAATTTCATGCAAACAAAGTTTCCTGCAACTAGTTTAAAAAATTATAATAAAGCACATCACCACCATTTTAATTCATGTACAATACTGACTTAACCCAAAAGGGAAGGTAAAACAGATCAAAGTGGGGAAAATGGTGAAGTATTGCAGTACAGGCAGAACTAAACAACAATATCTATTTTTTGTATATAGATGTTTTTTTCTTTAGGTTAATTTAAACATTTTAAAATGCAAATCTGTCATATCTGAGCCAGTCAGCTAATTAGATTTGCTTAGTTAGCTAGCTGGTTCCAGTAAAGTTGTGTTGTTACTTTATGTTGTTGTATGTATGTAGCACATTGGTCCTGGTGGAACATTCGTTCGTTTCACTGTGTACTAACTATATGGTTGGAATGACAATAAAAGCCTACTTGACGTTTTTACAACATCAGAAGGATCTGGTCATTTCTTTCTTCACGGGCTAGTCAGGTTCTTGTTCAGTCCCTTGTTATTACAAGACTGGTCTATTGCAACTCACAGGTCTGCCTCTGTCCATCATTCGTCCTCTGCTGCTGATCTAGAATGTAGCAGCACATCTTGTTTTCAACCTTAAGTATCTATCCAGTGATTTAAAAGCACTTTTTGTAAGTCGCCCGGGATAAGAGCATCTGTCAAATGCCTAAATGTAAATAAATAAACAAAAACACACAATAAATAGAACCATTTAAGTGGAAGATTGCAATAACCCACACACAGCCGTGATCAGCGATTGCCAACGGTTTTAGCCAATTCTGATTTCTGTGATCGACCCCAAAAAATCTGAACACCTGAATGCCATGATTGAGAAAACAGTTGAAGTTACTGTTCAAGGCATTGAGAACAGATGATGATGAGGAGACAGGAGGAATCAGTGATGTGTCATGATAGCCAGATTGTTACCCATGGCAAAAAAGAAGTTGACACACTCATGAATTGACTATATAACAGTTATTCTCTGAACAAATAAAATTGTCAGCTAGTGAACTTGATCATCTGTCTAAACAATTTAATTTAACCAATGTTTTTTTTTTTTTTTTACTCATTATTATATGGTAAATGTCAATAGCTTGGGTTATAATTTTTCACGTTTGTTGTATAAAGTACTCGGATGTGGACATTACCATCAGTATAGTACAGATATTACTCAACCAGAATTGGACTTTTACCGTTGCACCACCCAGTGGGGGCATTCGGGTTTTGCGTTTGCCAGTTTTTGCCAGTTATTAATAGTTTGTGTACCATGAAACAGTACGTGGAAAAAACGGTTAGCTTAGCTGCGGTAATGTTGGAGCTGGTGGATGAGTGAAGACAAACAGAAGACACAGGGAACACGGAGCAGACGCTGGACAGGAGAAAAGACTTAGCAGCTGGAAATGAGACAAGACGAGACAAGGAGCAAAGCTTGTAAAGGTTCGTGGCGGAGTCCGTGGTCCATGAGTGAGGTCAGACGCTGAGTGAAGGGAAGTGAGGTGTATATAAGGTGTGGTGCTAATGTGCTCAGAACTCTGTGATTGGGAACCAAGATTGAGGGTGGAGCCTGGTGTTTCCGTGACACAAACATTGTAGTTAAATTAATGCATAATCACAGAACTAAAATGACAATACAAATTAAAAATTAATGTAATTATAGTCGATTCTTATCTACATCGAATTTAACAAAATTAAACGTTAAAACAGTGAGACTTTAGATTGCATCATGTTTCATTAGAAAATCCACAAAAAGATTTTGTCATCCTTTTTTTTTAAATAGTAAATTTATTAACTGAAATAAATTAATCTAAATGACCATAAAATTAAAACATAAACCAATGTCAGTTAACAGCACTGGTGTTTTTTTGCATTCTTATAGTAAGAATGAAAGGCAGTATGCTTTTATGATCATCTTAATTTCCTTTAATAAATAATGAAAACATTTGTTAAATGTACATTTCTATATCCGAGTAGCACATTGGGCATTGCACGCAGTTTTAATCAAAGTGCATTCACGCTGATTTAAACTTGAATAAATAAACAGCCATTAATTTCCATCAACTTGTTTGTGGTGAAATGAATGTCATTTTTCAAAAAAGTTTATTGCCAAATAAATGTTTGTTATTAAATTAATGATAAAAAGTCAGATTCTCATCTCCTCATGTGACGGACATCGATTGGGACTTTACCCAGCCACTACTTTTTATTTAACCCAACCCAAGCCCTCATAACTTAGTGACTTGATTGGTTATTGGATAGGTAGGTAGATAGACCCTATCCACAAAGCAACCCCCCCAATGGTACTATATATCTGCAACATCCTTTAAAAAATGGCAATAGAATTGATTCAGGTGCAATTAAATTAAAAGCAATACTACACCAGTGCTTGTTAGATGTCCAAAATAACTGTCCTTCTAGCTCGGTCCCATTAGATATTACATGCTGACAGCATGGCACACAATGGCATCCTCCTCATCAGACATCAGCTCCAGCATTGCAGTCTGCCACAGTTCTCTCTCTCTGCATCTGTTTGAATGCCCCTTCACCTGGACTCCAGCAACTGCAAAACACTCAGAGATGTACCAAACTTAATATATAGATGAATATGTACACTTACTCATCTTTGTCTGTTTTTAGCCCCTGGCTTAATGGGGTCTCTTAGCTGAGATTTTCCTGGGTGAGAAAAAGAGTATTTTCTTTGCAATGTCTCATACTAACATGCTGGATAAAAAAAATGTGATAAGTGACAGAAACAATTCAAAATATTAGAGGGACAAAAATAAAGGGACATGAAAATAATTATGATAATTTCTGTCATCAATGCCTGATTATGAAGTAAACTTATTCTGCGTGGAAAGAGAGTCGTGTCATTAATTACATTTAAAATGATTATATAAAACCCCATACGTAGCATGTACGAAACAGCATTCTTACCCAGGTTGTGGATCGTATTTATGTGGGTTGTTTTATGAATTATGGACTCTCCTTACAGCTTCCTCTAACATAGAATTAAAAATGCTTTAAAACATATATTTTTTTATAGCATCATATAATTCTGACGTGACAAACTGTTCAATAAGCTGGACACCTACAACAATGCAAATAATAAAAAGTAGTTGTGTAGCCAAGTGCTTAGGCTAACTTGGCAAGGTATAATTTACTATAATATAGTCAGCTAACATGAAGCTCATCCCCAACCGCAACCTCAATCCCATGTTATGCGCGTCTTAGCACTTTTATGCACATGGCTTGACTCATCCTGTGGTCTTCGCTAATCAAACTTGCGCTCAAGTGCATCAAGATGCTGGGATGGAATATTATTCCCCGTGCCTGAGACAGAGGATCCTTCCTGAGCGGAATTGAGCCATCGAGAAAAGCTATTTGATCCGAGAACCATATTCTGGTCAGCCAACGTGGCGCTATTAATAAGAGGCGAGGTCCCTGTTGACAGACTTTCGCTAGGACTCCAGGGAGCAGAGCTATCAGAGGAATTGCATAGAGACACAGTCCGGGCCATGTGTGGGCCATAGCGTCCAGCCCTATGGGAACTGGGATTCAGAGTGTAGTAAAGGGGACCTTGTGTTGTGATTTTGTGTTGTGCGAAGCAAAGCGGTCCATCTCTGTCTCCTAAATTCTCTCCAGATTGAATGATCACTTCGGGATCTGGTTTCCACTCCCATGTGTCACAGCTTGTCTGGACAGCAAGTCTGCTCCCACATTCATATGCCCCTGAATGTGAATCGCTTTAAGGGACAAGCTCGTTCTAGCTGGAGGAAGTATTTCAGGGCCAGAAATAAAGCCATCATTTCGAGGCAACTGGTGTGCCATGTGAGAAGTTGACCTCTCCAGATCCTTTGAGCTGGACAGCCATCCAAGACCACACCCCAACCCAAAGGAAAGCGTCTAGAGACCTAGAGTGGGACCCAAAGTTAAAAACTGGGGTCTGAACCACATAGAAAGGGTAACGAAGCCCCTGGCGCATACCCTGTTTGCCTTAGGGGATTGGCCCTTGATTAAAATCCCCTGGCTCTCAGCCACAAGAGAAAGGATCTCATGTCGATGTCGAAGCACTAGCTCCTGAGACTGAGCCAAGTCATGAATAAAATTTGAATTACGGATGCATGAACTGTATAGGAAACAGCGCTGCATCCAGCCTCTTGTATATGTGCAGGTTGCTAGGACAAATGGAAGGACCCGATAGAGGTAAGCTTCACCCCACAAAAGTGAACCTCAGGAGCCTCCTGTGTTGTGGCAATATTTCTATATGAAATATCGTCCTTCAGGTCAATTGTCACAAACCAATCTTCTGATTGGATTTGAGAAACTATCATCTTGACCGTCAAAATTTTAAACTTTAATATTCTGAGGTAACGGTACCACCCGCAAGGATCTAGAATTGGACGCACCTCCCCCCTTTTTCTTTGTTTTTTTGGACCAAGAAAACCAGCAGTAGCAGCCTGACTGTGTGTCTGGCAGGGGAACAGGTTCTATGGACCTTATACCCAGCAAGGTCTGCAATTGTTGTGTCCGCAAAATGCGCTTGTTCTGGTTTCACAGAAGTGAATACCATGCCGTTGAAACACGGAGGACGATGCGCAGGTTGGATTCTCTGAGCCCAAGGAGATATACTTGGCAGTAGCTTCCACACTGCCAATTTCTCTGAAAGGGGCACAAGTCTCAATACTTCGCTAGGTGGAGGGGCGGGGGGCGTTAAATGTTCAGTGTCCAGAAAACATGGCAGGAGGCAAACCGACCATCTAACTCTTCCTTGGTGACCACTATTCCGAACACAGTGGTATGTCCGAACAGTGGTGGCGAAGATTTGGACGGCCTCCTAAGGGTGCCAGGAAGGAGTGCTTTTTTATTTTGGAATACCACGCACCCCTCCCTTGGAGGAGACACCCTCGTAGTCCTGGCATTTCACCAGCCTCAGGACCTCTTCTTTGAGGAGATTATGCTCCTCAGGTCTTGTCTTATAAAGGCGTACTGAGAAGTGCGGCGAGTTGTACCCCAGTCTTTATGAGGGGGTGTTCGCCTCACCACACTCTCCTTCTGCACTTCACGCCTCACTAGAACCAGACCTGGTCGGGACTGGGTGGCCGACGGTCCCAACTCCTGAGCACGGCGGGGAAGAAACCTCACAAACGCCTCTTCGTAGAGTTTCACCTCCCGAAACTTAGTGGTTCACAACAGTATTCACAGTATTCACAGCGTCGCCGAATAGGCCGAAAGGTGAGATAGGGGTATCAAACGAACGCTGCTTGTCCTTGATGCCAGTGAGGTTCAGCCACAGATATATCTCTTTGTGGCACAGAGAGACAAAAAAAGTCATTTAATCTTGAAGAGGCATCGAGATTCCTCCTATTACCATCTCAGGGTGTTTTTTCCTTGCCACCGTCGCCCTCGGCTTGCTCATCAGGGACAATCTTATCATTTTGATTCATACACATTGCATAAAAACTTACTTCTTTTTATTGTGTAAAGCTGCTTTGCGACAATGTCAATTGTTAAAAGCGCTATATAAATAAAATTGAATTGAATTGAATTGAGATGCGCTTCAGAAGCGGACGCGGGAATTTTCTGATCCAGCGAGAGCGCGAGAGAAAAGGGCAAATCCGTCTCACGCGCTTCCGCCATCTCAATGCGCCAACCCCAAGAGCACGGCTCGCGATTTCTCTTTAAAGAATGTGAAGCGCTTTGATCAGGAGCAGATTACAATGCTTGCATTGTCCCTCGAGTCCGCGGAACACCTGATCTTCACCCAAACACTCAAAACAAAGAGCATGACAATCGCAAGGAGGTCTCTCGTACGGAGGTAAACATCTCTTCCTAAACTCAGCCATTATTTAGTTTTGCTTTCTTTTCTTTTCTTTCCTTTTTTTTTTTTTTTTTTACTGCCACACAGTATCGTTAGACAAACACACACGCAAACACAATGCAGCTTTGATGACAAATGACCTGAGGATGTTTCCGGTTCAGACCTATTTATAACCTCCAGGTGTACCTGGTCAGATGACGTCACCTGACTGATTTTGTACGGGCCAAGTTTTTGACACACATGCTTACTGCATTACATGTGTGGAGACGAAACGTTATCATTTTGTGAACTTGACAGTGTGAAAAAATTAACCGAAACTCTGTGTATACTTGCCTCACAGACATAAAAAATATATACTTATAGAACGTGGAATGTCTGCTTTTACTTAAACTAAGGGAAAACAAATTTCCGATGATGTATTTTGCATGAAATGTAAATATACTGTAGGCGCATTCTCTGCAGCAGACTGAAAAAAGGAGATTTCAGTCTTTTTGCAAAATACCCCTTTGCGCCACCTGGCGGTCATTTCAAGGATGACTTTAAAATAAAAATCTAAAAATCTCCTGCTGTTATGCTGCTGCGGCAGTGAATGCAGCGGTAAAGCACGTTCTGCTCTCCTACCTACTGTATTTCTTCAATACAACACATTTGACTATTTTCTGACTAAGGCTCTACTTATATTTAAAAACTGCGGCAATTTTTTGCAAAAGCTCCCTTTGATTTATTTTGGCCGCTGCTGTTTTTCCACGGCTGTGAGCTGGGTGGTAATAGGCATTTTGGTTAACTACCTACTGTACGTCAACAAAGCTGATCAAGGTTTACTTTGGTTATGGTGGACAGAGAAAACAGAGAGGGAATTAGAAAAACCTCACAAGGAGAGAAGATATTGTGAAGGGTAATAGTGAGAGCAAGGTGGGGCGGGTTTGGTGGGTGGCCCCATATTTTTCAGGTGTGGGTCTTGGAAGTGGGAAGAGAGAAGACAGTGAGGGGAGAGAGGTAAAAACAATATGTTTTAAATTACCCCAGTCATCCTGTCATATGATCCTGTGCCAGGTGAATTGCCATAGAGATAAATTCTCTACACCCTAAAAGATACTGGATTGGGTTGTTTTTAACCCAACTGCTGGATAAATATTGGACCAACTGCATGCTGGGTTAATTTAACTCAGCAAAATGGGTTATTTGTTTAACCCATTAAGATGGGTAAAATATACATAAATTGGTCAAATGTTCTACCCAGAACTATTCTACTCTTCCCATTCTATTAACTTGGAATGTCGGATTAATTCTACCTCACAAACAGGTTATTATTATTTTTAATGTTTTACATGTCTATGGGTAAAACAGTTTAAACAGTTAAATTACTTTGATATACTGGTCTATTACAAAAAAAAAGTTTTGCAAACCATACATGTATATGCAATAAACAACGCCCAATTAAATGTAAAAATCATCGAAAAAAGATTTAGTTTTCAAAAGCACAAGATCAGATAATACAAAACAAGTTCAACAGCGACACCATTACGATACTATTACTCAGAAGCACTGATGCCTGAGAGCAGTGCTGGTCATTATCTCCCAACATCAGGATGTAGGGGTTCGGCCTCGACACTTCAGCCTGCTGGAGATATTCCACAGTGTTTGTTCCAACCTTATAACGAAAGAAATTAAAGAAAGTAAAAGTTTATGGAAAAATCGAGAGGGTTGGCTAGTGTGCATATTTGTAAGAAGATTAGTGTTTTGTAACCCCTCAGCTTTTTATTGTCTCAAGCACTGAGATTAATAAAGTTCTAATGTTAATGTGGTTGCTAACGCTAGTGTGGGTACAGTACAGATGAGCTGAAACCTGGGATAAAAAAGCTGAATGCATTAAGTGTAATCTGCAAATATAAATAGAGTGTCCTGTTTAACAGCTTAGTCCAATGGTTAAAATTTAAACTCCAACTATTTAAAAAGTAGTTGTAATATGGTGTGTCACAAACCTATATACAAACAGACAGACTGAAAATTTTAAACACATATTACAGTGGAACCTTGGCTAACAAACATAATTCGTTCCGGAAGAGGGCTCGTATTTCAAAACACTCATAAACCAAATAGAATTTTCCCATAAGAAATATGGAAATTATTCATTCCATAAAAATAAATACATGAAAAAAATTAACACAAAAAATAAAGAAAAAATTAAACAAATTAACAAACTTTAATTTTACCTATGAAAAATAAATAAATAAATGACGACAGATAAGTGTTTCTGTTTGTGGGCGCAGGTGCTGTGTATGTGTGTCTGTGTGTTTGTGTATGTGTGTGTGAAGCTAAAGTAAGGAGCCCCTCTCCCTCTTCTCATCTTACACAGTTACCCTTCCTCCATTCTTTTCACACACATGTCTCTGCGTTGTGTTTGGTGAATGAGGAAGAAGGGAGGATACCATTTGTGGCTGGAACGACAGCAGGTCAGCGCTCTCTCTTTATTTACTTGATCTTCTCCACATTGGGCTTTCTTCTCATAAGAACAAAACAGCTCACAATCACTTTCATTTCAATCATACATGGAAATGTAAATATAACAAAATACAGAAATAAGACATTAAAAATGAAGCCACAACTATATTAATTTAAATCCAACAAGATCTCTCGAAAACAACTAATGAGCTACTAAAACATATAATATATTCTATGATGTATGACAAAAAACAAAAAAGAAAACACCAAATGACCAACAATAATGGCACATCTCTTTCAATAAATGTTTTATGAATCCAATAACTACTTCATATAATGTTGATGATTAACATAAATAACATGAACATACAGATTATTGTTAGCAGAAAAAAACTCCCATCTTACCTTCTCATAAGAACAAAACAGCTCAACAATGTAGAGAAGGGCCCCCCAACACACAATGACTTACACTGGGTAAACACAGCTCCCCCTAGTGTGTGGATGGCAATACTACATCTTCCCTACATATACAGTCGTGGCCAAAAGTTTTGAGAATGACATAAATATTGGAAATTGGAAAAGTTGCTGCTTAAGTTTTTATAATAGCAATTTACATCTACTCCAGAATGTTATGAAGGGTGATCAGATGAATTGCATAGTCCTTCTTTGCCATGAAAATTAACTTAATCCCAAAAAAAACTTTCAGCTGCATTTC
>QNUK01001546.1:0-12500 GCA_013621035.1 Clarias magur
TGTGTGTGTGTGTGTGTGTGTGTGTGTGTGTGTGTGTGTGTGTGTGTGTGTGTGTATTCCCGACGCAGCAGAGCCGAGCCTAAACGTTCCCGTGCGTTCCTCTAAACCGTTTTAAAGTTTGAAGTAAAGAGCAGCGACTCTCTCCAGCGTCTCTACCGGAAATTATTCAGCGAGGATACACACACACACACACACACACACACACACACACACACACACACGACACGCTCGGCCAGAGAACCTCACGCTCACTGAGGCTTCCTGTCTGAGAAAGGCACAGGAAACACACACACACACACAGATAGCTTCTAGTTCCTAAACACCCCGATCACGTTCTCTTACGTTACACACTCAGGTGTGTGTGTTTGTGTGTGTGTGTTAATGATATTTCATAATAAACATTTCTTCAGAATAGCCTCTGGTTTAGTGTGTGTATGTGTGTGTGTGTGTGTGACACACTGATATATGTATAAAAACTGAAACGTGACACAGCTACACACACACACACACACACACACAGCTGCTGAAAATCACTTTCTGTCTAACACCTGGCTCCGCCCCCTGGAAGGTGTAGAGGCGTAGTTTAGTGTCTGAAGGCGGGGCCTGTAAGTATGAGTGAGATGATTATATTATATAATATATATTAAATTAATCTCGGTTTCTCTACGACCTGCAGCAGCCTGTGTTGTACACACACACACACACACACACACCACAACAACACATGACGATGTGATATGACACCACAGCAATATGGCACAAAACAACACACAAACGCCTCAGTGTATAAATCACTCAACACACACTTTAGTTACAGACCGACTCGAGATCTGAAAACACACTGTTACTGAACATACTGCTGCATAAAAAATAAATTCAGTGCAGGTGTGTGTGTGTGTGTGTGTGTGTGTGTAGGAGGAGGTTCAGGATGAGGAACACCTTTAACCAGCCGAATAAATAACACACCACAGTCAGAAGCTCTCACACAGAAACGTGCAGCATTTATAACTCCACACTGTGTGTGTGTGTGTGTGTGTGTGTGTGTGCGCGTGTATGAGAGAGAGAGACACGCTCGCGCTCAGCACCTCCTCGATCCTCAGAAAACACAGACAGAAGCTCAGATTCTCCAGCTGTAAAGTCACGACGTCGTCCTCGAGCTCCACTTCCCCTCGCTGCGAGCGCTGTGAGAGATCACACACCAATTTAAATAAAATATAAATCCGTAGCGGTGGTGGCGATGGCGGCGTGAGAAACGAAGGCTCCGGAGAGTGAGGGGAAACGCTCGGCACGTCCTCCAGCTCCAGTCTGATCTTCCTGACTCACACAGAGGAATAAATAAACCCCAACTTCAGCTTTTCCACTCTTCACTTCCCCATGACGACTCACTCACACACACTCACAACACACTCGCAACACACTCACAACACACTCACAACACACTCACAACACACTCACAACACACTCGCAACACATTCACACACACTCACAGCCTACACTTGCTGAGTGTTTGGCTCTCTAAACGAGAGAGTAAAGTTAAAGTTGCTCAGGTTCTCTGAGACTCGGAGTGTGTGTGAGATTCATCGCCCTGCAGTGGAACGCTGACCTCTTCCTCTTCTTTCTCTTCTTCTTCCTCAGGACATCCTGCACTCCCACAACAATGCTCCTGCTCCCTTCACCTCCCAAATAAGGGAACCGGAGTGTATACACACACACACACACACACACACACACACACACACACACACACACACACACACACGTCTGTGCCTCACTACCAACCCTAGCTCAGGTGTAGCCTCACAGTGGAGTGTGTGCTGTCTCAAACCGCCTGCAGGGTGAAACGTCACTCCAACCACTTTGGACTTTTCTTCTTCTCTTTGTGCAAAGCAACTGAGTGCATACTGCTACCTGCTGTATGGGAGCGAGTACTCAGGTGCAGAACTACATTACTAAGGTGAAAGCTGATCATTCGGGGGTGTACGGTGTAATTGGGGTGTTTAAGGGACACGTTACGAAGAAATCATGTGACAACAGACTTATTATCAGCACACTGCCTTTACTTTCTCTCTCTCTCTCTCTCTCTCTCACACACACACACACACACACACACACAGTCTAACAACATTACCTTTATGTGTATAATGCAGGCTACAAGATGAAAACACAACAGTTTAGAAACAGTTCTACCAGCCACAAATGTAATTAAGTTTTGGTTCTGCATTAAAAGCCTCTCTGTGATGACATCACTTCCTGCTCGCCGTGCCCTTACAGACAAGTCGATATAAATAGATCCCAGCTTTGTTCTCCTCAGTACCTGGTGCAGATGACCTCTGACCCACAGCACTGATGACTCAGCCCATTCCTTTCACCTTCATGTCCCTGTGCGTCTCCACACTGATGCACATCTTCAAAGTTACTGTTTCTAACTTCATTTTTCTATAATTAATCCGAATGTTGCTGCCTCGGAATCCAGTAACAAACTTCCACTCATCACCATCGTCTCTCACACACAAACATCTACATCTAGGCATTTGGCAGACGCCCTTAGCCAGAGCGACTTAAATCATGCCGTAGTCCAATGCCTAAACCACTGAGCTACCCCTGGCACAAACACACACACACACACACACACTCTGGTGTACTTAACGCAGGACATCCAACAGAAACCTGTTTAACGAGGACTCGATACTCAGTCTAACATCATTACAGGAACCATGTAACATCAGGGGGCGGAGCTTTGAGTCAGGCTTGACTCAGCATCACTAAAACTTCACACAGAGCACGAGACAAGGCTGCACACTGACCTCTGACCTTGGCGATGAGAGCTCCTGCAGCACTGAGGATCTCCTCCGAGTTCAGCGCCTGGTGTTTATTGATCAAACTCTTCAGCACACGGAGCAGCTCGCCCAGTCTCTCTCTCACCTCCTCCAACACACACTCATCCTCTCTGTCCACTGAGACAGGGGGAGAGACACAGAGAGAGAGAGAGAGAGAGAGAGAGAGAGAGAGAGAGAGAGAGGGAGAGAGAGAGAGAGAGAGGGGGGGGGGGGGAGAGAGAGACATAGAGAAATAGAGAAAGAAAGACATAGAGAGAGACAGAGAGAGAGAGAGAGAGATTTTATTGACTTTTAATAAGTAGACGACATGGCGTACAAACAGACAGGCAGGTAGACAGATATGTAGGAAGACAGACAGACAGACAGACAGTTTTCTGATCATTATTAAAGAAGTCTGATCTGGGGTTTTCCGCAGAGACCTGATGAGAAAGTGAGTGTCGTTATTATCTGTCTGACAAACACACACACACACTTGTACATTGATGCATGATCACCCAAAAAGATCATCAGGGATACACAAACCCCTACAAAACCCCTAGCTGTGTGTGTGTGTGTGTGTGTGTGTGTGTGTGTGTGTGCGCGCTTTATTACTTAGTATTTAATGATGTGGTCTGAATGAATCAGAAAATTAAAATAAGAATGTAAATAAAAGATGTAAATCTCTAATACTGATTTTACACACACACACAGATACAGAGAGAGAGAGTCAGAGTGTATTGTGTGTGTTTTGTGTCAGAGTAACTGGAAGATAAGTCAAGTCAAGTGGGCTTTTATTGTCATTCCAACCATATACAGTTAGTACACAGTGAAATGAAACAACGTTCCTCGAGGACCAGGATGCCACATACAGGCAACAACATGAATTTACAACATACATTTTTAAGTTAATCTAAAAGAAGAACTATCAAATATCTATACAAAAATACACAACAGACAAATTGTACATGCAAATAGTGCAAACAAAGAGCTACATGACAGACACAACAATGTAACACATAACAGTCCTTTTTTTATTTGAGGTCGTGGGAAGAGCAGCAGTAAACAGTTTACATTGTGAGAAGAATATGGTGTGGAAATAGCAGTGAAATAAATATTGTGCAAACATTGCGAGGAGCAGCACAGGTATGTAGGTATGAGCAGATTGAGATGGATGTACATCAGTGTGATTGTGCATGTGTGTGTTTATCAGTTCAGTCCAGATGTTATTTAGTTCGTCTGAGTGATTTGTGTGTGTGTGTGTGTGTGTGTGTGTGTGTGTGTGTGTGTGTATCAGTCCAGTCTCTTTGTGTTGAGGAGACCGATGGCTTGCGGGTAAAAACTGTTTCTCAATCTGGATGTGAGGCCCGAATGCTTCGGTACCTTTTTCCAGATGGCAGGAGTGTGAAGAGTGTGTGTGTGGTGTGTGTGTGTGTATCCGGTCAGCCACAATGCTGGTGGCTTTGCGGATGCAGCGTGTGGTGTAAATGTCTTCGATAGAGGGGAGAGAGACCCCGATGATCTTCTCAGCTGTCCTCACTATCCGCTGTAGGGTCTTGCGGTCTGACATGGTACAATTCCCAAACCAGACAGTGATGCAGCTGCTCAGGATGCTCTCGATGGTTCCTCTATAGAAGGTGGTGAGGATCAGTGGTGGAAGCTGTGCCTTTCTCAGCCTTCTCAGGAAGAAAAGACGTTGTTGGGCTTTCTTATGCAGAAAGCTGGTGTTGAGGGACCAGGTGAGGTTCTCCTCCAGGTGGACGCCCAGGAATTTCGTGCTCTTGACGATCTCCACAGAAGAGCCGTCGATGCTGAGCGGACAGTGATCGCTCCGAGTCCTCCTGAAGTCAACAAGCATCTCTTTTGTCTTTTCGACGTTCAGAGCCAGGTTGTTGTCTTTACACCAGTCCGTTAGCCTCTGCTCTTCCTCTCTGTACACTGACTCGTGGTTCTTGCTGATGAGACCCACCACGGTCGTGTCATCAGTGAACTTGATGATATGATTGGAGCTGTGTGTCGCTACACAATCATGAGTCAGCAGTGTGAACAGCAGGGGACTGAGCACGCAGCCCTGGGGGGCCCCAGTGCTCAGTGTGGTGGTGCTGAAGCTGTAGCTCCCGATCCGCACTGCCTGAGGTCTTTCGGTCAGAAAGTCCAGGATCCCGTTACAGAGGGAGGTGTTCAGGCCCAACAAGCTCAGCTTCCCGATCAGGTGTTGGGGGATGATTGTGTTGAATGCTGAACTGAAGTCTATGTACAGCATTCTGACGTTAGTGTCTTTCTTGTCAAGATGTGACAGTAAAGTTTAGTGTTGGAGACCTGACCGTGTGTGTGTGTGTGTGTGTGTTGGTTTGAGGTGCTCATCTCCTTCTCACACTTGCGCGGCAGTAGCGGGAGGCGGAGCGAGGCGAGGCGAGTCAGAACACGCCTTAAAATTCCTGCTTTGGCGGCAACTGAAGTGAAACTCACCGTTAATTATCTGGAGCTGCATTCTGTTACAACATGACTGAGTTTTCTCAGAACTCCACCTTATGATACGAGCTAACATGTGTGCACACACACACACACACACACACACACACACACACACACAAACACACACAAGGCTACCGTTATACATGTGCTGCCATGGTTACGGTCTTTAAACTCTTGTATATGAAATCACTCTGAATCTCTCTGGCAGGATCATCAGTGTAATCAGCTTGTTGTCATGGTTACAGCCAACTTACACACTCTAACAGCCAATCAGAAGCAAGTACAGTCTGTCCTCATCACACACACACATACACCGTGTCCCAAATCACACGCAGTGGCATCAGGACAGCAGGACTGGGTGTGATGTCTGAGTGGGAGGAGCTTACACCCTTTCCCCTGTCAATCACAGAGACACTAACCAATCAAGGCTGTAGGAGACAGAGGAACGCCTTTTTATGAAAAAGAAGTCAGATTTCAGGACCTACACACAAGAGTCTGATGCGCCGCCATGACTATTACACACTGCTGCGCTGCTAAAAAAAGGACCAGGAAGTAGCGATAGGTCGGTGTTGTGCGGGAGTCCAGGCTGTTAAACAGATAAGTGAGAGCAGTTCCTGTCTTGTGTTTAAAATCAGAGCTTTCTCCACTGACTGGGACGCTGAGCCAACACACTGAAACAGGAAGTAAACTGGAAGTAAACAGGAAGTAAAAGACGCAGGCTGGGCCGCCTTGAAAGATGGGAAATGGATAAAAGTAAAGAGCGGGGTGTTTGTGTCATAAACAGACTCTGATAAACACTCTGAGAACACGGAGTGAACAGAGAGAAGACGTCGTAGATCATGTGACCGTGAGTTGACACTAAATCCAGATCAGAGAAATAAAAATAAATAAATCATACACACACACACACACACACACACACACACACACATAGAGGCTCACCTGTAGCACTGAAAGCCTCCTTCAGGCTGAGCAGAACCTCGGCAAACTTGCGCACATCACTAACCAGCTGTGTGATGTAATCAGGGTCGTTACCCACAATCCCCAGCGAGCTGAGACCCATTAGCGTGTCCGTCTGACGAGACATCCCTGCATGCCGAGAGGTCACACCTTAGACTCCCTGTCCTGAGCTGTAAAGGAATATATATATATATATTTATTATAACATGTATGACACACACACACACACACACACACACACACGCAAACAGAACAATGTTTCAAGAGGCCGGCTACCAGAGATGCGAAAGACGACCTGCAACCTGTGAGTGTAACAGTGTAAGGCGTGTGAGAGCTGTAAAGTGTGTGTGAGAGCTGACCTGTGAGAGCAGTTACTGAGGAGACGCACAGCGTTGGTGTGTGTGTGTGTGTGTGTGTGTGTGTGTGTGTGTGTGTGTGTGTGTGCGTGAGTATGCAGAGCATCGACCCTGGGAATGCACAGAGGAACGCATAGATACCGCTGTTACATCACACACAGATGTTTATCTTTACTCTGTCTCTAAATAGCTCATTTATGTGTCCGTCAGACTCATCTGGGCAGAGAGAGCGAGCGAGAGAGAGCGAGAGAGAGCGAGACGTCTGTGTGTACGCTGAGGAAAACCTTCACATTCCTCTCACACAACACAAATCACTAAACACATTCCTGCATTTACACTGAGGTTTGGAGTGAAACACATTAACAGTCTATAACCTAATTATTACCGCGTATAATCTCGTTACAGACGTGACGTCTCTGCAGCTCGGAAACCTTTAAATATAATAAAAATATATCTTTTATAAATATTATTAACATAATTAAACCTTAATTATAACACATCTGAGTTCTGCATGCTGTACATCACGTTCTACACACAACACAACGGGTGCAATGTTTAACCCCTAGGTTACACTAAACAACAACAACAACAACAACAACATTCTGTCTTGTCTTGTTTACAGTCTGGTGTTTTCATTATGAGTCAAAATAATATTACAATTAAATTATGACATAATTTACAAAATAACTCAATAAGCAAAAATAACACTGTTAACATCAGCTATAAAAATAACATATTAAAGAGTTTAGAAATGGTTTACACACTTTTATTTTTAATCTATAACCGTATTTTAATCATCTTAAACCTATATATACAGAGAAAATTCTGTTAACTAATAAACGTTGCATATACGAGTTTTATTACTTTCTCCATCTACATCTAGCAAATATAATAAACACAAACATGACAAAATGAAATTAAATCTGTAAACTGTGTGTGACTTTGTGTTTGATACTTTTAAAATATTTTATTCAGTTTAAAGTTTAAAATGATTTTGTCACTCGGCGATAAACATCTGAAACTTTTCGTCTGGTTAAAGTTCCCTGTGATGAAATGAAGATTATTAATGATTCAGAGAGAGAAATGTTGATCTTGTTAAACCTGACACACCTTCACACAACTCGACGCTTTTCCGCGTTGTTCACTTAAACTGCGCGCGCTAAGGGGCGACTGTGCTAAGCTAACGTCAAAATCCCTCATTCCCTCCCTAAAGGTCACTTCATCGGATTAAATATTTTTTAATTAAAATGTTCGTCACTCACCGAACCGCATTACATCCACAAAAGTTGAGGAAATGTCAGAGAAACACATTAAAGCAGCTGCAGAGGAGCCCGAGGCTCTGCCCTGCGCCTCACAGCGCTCGACTGACCGGGCTAATGCTAATGCTAACGCTGATGCTAACGCTAAGAAAAGTTTCAACACAGAAGCCGAAAAGTAGAGTCACGTGACATGCGAGGCGCTTTCTGATTGGCTGAAAGTTTAACCTGTTCTTTTACATAGAGAGTCAGTTTATACAGCAATAACTGCATTTATCTGTTAGTTGTGCTTAATTTGTTTAAAACGTATTGTTAAGTTATTCTGTAGCAATTAAAGTGTTATTGTTTATTTTTTTGTCAAGAATAAAGCAGTGGAGCATTGAGTTGCAATGTTTTCTCTTTTAAAATATAATCTTTTCATTTCGACAAATGTACAGTGCACCTTGTAAACTTAAATCAAAAACTTGCAGGATCAATTTTGTTACTTTTTAACTTAAAACTAAATATTTATAATAAATACAACAGTGTATATTGTATATATTTTATTTCTACATGTGTTTTATTCATTGAGCATAAAATAAACAATACTTTCAAACACTATAATGTTTATATTTGTAAATAATAATGGATATGTAATACTCTCCACACACATACACATTTTGATTCCCACGAACAGCACAAACCCACAATATAAAGTTTATCCACAGAACTATTATTATTTTATCACTCTACAGCACACAGTGGTTTATACATAACATCAAATAAATTTCCTCTTATTATGGTTTTAGCCATGAAAAACACATTTTATAGCAAGATAAAGGCAATACTAATAATTATACTACTACTACTACTACTACTACTACTAATAATAAATAATAATAATAATAATAAAATCTCTGCCTTTCTTTCTAAACTCCAATCATGGCATATTTGTAAAGCTGTATGTTTGTTCAGCTGAATGATCACCTGTGATGTTTGCTAAATAACATATGGCCTCCATTCATCCATCAATTTAGATTATTTTACAATATATATAGTAATGTAAAGTATATTATATTATATATAACATGTAAAAACACAAATATATCCATCCATCCATCCAGCTGGGGACCGTGGAGGCCAGTGGTGACCATTGTACTTATTTTTATGTCCATGGTGGGACCGCCAGTCAACATTCACACACTATGGGCAATTTGGGAACGCCAGTTAGCCTAATCTGCCTGTCTTTGGACTGTCGGAGGAAACCGGAGTACCCGGAGTAAACCCACCAAGCACAGACAGAACATGCAAACTCCATGCACACAGACCCTGAAGTGGGAATCGAACCCTTGACCCTGGAGGTGCAAAACCACAGGACAGCCATAACCACTGCCCCACTGTGCTGCCAACATATCGCCTAAATACATTAAAATTTATTCTAGCATAGTGACACATAAACTTCACAAAATACAAGAGTTTTAAAACACCATCTGTAATCTGGTAGTGTCATGGTTTATATGTGATCAGGGTTTTATCTTCTTATTAATGTGTCTCTGGCGGCATCGTGCGGTAGAATCCGGTTACTGCAAGTGATTTCCACTCAGGCGCGTCGTTTCAGAATAAAAGCAGCGCGGAAGCGAAGAAACATTAAGATGAACATCAACGTCTCAGTAACACAAAGTGCATCTCATCCACACTGTCTGTCCCCAAAAGACATTATTTACCTCCACAGTCTAATCTAGTCTAATGTATCTGAATTAGACTCTGTGTGTGTGTGTGTGTTAGAGGAGGAGCTCTCACATGTCTCTCTGTCTCTCTCTGTCTCTTCCTGGTTCCACAGGAGACATGGCGGCTGTGAGTAAGTACCTGAGCGCCAGGAGCTCCTCCATCTCAGGAGCCTTAGCCGTAATCACCCTGTGTGTGCTGAGGAGCAGGAGGAGGGCTGCTGCACCCACTCAGGGGTGAGGAGTGTGTGTGTGTCTGTCTGTCTCTGTGTGTGTGTGTGTGTGTGTTCATTATAATGAAGGTCATAACCAAGAGTGTGAGATAGAGAGGAGTGTGTGTGTGTGTGTCTCTGCACTTATCATTCACTTATTGATGTTTCTCTGCCTGAACCTCGTCTCACACAGGTCTCATTAATGCTCAATTACATCCTTAATTACATCTTTTTATTTCCCCCTACAGCTCCAAAAGGACCTCAGAGCTCCAGTCAGACTCACCTGTGAGTGTCACATGTGTCTCTCGCTCTCTCTCACACACACACACACACACACGCACACACACACGCACACACGCACACACACACACGTATACGGTTTGATTGGGATTATTTTACACAGAACGGCCGGAGGGACAAAGCCAGCGTGGATCAACTCTTCATCACTCGGATCTACAAGATCCTCAGGATCCTGATCCCACAGCCGCTGTGTAAAGAGGTAACAACACATCAGGCACGAGGTGATCAACACTTCAACAGTTTATTAATGAAATTCTGTGTGTGTGTGTGTGTGTGTGTGTGTGTGTGTGTGTGTGTGTGTGTAGACGGGGTATCTGGTGCTCATCGCTGCCATGCTTCTGGCTCGTACCTACTGCGACGTCTGGATGATCCACAACGGCACCATGATCGAGAGGTGAGGATTCACTGCATATAACATCAAACACAATAACAATCTTTATTCCTGATCAATATCTTTAATTATATGTTAATTACATTCATCGTGTGAAAAGCACAAGAACATGTTACTAACATTCAAACATTTTCCCTTTAAATCAGTGCTTTATTAAACGTTTGTGTGATTCTGTTTATTTCATTTTTTTAATTGAAAGTGTTAAAGATTAAAATAAAAACTGTTTTATATCATTTTTTTAAATCTCTCGAATCATATTGTGTGTGTGTGTGTGTGTGTGTGTGTGTGTGTGTGTGTGTGTGTGTGTGTGAAAATTAAGCCTGAACACTCTGCCCTACCTAACCTGTAAATCCTGTTCATAGGTTTCCACTTTGATTGTGTGTGTGTGTGTGTGTGTGTGTGTGTGTGTGTGTGTGTGTATTATAAACACACAAGAAGTTTCTTTGCATGAGGTCTAATTATGTGTGTGTGTGTGTGTGTGTGTGTGTGTGTGTTAAAACATGGCTGAAAATGAAGACTTCCTAACTTAACCAGTAAATCCTGTTTTATGCATTTTTTAATTGTGTGTGTGTGTGTGTGTGTGTGTGCAGTGCAATCATTGGACGATCAACAAAAACATTTAGGACGTATTTATTCAACTTCATCGCTGCCATGCCACTTGTAAGTGTGTGGGGTTCATTGATTACAATAATAAACATATTAAGGTGTTATAAGCGTTTTCTTCAGAAGTTCAATGAGTATTTATTTTTTAAATAAATTATTAAATTATCTCCTGGACTGAGTGTAAAGTAGAGAGGGGAACGATCATCACGTACAAGGGGGTATCAAAAAGTTTCAAGCTCTGTTCACACACTCTGTTTTTTTCTCCGTAAGTTCTCCCTCACACGCCTTAAACCCTGGCGGGAGAATTTTAACTGCTGATGTTCTGGATCCTGGGGAGATGATGAGACAGCAGACGTGGTAACACACCTGGTCAGATCGGCCTCAGTCACACAGATCCTAATGTACTCAGAACAGTGTCTTTTTTTTTTTTTTTTTTGGATTTTCCCCCGATTTTCTCCCTAATTTAGTCGTGTCCAATTCCTCCCCGTCACTAGGGGGCTCCACATTAAGGCTACTACTACCACTCAGCCGGGAGGGCCGAACCACGTGACGCCAGCCGACCGTATCTTTTCGAACTGCTCGCTCGCGCACCGCTGGGTGCACACTGAGGACAGCGCTATCACACACTCTGAGGACAGCGCTATCCGCTCCCTCCGCTGCGCGAGCTCACAGACGCCCCTGACTGGCTGTAGAGCCGTGATTAATGTGGGAGGAGCACTAAGTACATTTCATCCCTCCCCTGTGAGAGAGCTCGGCCAATCAGCTCTCTCTAGACCTCCGGCTGCGAGAGGTTACAGCACCACCCGGGATTCGAACTAGCGATCTCCGGATGATAGGGCGAGAACTTTACCACTGTGCCACTCGGTCCCTGTGACCGTGTGTACTGCTGCCATCTGTTGGTGTGTTATAAAACCTTTTGATACCACCTCGTACACACGCTCCTGAATCTAATGCAGCTTAATGTCAAGTCTTAGTCTGGTGGCTGATCCTGGTACTGCACCTGAATCCTGTCTCTCGTGTGTGTGTGTGTGTGTGTGTGTGTATGTGTTTTGTGAAATCAGATCTCCTTAGTAAATAATTTTCTGAAACTGGGACTGAACAAGCTGAAGCTGTGTTTCCGTGTCCGACTCACTGATCATCTGTACACACACTACCTCAGGTACGCCTCTGCTGGAAGGAAACAGGCAGGTGTTGATGTGTGTGTGTGTGTGGGGTGAAGCTCACTGTGGGATTTTTATCACAGGGGTTTTACCTACTACAAAATCGGGAACGTGGATAACCGCATGGTGAACACGGACCAGCTGCTGACGCAGGACGTGGAGCGGTTCTGTAACAGCGTGGTGGATCTGTACTCCAACGTCAGCAAGGTGAGCAGCGGCTGCGTCTCAGACCTACGGTGGCCGAGAAGTGCAAAACAAAATAACAAACAAA
>QNUK01001546.1:22500-44743 GCA_013621035.1 Clarias magur
TGTTGGCCAATCTTCTGCGGCAGCGATCGGCTAAACAAGCAAAACCCGAAAAAAAAAATGATCATGGTGTAAAGTGATAATTTAACAATCAATAGCTGTTTCCTTCACTATTATAAATCACTTTATACCGATCCTTCATCTGTTGATACCTCGACATTAGAGGACTTTTTTCAAAATGTACGTATTCCTACAATAAGTGTAGATACAGCGTCACAATTAGATGAGTCTATATCCGAAACAGAAACAGCCATAGCAATAGGAAGTCTGCAGTCTGGTAAATCACCTGGACCAGACGGATAGCCTTCAGAATTTTCCAAACCTTTTCCAATCAGCTCTCTCCTCTGTTGTTCCTCTCGATCATTACCTCCAACTACGCGGCAAGCCGTTATCTCCTTAATTTTAAAGAAAGAAAAGAACCCTCTTGACTGTAGTTCATATCGTCCGATTTCATTGTTGAATACAGATACGAAAATCTTAGCAAAAGTTTTGGCCCTCCGTCTGGAGAAAGTAATGCACTGTGTTATTTCACCTGATCAAACAGGCTTTATAAAGAACAGATCCTCTTTTTAATATTAGGTGGCTGTTGAATGTCATCTATATATCTCTAGATATCTCTCATCATTATTATGTGCTAAATTGCCACAAAAACAACTTCCACATCTTCTTTTACCTCAAACCCACTGGTGGTTCTACACTCTGTTAAAATCTGCGTCATTTTAAGCTTACGGATCTGTCTCTGATATCACCACTGAATGGGCACTGCATGTTTGCTCCGTCCTATACAGATGATGCTTTTGGGGTTTGGTTGTGTCATTCCCAGGACACTTTTCTTTAGATCTCTACAGCTGAGGAATTTCATTTCCTGTCATTCTGACTCTTTCCCTTTGTCTCCTTCTCCATCCCTCTTAGATTCTGTTTTTAGCTGTAAACCAGATGCCAAACAGATGATTAGTGTTCTATACAAATTATTAAACACAAGTAACTCGGACACATTAGATCTACTTAAAGACAAATGGGAAAATGATTTACAAGAACAAATCTCAGATAAACTGTGGCGAAAGATAATACATAGAATTTACTCATCGTCTGCCTCAAACAGAGTTATTCAGTTTCAAATTGTTCACTGGCTTCACTGGTCCAAGGTTAAACTGGCAAAGATTAGAGAGGATTTTGATCCCACGTGTGACCGATGTGAGCAGGAACCAGCTACACTACTGCATATGTTCTGGACGCGCCCAAAGCTAAACCATTTTTGGAGTTTTATTTTTGATACCTTTTCAGAAATCTGCCAGATACCATTAGAACCTCCCTATTTATTGCACTTTTTGGTGTTGACCCAAGTGGTGTTCGTCTGAATGACGCCAAGGCCAATATGATCGCCTTTAGCTGCCTTCTCGCTAGGAGACTGATCCTGGCTAAGTGTTAGGAGTCGTCACCACCAGGGGGCGCTCACCGGATTAAAGAGGTCTTCTACTTTCTTCACCTAGAAAAGACTCGCTATTCTATAAGGGGATCGACTCAGGAATTTTATGATGTCTGGCAACCATTTATAAGCCATTTTGAAAATATAGATGCAGATCAACTGGATCAGTGATAAAAGATTTCATTCTTAATCTCTGTTCCTAATACTTCCTTCATTACATTTTCTGTTTGATGCGTAATTGATTTAATTTTCTTTCTTTTTCTTCCTTTTTTCTTTCTGCTGACTGGCTGTTTTTTTCCCTCTTCTTCTTTTTTTAGATTTTTGTTGTTGTTGTTTGATTGTTGTTGTTTTTATTGTGGGGTGGGGGAGGGGTATGGGTAGAAAAAAAATAGTGTACGATGTATGTATGTATATGTAACTTGTTTATATTTCCAATAAAAAAGACTTTGATAAAAAAAAAAAAGAAAACATTTAGAAGTTCTTTCCGAGACGAGGCTGCGACGCTGTTACACGCAGAGCGCCGGCAGATTCCCTGAAGCTCAAATCTCTGGAATGGTTGGGGCATTTTTTCTACATCGACACTATCTTTCATAACGATGGAGGTTTGATCTGTACACACACAGGCATTCTCACCTAAACTGCTGTTAAAACTACACTTGTGACACAATAACAGTCATATTTCAGACATTTTGCAGGCTGCCGTTTGGAGAAACTGGAAAATTAAGAATAAACAGTTGTTCTATATTTAAAGTTTGATGTCTTTGAATGTATTTTTAAAAACAATAAACAGATACAAACAGAGAGAGGATATACGGCAGGTCATTCTGTGTACAAATGCAATAGTCAGCTAGTGAACCTGATCGTCTGCTTAAACATTTAACCAGTGCTGTTGTTGCCTTGACTCAATATTGTACAGTAGATTTTCCATGTTTGTTGTATAAAATACACAGATGTGGAAATTACCATCACTGTAGTATTTCTATACATTTCGATACAATATATTATGACTTCTTATGACTTAATACTTTGAAATGCTACTGGTTTATTTTTTTATTCGTTTTGTCGCGTGAGTAAGCACGGCGATAATAGACTTCCCCCTCTTCTACCTGCTGTACACACACACACACACACACACACACACACACACACAGACATACACACACACACACACACACACACTTTCATTGCCAAATATTTTTAAAGGAATGAGTTTTAGAAGTGATATTACATCTGTTGTTGTTGTGTGTGTGTGTGTGTGTGTGTGTGTGTTGCAGTTTGGAATCACTCTGTTCACGGTTTCACACAGGAAGTCATTGTGGAAACACCACGAGGTAAACACACACACACACACACACACAGATAATAAATAATAAAACATCTTTAATGAAAGGAGGAATAACACTGTGTGTGTGTGTGTGTGTGTGTGTGTGTGTGTGTGTGTTGCAGTTTTACCTACACATGGACGGTAGAGGAGGCTATGAGTTCAAGCGCATCACTGAAGACATGGTGCAGTTCAGCTCCTGAGAGTGTGTGTGTGTGTATGTGTGTGTGTGTTGATCTTCTGTGTCTGTGATAGGAAGGTGATTATCGTCTCTCAGATTGAGATCACATTGAAGTCCTGACTCTCACCCTCACACAGGAGTGTTTACAGCTCTGTGGGATTCACCGTTACATGTGTGTGTGTGTGTGTGTGTGTGTGTGTGTGTGTGTGTGTGTGTGTTAATGAAGTAATTTTTAACCTGTAAAACTGCAATAAGGACTGTTACAAACTCAACCATTCTCATGTGTGTGTGTGTGTGTGTGTGTGTGTGTGTGTGTGTGTGAAGTTTATTTATTTAATGTTTATTCATTTATTCATTAGCTAGAGCCTCACATTATTATTATTATTATATTATATTATTATTAGTTTGTTTATAGTTTATTTTATAATTCTCAGTGTTGTTTTTATTGACCGGTAAACATCTGTTAATATTTTTATCACCTCTGAATGTCCTACTGTTTACTACTGTTAATATTATTTTATTATATTGTTAAACATTACACAAGACCACAAACGTGAGCCATATTTAAACATATTAAATCATATATAATATAATATAATATATATAATATAATATAATATAATATAATGTTTTTCTGGTAAACTGTTTATTTTTATTAAACTGAACACATCAGGAAAGTTGATTATGAAATGTGATTTTAGTTTAAAAAATAAATTGTATCCAACAAATACAGAATATTACACAGACCTGTATTCACACTTGAACACGTTTCTTTGGAATAAATAAATAACGTAATATTTAGACATGAAAACGAAACTATAAAATGTTATAAAAGATACAAAAATAAAAAGTCAGTATCAGAAGTGTGGAGTGTATGATGTTATTACGTTTAAGTCTCGAGTCTCTGCCCCTCCCCTTATTCCCGCCCCGTCTGCTCGTCTGCCCGTCTCCGATCCTCGTCTCCGTCTGCAGATGCAGACAATCGCAACGATTACGGTGACAAGAAACGTCACGATGAACACGAGTACAGAAATCAACAGAACCGGGTCAAACTCTGTAGAAAACACACACAAACACACCACATCATTTATACAGTCATTTTTGCTGAATTGATTTCTACTCTTTGTTTAGAGAACGCTTTATGTGCAAGTGGGTGCCTGCAGCAGTACCGTGTTTGTCCTGCAGGGGGTGCAGAGGAGGTGTGAGGAAAATACACTGTTAGTTTGATTCCTCTGTACATTTCCATGTGACTGTAATGTACTGACACTCCACATTAATACTACTGACTCAGGACAGATAGAAAGATAGACATCAGAGGTCAGAGTTTACCTGCGAAGAGGTCAAAGGTCACCACAGGTGAGCACTTGGGTAAAGTCCACTTGGAAAGTTTCCTCCTCCTACTGCGAGAGGCGACGTACACTGACACCCTGAAACAGTAACTCGGCCCTCGCTCCAGATCCCTCATCACCACCTCACTGTCTGGCACCACAATCTTCTTCTACACACACACACACACACTCATCATCATCATCATCATAACTACACACACTCCAGCTCTGTGTGACACTCAGCCACAGATACAGTCATGATCATGATCATCACAGATGTCCTCTGACACACACACACACACACACACACACACTCTGCTGATACACACCGTTCCTGTGCTTCCTGCTTTGTAGTAGTTGATGCTGTATTGAAGATCGTGTTTAAAGACGTCTCGGAGTGTGAGGTGGCGTCCGTCTCTGTACAGCGCCGTCTGCTGGTCAGTGATGTGTAGCACAATCGTATCGTTCTCATTCAACTCGACCCTGAACGGTGGAGCTCCCAGTACAGCTACAACACACACACACACACACACGACATATCTAACATGAATCACCATGAGTGTGTGAGTCGAACACACAGATCGAAAGAATGTAACAATCACACACTCACTGTCTTCATAAGGGCAGAATCGGTTTGACTGAGTGAACGGGAGATCCATGGGGTCAAAGGTCATGACCTCAGTTAGCACGTCTGCAGTGTAAGCAGCGTTAAGGTCAATGAGGTCATCTGTGAGGTCACACTCTGGGTGAGCGATTCTGATACAGTGAAGAGTTCTGCGTCTGTCTGTCTCTACCCTGAGAACACACACACACACACACACACACCTTAATAACACTGTGGGTGTAAGAAGTAATAGGGAGGAATAAGAGAGAAGCTAAATAATTAACAGTGTGTGTGTGTGTGTGCGTGATAAACAGATTTACCGTGAGAACTCGACGGTGTGTGTGTGGCCTGAGACGGCGTTCCAGGTCAGAACAGTTTTAAAGTTGAATGATGTCCAGGTCAAGTTCTGAGCTCGGGGCAGAGGAGCGCCACCTGTGGGTGGCGGAGAAAATAATAACACTTAAAGATGTAGAAGAAACGGAGGAGGTTCTCTAACAGCACGGAGAACCTGAGGGAACCGAGAAGGTCATCTCACTGCTTCATATACAGATCTGATACTGTCACCATGGTGTGCACACACGAGTTACAAGTCAGACACACACACACACACACACACACACACACGCAGTGTGTACGGTCAGTAAAACTGAGGTTAACAAACTTCAGTGTTGTTCAGTTGGTTAGGACGTCTGCTGTATACATGACACAAGTAATGTTTCAGTTGTTTACAGGTAGATTATCTCACTTATCATCACTATTCCTGTGGGTCAGGATGTTACACCAACACTCAGGCACTTAAAATCATTTCCAGAAAATGTTGTTATGGCTTTCAAAGCTTCTGAATGAACATCATGTGAGTCAGCTGACGGTGTGTCTGTATATGAAGGTCTGGCTACAAACTCTTTTTTTCCATCATGACAAAATAAACAAAAATAAAATCAGTGAAGTCTGGTTCGTCCAATCAATTTCCAGACGCCTGAAGGTCTCACGGTCCTCTGTAGCAAGAATACTGCACAAGGATAAACACCATGTCAGCACACAGCCATCCTACTGCTCAGCAACGAGATGTGGTACAAAATGTATAAATCAATGGCAGGACAAGAGCAACGGAGCTTTTGTGAAGACACTGCAGGAAAAAGGAACCAACATCTTCTATAGCCACAGTAAAGTGAGACTGAAATCAGTGTAAACCTAAAAGGCTGCTCAAAAAAGATGCAATCTCCTCCAAAACTGGCATAAAAACCCAGACTACTGTCTGAAGCTGCACATGGTGACAAAGATCTTACTTTATGGAGTAATGTCCTCTGGAGCTCCTCTGGTGGACTGATGAAACAAAAGTTGAACTGTTCTGCTGTAATGAGAATCGCTGCCTGGAGGGAAAAAGCGAAAATGGCAAGTATGAAGCAAGTTTTGCTCCAGGAGGGACTGGTGCACTTCACAAAATAGACGTCATCACAAGGACTTAACATCTCAAGACCTCAGGCAGGAGGTTAAAGCTTGGTCACACACTGGTCTGTCACATGGACAACAACACACTTCCAAAACTGTGAACAGATGAAGGACAGATGAAGGACAGTAAATTAGAGTTTTAGAAGCGGCCCAGACCTCAGTCCAGTAGAACAGGTGTGAGCAGAGCTAAAGCAGTGTGTGTGTGTGTGTGTGTGTGTGTGTGTGTGTGTGTGTGTGCCCCAGTCACACCAGTTCTGTCAGGAGGAACAGGATAGAACTCCAGCAGCTTATTGTGAGAAGATGGTGGAAGGTGACCTGAAATGTCCGACTTGAGTTACGCAATGTTTGGACAATATTACCAAATACTAACTCAGTGTGTGTAACCTTCTGAGCCATGGCAATGTGATGAAAGAAATAAAGCTGAAATAAATCATCTTTCTCTCTGCTTTTATTCTGACCTTCGTATAATAAAGCAAATAAAACACTGTCCTAATGTCTGAACTGCGGATGTTATAACGTACTGGGTGAAAGTGTAAGTAAACTTCTGACTTTAACAGTACAGCAGGGGGCCAAAAGTTTTGGGAATGACACACAAATATTAATTTTTACAAAGTTCCGCTGCTTCAGTGTGTTTAGATCTTTGTGTCAGATGTTACTCTGGTCTACTGAAGTATAATTACAACGTTTCATAAGTGTCAAAGACTTGTATTGATAATTACAATGAGATTAATAAGAGTAACTGATGTATTGTTTCAGGTGAGACACTGTGTAATCGCCTCTGGAGATCATCACGCAGGACCAGTCTACTCTCACAGTATGGGTATTTTCTGAATTGAACCTCCAGCCTCCTAACACACAGTATGAGTGCAGATCAAATCCCTGCTCTCCGTTATCACCCTGTTGAGTCTGGTTCCTCTCAAGGTTTCTTCCTCTTCACATCTCAGGGAGTTTTTCCCTCAGCACCGTCGCCCTCGACTCGTTCATCAGGGACCATCTGATCATTCTGACTCACACACACACTCACATCTCACACATATTTTCATAATTGATTTTGATTGTGTAAAGCTCTTTGCTATTAAACCTGAGGGAATGAGACAACCAACGAGGCTCTGATCTTGCCAGTTAGCCGCCGTACCAACCAACTTCGTACTTCTCTACACTCCGTTGTACTTGTGGTATTCGCGTGTCCTGAATGCTGCTGCATGCTGTCTTCCTGTCTCAATCACATCACATCACTCATATCACTCCTTAGCTGTATGCTTGACTTCCTCAGTAACAATGTCCACTTGAGTTTAATGCAGGTTTAAAGCATGGAGGACGATTACCCACAATTCTGTTTGTATTTCAAGACCTCACACGTTTAAAGAGTTAGCATTTATTTAAAAAATTTGCTCATCTTACAAAACACTCACAGACCAAGGTTCCACTGTACAAGGTTCCACTGCCAGAGTTTACAAAGGAGTGATTTGAGTCTGCCAGTGAAGTGGGGCCCCTCCCCCACCGAGTCCTCACACTGTTGTTTAACATGAACCTTTACACACGTCCACATGTTGTTTATCTTGGAACAATTTATTTGCTTGGAGTGTGTTAGTCTAAACGTTGATTATACAACTTTAACCTGTTAACCCTAATTTAACCCTTTTGGGCTTGCTAGTGCCTGTCATGTCCATTACATGTGACAAAAGGTGGAACTGAAGTTGAGTGTAATCATCTGGAGTCAGATGGAGCCTCTAGAGATGATCATCACCCCCAACACTCACTACTTGAGTCTACTTCCTGCAGCTTTAGATTTACCTTGTATATTGTGACTCATCAAACCTTTTTCCATTGCTCCAATCTTTATGCATTCTAGCAAAGTGAGGCCTTCGTTTTCTAAATGGTCTCACAAATGAGTGATTTTTCTATTTCAACACAGCTGTTTAGTCCCAATCCTGTAAGTTCTAATCACCTTCCGTGCGTATGGAAATGCCTTTAACTTCTCTAGTAGTTGTGATTTCTACTGCCCATCTTTTAAGTTGCAACAGACATTAAAGTGATCACAGCCGTTCATGATGTTTTCCCGACTGCATTTCTTCCGTGAAGCTGAGGGTTCAACACCATCCTCTCAGTTACGAATAATGCATTTACACTGTTCTTAACTCTAACCCTAGTACTTTATTTCTCTCCTTAGTGTTTTCTGTTCTTGATGCAAGTTATTTAACCAAGTTGTTTTGGCCAGGCAGTGTATATGTGGTGCACTAAACACATCCGGACTTGTTATTGTGCAGTTGATGGATTCAAAAGCAAGGCATTTGGTCTGCGTTTATGTAGAAACAAACATAGATTTAAGACCATCTACAAACCTCAGCAGAGAAAGCAACAGAACCAACCAGTATAACATCATTTCCCTAAGGTGTAATGTAATATAATAATTATAATATTTATAATTATAATAGGTTTTCACTAATATTGTTCTGCATTTATTCAGGTGTTAAGGTGGTTACAATAAATATATCCTACGGTGGCCCAGAAGGGCAAATCATCTTTCCTGTATATGTGGATGTTTTTTCCCTTAAAAATGTGTCCTTTTCCTGTCTAAGTGTATGACTTTTCCCGTTTGGGCGCAACTACTTTCCCCCCGTGAGAACTCTCTTTCTCTTGTATATTACAAGCTTTATGGGACTGAGGTCAAAACACAACTGAACACAGAACCGTGCCGGATTTCAGCAGCAGGACTTAACATGATGAAATATACAGTGAAGTATAGCGTGATAACATTGTAAACCATCAGCTCCATGGCGTCTCTGTAATATACATCCACACATGGAGTTATAAGCAAGATAATATCACAATGCTAACCGCTAGTGCTTAGCACAGGGAAACTAGCTTGTTCATTAATCTATATTAATATAATGGTATATTTGGACACATGTACGTGATGTAAACAATTAACTCCATTGTTTGTGTAAAATTCCTGTCCAAATATGATCTATAAGCAAGTTAAAATCATCATGCTAAGCGCTAGCTTACTGAAAGAGCTAAGATAACAGACTATTAACTGTTGCCTATCAGCTAGTGCTAATTATCCCTGAGCTAATTCTGATCTGCTCCTGTTATGTGTGATGTTACAGATGGGTAATGAATTGTTTTATGCAGTTTATTGGAGCTCATCAGTGTCACTGTAGTGACATATAATGTACACTGCTGTGTAATGTAGTGGTTTTATCATAGCTAGAGATCGTCTGAATAGTTAGCAATGTGCTAACACAATGTATGTAGCAGTCAGGAAAAGGGGCTTTTGTTCGGGTTCCGTCTATTCTATTATAAAGTCATTAAATATGTGTTTATACAACTTATAATATGTCTGCTTGTGTGTTTTCCTTCTCACAGTGAACTGGATGCAAATCAGCTCCCTGTGTATCAGCTGATTCCTACACCAGCTTTACATCCTGAGCAGAAAGTGAACGCTCAGAAGTATTCCCCCCCCCCCCCTCCCCCTTTCAGGAACACCAATGAGCACGTCTTTATCAGGGGACAGGGACACGCGTCTGTCTCTTCATGGACATGATGTGTGTGTTAATGAATGGGGTAGACAGAGCCAAATTATGCAGCAGTACTTAAAGGCAAAAGCCAATAATTGTACACAGCATAACTAAAAGCTGTGTGTGTGTGTGTGTGTGTGTGTGTGTGTGTGTGTGTGTCAAACTGCATAGTAACATCATGAAATCACTTATATTAACATCATGTCTTTATTTCTCCTCTGTTGTAGATCGTCGTAGAGAGGATGGTCTCTTGATCCTCTGCCATCTTGCACCACCAATACATACATATATTTGATTAGTTTGTAAATAAAATGTTTAATGTAATTTATAGTTGAGTATTTATTTGCAGTTTGCTTATTCTTTAGCAAAGCATTTAAAGTGCATGTAAAGCATTGCTGCAAATGACATTGAATAGAATCAGATGTTACTCCACTCTGTGTGACGCTACAGGCTGATATACAGTATGTGATTTTAGCATCATTAATGTTTTTCTGCTAACTTAAGCATGCTGCCTTGGAGATGATATTAGTGACCGCTCTGTTTCAGTTCGAACAACATATTCCATAATATTTATAAATACATTAATACCATATGTTCAGCAGTTAAAGCAGAGGTTCTTAAACATTTTACAGCAAAGGACTCCGTCAACTGCAAAACAAACATCTCCAAAAATAGACGTCATGAATATCATGCATTTTTATCCATAGTTTTAAAATGGAAATGTATACATGTGAAAAAACATACAAACACAATGGAAAAAACATACATTACATGGTTAAAATAATACCATTATACTGGAAAAAACATACGAATAAATGGGAAAAAATAATGCAATTATACTGGAAAAAACATACCATTATAGTGGAAAAAAACATACATTACATGGGAAAAATAATATCTTTATACTGTATTCTTTCATAAATACAATTTCATGAATTTTAAAGAATGCAAGCTTTCTGTGTGTTTCTGTGTTATGCTGTGTACAATTATTGGCTTTTGCCATTAAGTACTGCTGCATAATTTGGCTCTGTCTACCCCATTCATGTCCATGAAGAGACAGACGCGTGTCCCTGTCCCCTGATAAAGACGTGCTCATTGGTGTTCCTGAAAGGGGGAGGGGGGGGGTGAATACTTCTGAGCGTTCACCTTCTGCTCAGGATGTAAAGCTGGTGTAGGAATCAGCTGATACACAGGGAGCTGATTTGCATCCAGTTCACTGTGAGAAGGAAAACACACAAGCAGACATATTATAAGTTGTATAAACACATATTTAATGACTTTATAATAGAATAGACGGAACCCGAACAAAAGCCCCTTTTCCTGACTGCTACATACATTGTGTTAGCACATAGCTAACTATTCAGACGATCTCTAGCTATGATAAAACCACTACATTACACAGCAGTGTACATTATATGTCACTACAGTGACACTGATGAGCTCCAATAAACTGCATAAAACAATTCATTACCCATCTGTAACATCACACATAACAGGAGCAGATCAGAATTAGCTCAGGGATAATTAGCACTAGCTGATAGGCAACAGTTAATAGTCTGTTATCTTAGCTCTTTCAGTAAGCTAGCGCTTAGCATGATGATTTTAACTTGCTTATAGATCATATTTGGACAGGAATTTTACACAAACAATGGAGTTAATTGTTTACATCACGTACATGTGTCCAAATATACCATTATATTAATATAGATTAATGAACAAGCTAGTTTCCCTGTGCTAAGCACTAGCGGTTAGCATTGTGATATTATCTTGCTTATAACTCCATGTGTGGATGTATATTACAGAGACGCCATGGAGCTGATGGTTTACATCAGTGTTTAATGATCTAAATGAGACTTTTATTCCTTTATATCACTGACATTTACACTCGGCAAACACTGCAATAGCATTAGCACTGCTACAAAGTTATCATTACTGTCTAAAACATTAAACATTACCTGGGAAGTGTGTCCAGTTGTACATTTAGTGAGAATTATTAGGTTATGATGCTATAATTCCTGTATATTCCATCATGTTAAGTCCTGGAGCTGATATCAGGTGTTCTATCAGTTTTTCCTACTTGTCAGAATTTCCTACCGTTAAAAAAAAAAGAGAGAGCATTAGCTTTAGCTTTTAGGTTGCAAAATACAGAGAAAGAGAAAGAGAGTTCTCACACGGGGCAAAAGTCGCTCACAAACAAAAGTAGAAAAAGTAGCTGCGCACAAACAGGAAAAGTCATAAACTTACACAGGAAAAGGATTTTTAAGGGAAAAAACATCCACATATACGGGAAAGATGATTTGCCCTTCTGGAAATGAAAGAGCAGTGAAGTAAAAGTGGATGAAAATCATCTGTAAATGTTCATCCAAGTTTACACAGTACCGGGGAAAGGATACCGTGAGGTCTGTAGCATTGGGCGACACTTGTTTGTTAGATTCTGTGAAGCCGCTTTGCGACAGTGACGCTTGTTAAAAGCGCTATATAAATAAAATTGAACTGAATAGAGTCACTGTTCTTAAAAGGAGGATGAAACTTGGATTCAAAAATCTGTTTTTTTTTTTCTGCATCGTCGTTTGTTTGTCTGTTTTTCAGTAATAAAGGTATGGCAGAAACATGTTATGGTGCAAGTTTTGTATCTGTACAAGTTGTAATTGGAATTTAAGTACTTTAACGTTAAGTATTTACGTTTTAAAGAATTTTCTAAGGATCTGTGCCAAAAGTACAGAACTGCAAAGGTCTGCATTTCCTTCTTTTAAACTAAGGTTTAAAATAAATAAATTAAGGGTTTGTTGATTTTCATGTGATTTACTCGTTCCCAATCTTACAAATATGCATTTTAGCCACATCTTATTTGTTTGTAAAAATGATCCCACATTGGACCTACAATATAGAAATACCAGAGAAGTTGTGTGTGTCTGTGTGAGCTCACAAGTTTGCTGTAGCTGAAATGGTTCCCACATTGTGGACAAATGTCACATGGCTTTACTAACGTTTTTGTCCATCCGTTGTCCATTTGCTCCTAAACCTTCTAGAAATATGAGTCCCCACATTGTAGGATCCAGCTTGTAGTCCCCAAAACCTGGTTGTACAAGTGTGTGTTTGTCTGTGTGTGTGTGAATGTGTGTGTGTTCTTACCCGACACTGAGCTGAAGAAGAAGAGAAGAACGCTAACTGGACCACTCCTCATTACTCCGGTGTTAAATTCCTCAGACTGAGACTCGCGCAGTGTTAATGGTCGTCCCGTGTGTGTGCAGTGTGTGCAGTGTGATCCGCAGTGTGATCCGCAGTGTGAGCCGCAGTGTGAGCCGCAGTGTGATCCGCAGAAAGCCCCTAAAGCCAGAGAGTGAGAGAATAAGCATGTCCCCTTGTTACCATATGTGGTCATCCGGGAGGCACACACACACACACACACACACACACACACACACACACACACACACACACACACACACACACACCAGACTGGCTGAGTATGCGAGACACACTTCAGCCTTAAAAAAATCTGTGATTCTTGGCACTTTAGTGGTTTATTAATCAGTTATAATGAAAGCAGAATAAATATTTAATGAGGCTGATGTGTGGTATTATAGAATTAAACCATTAAATAAATATCAACAACAAATATCAACAATTATCATCACTTACTGAACATGTGTGTTTATAGTCTCATTAACTCCTAAAGCATATATTTATACACTAGCATAAGTCTGTAGAAAGAGTAAAATCTAATAATAATCTGCTGATCTTTAATGTAATGAGTGATGAGTGAATATTATTATGATTATTATTATGATTATAATTAGAGGTTGAAGTCCACGTCCATGTGTGTGTCTCTCTGTACAGCAGAACTCTCTGTCTCACTTATTAATAGACAGAAATCACACATTCTGTCTCTGTGGATGTCAGTGTGAGGAGATCTGTCCTGAGTGAACTGTCCAACATTCCTTAGTGATGTGCTAAGACAGATAGCATAGTGTGTTACGCCAGAAGCTCAGCCAGATGTAACTGTTCTCCTCTTTCTGCTCCAGCCGAGACTGATGTCCACCTGAAGGACGAGGGTGACTTGATTGGCCTGTGGCAGGTGTTTTCTGATGCACTCTGTCCTATAAAGCACATCCACACCCCCGAGGCAGAGCAGTCACTCTGAGAAGGTACATGGAAAGATTGAGATGAAGAAGTATCTCCATGCTCTTCAGATGTTCCCAATGTACTTGAGGTTGTCCAGGAAAATTTGCACATGATCGTGGGCATTTTTGATCACTTCATTCAGGTCCAAGTAGCATCTGGAGGGAAACTGCAGCTGGATGGAGTCATCACAACGTCACTTTCCTCCATGAACAAAGAAGTTTTCATCCCAGAGGTTGGACACTTTGCTGACATCATGGATAACACCTCCACAAATCACTAGAAGTCCATCACACATTGGCTTCCTCAGGAGCTCTCCAGGATCTGGTTAAACTTAGAACCCTGCAACAGTGACCCAGACTCAGAAAAGAGTCTAAGCAGAACCTGCTTAGGGAACTACGAACCATGAATAAAGAAGTTTTATTTTCTTCAAGTGACCAGTTAATACAATGTGCTTGTGTGTTCCTAACGTTCTAAAGCATGGACACAGAAATGTTCTCAGACTTTAATGACCTAGAATTAGAACCAGTTATTAATAAGTAATAAAAATTGAACGAGTTCTCCTCACACAGCTGGAGCTTTTCACTTGCATCAGTTCCTCAGAAGTTACATCTTCACCCATTAGCTCAGAGACTCATGGATGTGATTTATTAGTTCTAAATGAATTGATTTCAGATGATGAGGAAGTAGTTCTGAGGAACACAGCGATGTTCCCTCGCTCTCTGGACAAGAAGAAAGAAATAAAAGCAGTGAGGAGAGCTGAGGGGAGTGTGTCTGGACTTCTTCCAGAACATTCCTGCAGAACTATGAAGCAAAGTGGAACATTACACAACCGCTGCAAAATGATTGCTGTGTTTAATTCTACACACACACACACACACACACACACACACACACACAGCCCGATTAATAACACACAGACTGTTACACTCCATGAAATGTAAATAAAAATATAGATTATATATTAGTCTGATCTAACTCTTTCTGTCTCACCCTCTGTCTCGCTGTCTGTCTGTCTCACTGACTGTCTCACTTGTGTTGTTGTGTGTACAGTGTATGTGATATCATGGAGCTTGAGGTCTTGGTGAGGACGGGGAGACTCCTGATGACGTCCGTCTGACTCTGCACTGAGTTAATAAAGAGTCATAACGTCTACAATCATCATTTATAAGTGTGTGAGAACTGAAACTCTTGACTGAAACTGAAAGCTTACACCCGAGTGTGTGTGTGTGTGTGCTGATGTGAAAATAAAGAATATTATTTTTGTGACGTTGAAGGTGGTTTATTTTCCGTGATGTTGTAAATTCTTCTACACAGATGTAGTAATACAGCAGGGTGGGAGGAGACGCAGTGGTAAGCGGTTGGACTATTGATCAGAAGGTTCCAGGTTCAAATCCCAGCACGATCAGGCTGCTACTGTTGGGTTCTGCAGCACCCGCTGCTCATATACTGTTAGGGTCCTCCACTAGAGGGCTCTGTTTGTAGCTTTTGTTGGTCGACTCAGTTTCCCAGAAGGCACCTCGGGCAGGTGATCAGAGCTCCCCTGAACCGAGGTGGCTCATTGAAGATTCTGTAAACAGCAGTTTGTTCTGGGAAACTGGGTCGAGCATTGTTTGTTTGTTTGTGTATAGGTTTTGTATATACCGTCACGTGGGCATTCCTTTTTGTTTGGTTTTTGTTTCTTTAAGTTTATATTTGGTTTATGTTTTGTAACCTTTGTTTTCAAGAGGGCTCTTGTTAGTTTTCCTTACATTCTGTGTGTTAGTGGATTCATGGAGCTGTCCTGTTCAGTGTTTAGTTAGGCTGTGTCTCCTCCTGTGTAAGTCCTGTTCTGTGCGTCCCTACTGTCTGTCTTCTGGTTTAATCCTTTGTGTGTAGCTTCCCTATCTGTTTAGATGTTTGTAACCCCATGAGTGCTTAGCCGCTAGCAGGGTTAGCCTCCAGTAGGCTAGCCTCTAGTGGGATTGACCGCTAGTGGTTCTGGTCGCCAGTAGGTTAGCCGCTAGTTTGGAATAGCCTCATGGGTGCCCAGCCTCTTGTGTTCCGGTCCCCTAGATCAGTACTAACCTGGTTAGCCACTGATCCCTTAGATACTAACCCGGTTAGGTCAGCATCCAGCGTCTCCGTATTCCATGTAGCTACTAATCCAACTAACCACTAACCCATGTCTCCTCGCCCTGTCTCTAGTCCCTGTCTCCTGTCTAGCCGTCTCCAGTCCTGTCCCATGTCTTGTCTCGTCTCTAGTTCCCCTTTGTGTCTTTAGTTAGCTCCAGCTCCTGGTTCCCTGTGTCAGTCCTTCGTCCCTACGTCTGTTTAAAGAGCCCTAGTTATATATAGTTTGAGTTTGTGGTTTTGGTTCCTTTGTTGGTTTGTGTCTGTGTTTTTGAGTTTTTCTGTTTGCACACTCCTCTGCGTTTCTGCCTGCCCTGTATGCCCATGGCTACTACATCAGCCGGTCTAGCCAGCCAGTACCACCACCTAGACTCCTGACATATATACGTACCGAGAGCAAAAAGTCTCTCTGCACGGGGACGTCTGACAAACGCTGTAAATGTGAATGTAATGTAAATAAAGTTTCAGGAGAAAGGAAATGATCAGAAAAGACCCGAGTTACACGACCTGCACTGGGGCTTCGATCATATGCACCTCTGTCGGCTCTCTTCTGCTAATTACTGTCATTTAATTTTACTCCAGTGCTGTAATATTTAACCGAGCCGCATTTTTGTGTATAATCTGTAAACCGTCTATCCATCTATCATCTACTTCCAGAGACTCTAACACCCTGTGTGTTGTGTCTCGTCTCTGCAGCTGAACACACTCATCTCATGACAGCTATATTTTTATTTTGATAATATCTGAGTTCACGAGAATAGTGCCAAAATAGTGCAAGTCAAAAGTTTCTTAAAGACTTTAAAATATATATGTACCCTGATTGGGTCATTTATAAGCTCCACCCACTACAACAGGACAGTAAGAACACTGCTTAAGCCACTGAGTACTGAGAAACTTCTTCACCTCTGAACAACTCCGCCCCTCTCTGTAACTCCTCCCCTCTTCGTAACTCTGCACTAGTGATGGGAAGTTTGAATCATTTTAGTGACTCGGTTCGAAGGACTCATTTTAGTGAGTCCTTCATTTCGTTCTTTTGAATCTATTTTTTTGTATTGCAAAAGAACGAACGATTCGGACCAAAGACTCAGAGGTAATGATTCATTTCTGTTTCCTGCACATAACCTATGGAGGTGTCGCGATGCTTTGCTCATGTGCACCCTGTAGGAAATGAGCGAATCACTGTCCGAGACCACTCGCTCCTCTGAGTCACAACGACCCATCACTACTCTGCGCATGTGAGTTGAAAGAGTTAAAAGCTCAGCGTGTTGTAACTCTGGCTGCGGGTAAAGTCTGTAATGAAGATCCAGATGTTGGCTGTGGTTTAGGTGGAGCAGCGAGAACATTTTGTGTCGGTTACGAGAGGAGATAAGCTGAACCTCTGCTTCCCCCACATTCCTCTGACTGATAAACTCCCGACTCGCACTTTACTACACAAACACCAGATTAACCAGTGTGTGATTCTGACACACTCATCTCTGACCATGCTAACCGCTAGCCACTGCTAGTCCTGACGCACTCCTTTATTCAGATCCACTCCAGATGTTTTTCGTTCGTTTCTCTCCCTTGGGATTTTCTGCGTCATCGCCTGGATGTGCTGCCAAGTTCAGAGCCGCTGTTTACTCACGTTCTCATCCTGGGTTAGAAATGAGCCACGCTGCTGAGGACAAACCCCACGGGCAGATTAAATATAGAACAGAGAAATAATTCATGCTGTATGTCGATGTACGAGGACTGAAACTGCAGAGAATACACGTCTTTGGGAACGACTTGGATTGGTACCTCAGTCTCCATCAGTGTGACCTCAACACAATGGACTTCCTGTGAACTAAAACATACTTCCTGTTATACAGTCTCAGATTTGCCCTCAGAGCTACACTGGTATCTCTTTAGCCTGGAATACACATAATTCATCACATAACCTCGTACTCGTACTGAGCTCCCAGTGATCCAGACCCCCTCTGTCCTCTGCACCTGATGACTCGTCCCGGTGCTGAACTGGACTCCATATGAACTTAAACACGTCTCCTGTTCTACTGAACTTCCAGCCTCCTAACACACAGTATGAGTGCAGATCAAATCCCTGCTCTCCGTTATCACCCAGATGAGGATGGGCTCCCTGGTGAGTCCGGTTCCTCTCAAGGTTCCTCCATCTCAGGTTCTCTCAGGACCGTCACCTCTGCACTGTAAAAAAGGCTTTGGAAATGAAACAAGAAAAAAAAGTGTCTTTTTTACAAACAATAATTGTGTTAAAGTGAAAACTAAAGTATTAAGTAAAATCTACATATTTACTTAATTTAAACTTGCAAATATTAAACATTCAACAGTCAAGTAAATGTTCCTTATGATTCTTTGACAAATCTAAACGAATGAATAGAGCACTTATATACCTCTAAAAATCAAGTCGAATTTGAGCTGCCTGCAGGTGATCTGCGCATGCGCGACAAAGAAGCTCAGCCGCGACGATCAGCGTCTCAAAAGTGCTTCGCCAGTTTCTTCGACAGGTAAGTAACAGCTGAAAGTGTATAATATCTTGGAGTTTTTGACTCAGTGTATTTGGTAATTGTGTTTCTCCTCAGCAACTGAGTTGTCATCACTTAATTCTGTATATTTTCTGCACATTTGGAAACTCGAGTGGATGATTTTTAGTCTCCGCCGTCCGACATATTAAAATCTCCGTGTTTTACATAAAGACGCGTTAGTCTTCAATGTGTCACTTTATCCGTGACATTTGTTTTTGTGTAATTACATTTTGTTGAGATAGAATTTTGTGCAGTTGTTCGGTGATTCTTACCACATATATATATATATACACGACAGTTTAGTTTTACACAGGACGTCTAAGACCCTTGAACGCGTGACTGGACCCTTGATACTCTGATGTTTTGTTCGGTGTGTGTAATTTTGTCTGGTTGTACAGTGATTCTAAAATGACGAAACGTGACAAAAGTTTCAACATTCACACGTGACAAGACAACAGAAGTCAACTTGACTGTATCTGAGAGATGAGACTCCGTTAAGAAAAGCTGGCGCTGTTCCGCGCGGACACGCCGCGCTGTTAACCCTCAGCCTACATTCACACCGCACGCGGCGAGAGCGTCACAGTCCCCCCTCGCGCCCTGCCGCCGCGCTTCGCCGCTCTGACGTGGACCGAACGCCTTTCGTGTATTTAAAGGGGCCGCAAAGCAAAATCAAGCTTGTTGATCTTATGGAGACCAAAATGTGGAAGATCTTCGCTGCCGGATCCCATTGAAAATGAACGACTTTGCCGCTCTCGCCGCGTCGGTGTGAACTCAGACTTCATCGAGATTTCAATGCAATACGTTAAGGAAAACGACTTTTTCCTTAACATTTCACGTCTATATCGAATGACCCCATGTTCAGGTTTTTTTCAGTGACCTTATCAAAATCCTTTTCTTCAAAATATGGTGTAAAACAACAGATTGTTATGTTTCGCCTCGTTTCTTTCGTCATTAGATGAGTGAAAGTATTTTGAATGTATTTGTAAATGGTCTTTTCCAGACTACTAATTACTACATTTGATGTTTCTATATTGCAGAATCTATTTCTTACATTTGTATATTAGATTAGAATATATTTGTGGATCCGGTCAGCCGTATTATCTTTGCTACAGAGCACTTGGCCATGAACGTGCTGAATTCACTTGAAACACAGGATTTATTTGTAAAAGCAGTCTGTTAATATTTGGTCTAATACTTGCTCTAGTTACGATTCTGTCCAGTTTCTGTATAGACATGTAACTTAATATGGCTTGAATAAGCAAAAGGTTTATAATCAAAAATGTCATTGCACTTTGCTGCTGCTTGAGCTGTTGAAATATTAAGCTTTGATCTTGTTTATATACTGTATGGGCATGTTCATTCCTGTAAATAAAGACTTTAATAAAAGATTTCAATCAAGAGTTATTTATTGTCACAGCACTATTTTGTCATATTATAACAGTGATTCATCTTATTTATTTAAAATAATTAACATTGACTGAATAAAACGTGTAAAGTTTACTTAAAATCGAAAATAGTTTGACTTAATTATATCAATTAATTACATGAGATCAGTAAGTAAATACTACTTAACATGATTTAAAGAGGCCACGTGATATGTAATATTTACTTTGTTAGTTTTACTCATTTTCACAAGTGTAAAATTTAGCTGAAAAACCTGAGTGCAAAAACTTGCAAAAGAAACATTGAGTAGATTTGACTTCTTATTTGTTTCAGTGTAGCTGCTCAGCAGAACAAACTGAAAAAGCTTCACATCTGTTCATTTTTTAAACATTTTTATTTCTTTGCGGTGAATAAAATGGATATTTCACTGGTGTAAATCCAAGTAACGGTGTGTGAACTCGTTAAACTGTAGCTACTCTTAACTAATAGAAGTCTCGTATTAAATCAGCTGGAGCCGCAGAGTCGCACATCAGAGCCCAACTGAATCACACACATCCTGAAATGGAGACATGACACACTGCTGCCCGTCTCGCGCCCGGTGCGTCCTCACACATGGTGTCCTGACTTCCTGGTGATGAAGGTTACAGGCACGATGGATGAGGAGATTCAGGATCCTGTCGCACCTGTTGGTCTTAAGAGCAGAGCAGGAATCACTCCAGAGTTCGAGGGTCACGAGTTTTCCTGGTGGGAAGTTCATCCTGTCTGTGTGTGTGTGTGTCTCAGGAGAGTGTATAGGTCATGGGAAAATCTGGAACAGTTACTCTAAGGGAATTTTTCCGCTCTTTTTCTCTCCTATAAATTCCTACCAGCGAGAGCCTCGACTAGACGTCTCACTGCATCTTTTCAAATCGCTGCCCACTTCCACCTGGGTGAAGCTCACAGAGGCTTGTGATTGGCTAGTGTGACTATAGGGGCAAGAGAGTAACCCCCCTCCCCCCCTCCCGTCTGAAGGCATCATCGGGACTGGAACTCATGATCTACAGGTCACAGGGTGGCTCCACCCTCATGTCGCTGTCTGTCTAAATGAGTTTCCTCTGGCTGCTCTGGTTTCCTCCCACACTGATGGGTGCACTAATGAGGTCAATCATAAACCTGAGCCGGGGCAAATGTTTTCTGAAACTAAGAGCCCAGGGCAGATCTCACACTTTGTCCCCAGATTCCTGTGTGTGTGATTCAGTGGTGGAGTGGAGACGTTTACAAAAAGCTCCAGGAATAACGGTCTCGTGATTTACTGAATCATCTCTGTTCTCTTCTTTTCACTTTCTGTTTCCTCTCTAGCTCCTCCCACACGGCACCGCGGGAAAACTGCACGCTCACGGTGTCTCAACGTTCTCTATGAAAGGCACAGAGGTGGAACCAGGGGTCACTGCTGACCCACACTAATCTGGGAGCAGAGGCAGGGACAGGGTAGGGACAGGGGCGAGGTGTGTGAAAGGCAGACCCCTCCCCCTGCCACCCCAATTCAGGAGGCTGGTGTGTTGACACATGACGCATACGTACGTACAGAAGATCAAATAAATGTGAGAGAAAAGAGGAACTGTAACACACACACACACACTTGAAATTACATACAGAATCAATTTATCTAAAATATTTAGTTTTTATTTACTAAAGGATCTCCTGTATCACACTGAGCTGTGTGTGTGTGTGTGTGTGTCTCAGGAGAGTGTATAGGTCATGGGAAAAATCTGGGACTTTCAGCAGTTCAGCTCATTTTACATTCCACACACACAATACACAACACACACACACACACACACACACACACACACACACACAAACACACACACACACACACACACACACAGCTCTAACAAGGTGACGAGAGACGAATGGACCAAGGCGCCCTCACTGCTGTGTTCTGGAAAACATCTGAGATCAGACCTCTCTCTCACACACACACACACACACACACACACACACACACACACACACACACACACACAACTGAGGAGTGTGTGTACCCTGTGTGAAAGAGAGGATGATGTAATCAGTGTCTCTGTCCCAAACCACACACACACATCACATGGTGTGCCTCAGGACTGGTCAGAGTGGGTCTGGTCTCTGTTCCTGTGTCTGGGGGACTGATGGACGTAGAGTATTCTGGTGGACTGGTGTGTTTAGATGCTGTCCTCCCCACTCATGTCTTCTCATTGTTCACTCAGGTTTGTCGACGGTGAGGTGATTGGTTTAGAAAGGAACAGAGAAACTCCTGAAGCA
>QNUK01001547.1:0-32500 GCA_013621035.1 Clarias magur
TCTTCAATAAACGTGCCTGTTCGGGTTTTTTCCCCTCACTTCTATTTGTTCTGTCAGTCCTTCTGTAACACTTACTTGTAAATGACCTAATTTACAAATTATTTTCAAAGTCATAATGGTTCTGTTTAATATCCAAAAGCTTTTATTTATTTATTTATTTATTGTGAATTTATATTACCTCACATTTCTCTTGGGTTTTTATATTGAAATAGCATATTTAGTGCGGTTTTAGTTTTCTGGTGGAAAGGCAAAGAGACGCAGACAGAGATCGTCAATAAAAAGACATTAAGACATTAAAGACGCTCTTTTTTAAAATATTTTACTCTCAGAAATAAGACTTTGTCATTGTTTATTATTAGGGCCCAAGCACTATAAGGTGCGCAGGACCCTTTTTTTCCCCACCCTTTGGGACTTTTCGGGGGTCTTAACATGCTTAAAAACTCATGAAGGAGAGGAGAGGAGGAGGAGTCGCAGTTATTTATAACCATAATCTGTCTCTCGTACAAAAACACAGGTTTAAATCTAATGCATTTAAAGTTCTCTATAGTAACATAAAGTCAGCTCAGTCAATCCCGCTAATCATCATTTACAGACCCCCTGGGCCGTACTCGGAGTTTCTCTGCGAATTTGCAGATTTCCTTTCAAACCTTGTTGTTTCTGTAGATAAAGCGTTAATTGCTGGAGACTTTAATATTCATTTTGAGAATCCAGAAGACCCTCTGAGAACAGCATTCTTGTCCATACTGGACTCAGTAGGAGTAAATCAGTGTGTAGTAGGACCCACTCATAAAGCAGCTCACACTTTAGATTTAATATTATCCTTCGGATTAAGTATAGGAAATATACCCACAATTCCACAGTCTGAAGTTATCTCAGATCACTACCTTGTCTCGATTAAAGCGTGTTATAGTAATAATGTACGCACAGCACCGCGCTTCCACCTTAAACGTACATTTACATCAAATACCGCACAGAGCTTTATCAATAATCTTCCAGAATTATCTACTTTGATTGGATCGCCATCTGACTTCACAGAACTCGAACAGGCGAATGAATATCTAGAGTCAGCACTTCGTTATAGCTTAGATAATATCGCTCCAGTTATAAGGAAAATGATTAGAGATAAGAAACTCGCTCCTTGGTATAATGACCACACACGTGCTTTAAAACAAACCGCTCGAAAATTTGAACGTAAATGGCGCCAAACTAAATTGATAGTATTCAAAATAGCTTGGAAGGAGAGCATCCTGAACTATAAAAAAGCTCTCAGTGATGCTAGATCAACATATTTCTCCACTCTAATAGAAAATAACAAAAACAACCCGAGATTTTTATTTAATACCGTAGCTAAATTAACTAAAAACAAGACCACTGCAGAAATCTCCACAACATCATCATGCAGTAGTGAGGATTTCATGAACTTTTTTCAATAATAAAATCATAAATATTAGGCAAAAAATTCAGGCTTTGAAACCAGACAATTTAAATAATTCAGATGATCTAACCACATCACATCAGAACTTTACTCCCCTTGAAGCGAGGGAACTAATTTCACTCATCTCTTCTTCAAAATCGTCAACCTGTATATTAGATCCTATACCGACACATTTTCTCAAGCAGATAGTACCAGCAATAATAGAACCCCTGTTGAAAGTAATTAACTGTTCACTCAGTAGTGGGTATGTCCCCAAATTCTTTAAATTAGCCGTTATTAAACCGCTAATCAAGAAACCTGACCTTGACCCCTGTCTGCTTTCTAATTACAGGCCGATATCAAACCTTCCGTTTATCTCCAAGATTTTGGAAAAGGTAGTATCACAGCAGCTATGTTCACATCTACACAGAAATAGCATAAATTAACTGTATCAGTCAGGATTTAGGCCTCATCCCAGCACAGAGACAGCACTTGTTAAAGTAGTAAACGACCTCCTATGGGCCTCTGATCAGGGTTGCGTCACTATACTTGTGTTACTGGACCTCAGTGCAGCTTTTGACACCATTGATCATAGTATTCTCCTTCACAGATTAGAAAAGGTAGTTGGAATTAAGGGCACTGCCCTCTTGTGGCTCAGATCCTACTTGACTGATCGTTATCAGTTTGTAGATTTAGATGGTGACCATTCCTCATGTTCTCAAGTGGAGTTTGGTGTTCCACAGGGTTCAGTTTTAGGCCCACTGCTTTTTTTCCCTTTACATGCTTCCTCTGGGCAACATAATTCGTAAACATGGTATTAGTTTTCATTGTTATGCTGATGACACACAATTATATGTCTCAGCAAAACCAGATGAGAAAAACCAGTTTGCTAAATTGAGCAGTGTGTGCAGGACATACGAGATTGGATGTTAATTAATTTTCTTCTGCTTAATCCTGATAAGACAGAAGTTCTAGTCATAGGACCACAAGTAGCTAGAAGTAAGCTTTCTGATCAGACTGTAACTTTAGATGGCCTTTCTGTTCCATCAGGTGCAACAGTTAAAGACCTCGGTGTGATTATAGATTCCAGCCTTTCGTTTGAAGCTCATGTAGATATCCTGGACAGCAACTTTCACATAGAAATATTGCCAAGATAAAGAAACATATTGTCACTAAATGATAAGAAAAACTAGTTCATGCTTTTATCACCTCTAGGTTGCAGACTATTGTAGCATAGCCTTACTGTCTGGTTGTTCAACTAGGTGTATAAACAAGCTTGGTGGATTCAGAATGCAGCAGCGAGTCTCTAGAACCAGAATCAGGCACATCACTATCTTATACACTGCATTGGCTCCCTGAAATTCGCGCCGATTTCAAGATACTACTTTTGACATTTAAGCACTAAATGGTCTCAGCGCCACAGTATTTAGTGAACTGTTAGTGTCTTCGATCCATCCACATATACTTGATCAAAGGATGGTGCCTGTCAGTACCACATTATTATTAAAACTACAGCGAGGCAGAGCTTTTTCTTACAAAGCCCCAAAGTTATGGAATAGTCTTCTGTTAATGTTAGGGACTCAGACACAGTCTCAGTGTTTAAGTCTGTAGGCTAAAAACCTATTTATTTAGCCAAGCATTTTTGTAAATTGATTAACCTTAGGTAAAGGAGCAGATCTGGGGGGACTCATGGACGTAGAGTATTCTGGTGAACTGGTATGTTTAGATGCTGTCCTCCCCACTCTCATTGTTCACTCAGGTTTGTTGACAGTGAGGTGATTGGTTGCTTTACATCTCAGGGAGCCCTCATGTTTGTGTTTCCTTCTGGCTCTCCCTTTTAGTTATGCTGTTATAGTTAGTCCTGCCGGAGTCCCTGCTTGCACTTTGCACTAATATATATTCACCTTATACATGTTGACTGTGACCATACCTAACTGCCATCTCTCCTTATTTTCTGCTCTCTCCTCTTCTGCTCTCTCCACTCTCTCTCTCTCTCTCCTTTTCCCTCTCCCTGTCTCTCTGTCGAGCTATACATGTCGCTCCTGAGTTGCCAGTGATCCCGACCCCTCTGCCCTCTGGACCCGTCTAACCCGTCCTGGAGTCCTGCATCTGGTTGGAGATCTTGTCGCATGGATGCCCGTGTGGTCTGCCTGGATTCGTGTGGTGCCTGGGGATGGTTTTCGATTGATGCTGACAGCTGTTCTCTGGGGACCTGTGACTTCAGTTGTTCGATAGCTCAGGACTGGAATTTCCTACAGTCTACCTGAGCCTCCAGGAACAAACTGGACTCCTTTTAATTAAATTTTTTTAACACATCTCCTGTTATACTGAACTTCCAGTCTTACACATTATTATGCTGATCATTCCCTGCTATCTGTTATCACCCAGATGAGGATGGGTTCCCTGTTGAGTCTGGTTCTTCTCAAGGTTTCTTCCTATTACCATCTCAGGGAGTTTTTCCTTGCCACTGTCGCTCTCGGCTTGCTCAGCAGGGACAATCTTATCATTTTGATTCATACACATTCACATTGCGTACAAACTTACTTCTTTTGATTGGGTAAAGCTGCTTTGCGACAATGTCAATTGTTAAAAGCACTATATAAATAAAATTGACTTGACTTGACCATGCTGGGAGATTCGTACTAACTCCAGAAACTGATCATTCATTCCCTCACTTTATTGGTGTATTGTTCACCTTATAGCATTTGCTTATAACGACTTCAGCGGGACGAGTTTAATCCGTTCTGTAGGCGAGTTCTTGAGGCAAGATTCCGTATTGCGAAACACATTTTCCCATAGGAAATCAAAAAATGTGGAAAAGACATGCAAATGAAGTGAAATATGACATAAATAGACATTAAACCACACTTAAGCTTAATTTATGATTGATCTCAGCACCGGCTGCTTGAGAAGCTTGAAACTGAAAGCGGCTCCCACCGTCCTTGATAACATTCTTGTGACCCACGGTGCTGCATCTTCACCAAACATTGCGCAACATTCGGCTCGGCTCGTGTGGCGATATATACAAAACTTCACGTGTATGCCAAGGCAATTTATTTTTGCAAAACTCTTTCTTTCGTTATAAATAATTAAATAACAGAACCACTAGAACTCTTTCACATTTTGGGTCCTGAAATACACCCGTGCCATCAGGGAAGAAAAACTCCATAAATGTGATAACCTGGTCATTTAGTATATTCAGGTCATCTGACTATTAATTAATACTTTACATTTTGCCACATAACGTTGCTGAGTCTAGACCTGAGCGACTGAAGCAACCACTGATCATAACACTGTCTCCAGAGGCTTGTACTATGCATGACGGGTGCATCGCTTCCCTTCTTACCCTGACACGCGCATCACTCTGGAATAGGCTCAATCTGGACTCATCAGGTCACATGACCTTTTCCCATTGCTCTGTAGTCTGATCTGTATGCTGATTCATTTGTGCTGATCATTTCCTGATCATTTCCTGAGTCTCACTAACAAGTGATTGTCTTATGGACCCACAGCTGTTTAATCCCAATCCTGTGAGTTCTCTTCACATGTTTGTATGGAAATGCTTTAACTTTCAGTGTTAAACACAGATATGATTTCTACTGTTGATTTGTTTTATGGTGCAACTTCACCAGGAGTTCAAGTGATCTCCATTACTTCCATAATAATACATTGGTTAGATCTTAACCTAATTTCATTAGTTGTTTGAACACAAATAAAGAAAAGGGAGAAGAATTAATCTACAAAAAAGTTTGTTTGTTTGTTTGTTTGTTTGTTTGTTTCTTTCTTTCTTTCTTTCTTTCTTTCTTTCTTTCTTTCTTTCTTTCTTTCTTTCTTTCTCTTTCTTTCTTTCTTATACACCACCAGATTCCCTACATATTTTTTTCATATTTATAGCCTATTAAAGCCTATTATTGGTTATGTCACTTGATCTAAAATTCAGAACACATCTAAAACCCCATACTGTGTTTCTCCAACAGGAAAACATAAAATAAAATAAAAAGTAGGACTCATTTACTGAAAGCTCAAATGCGTGTTCAGGAAACGAATACCTGTTAAACGCCACTTGAAGAAGTGCGAGTGTTAGGTGAATGAATCGGGCAATGTGTGTGCACTAGTGTGAAGTGTCCTTGACTGCTAATGCTCTTTTAAAACAACGCTGATGTGTTTAAGGGCCGAGGGCCGAGGAGCCGAACGAATCAAGCGCAGAGTGCTGGGAGTAACACATATTAAATTAGTAATGACTGATTCCAAGCCATCAGAGGGAAATCAGTGGAGAAATGTAGATCAGGTTACAGAGAAACGAGAACGGAAAAGCCCGAGTTGGAGAACACCACGGCCATCGGGGAAGGCTGCTGTAGTTTTGCACCGGACGCAAAGAAAAATACTGGACACCTCTTCATGTACTGTACACTTGTGCATCTCATGTGGAATATGGCCAAATATACGTCTAATGAAATGATCAATAAATAATCATGTGACAATTTTAAAGACTGCTATTAGAATACGAGTGAGGGGGTTCGCTCTGGCCTGCCAATCGGTGTGAACACTAAATGGAAAAATGGAGCTGTGAGGATGGAGCGGTGCGTTGTGAAATATTCATGCAGAGAGATATATTAAGCCTCCTGTATGATGAATCCTGGAATGCTGGAATGCAGTAAGGCTCTGGAAATACTGAGGTCGCACACCATGTGCGTCCATGGCTGGTGCTCTTTAGACAGCATACTGTAATTGTGTGTCCAATTAATAACTCTATTCTCAAGCTCTATTCTCATTGAACAGATGGTGTGGATTTTCTTCTTCTATGTTTATTTTATTTGATTTATTTTATGATATTTTTAAGAAAAATGTATTGTTTGTTAACAGTAGCTGGAGTTCTGGCTGTAAAGTTGCTATAAATGTGCTTGCTCTATGTTATTCCATCCATCCATCCACCTACAGTAGGAACATTTGGAGTCCAACTAGGGACCATAGTAGTGACCACTGTATTAATTTCCATTTTTATGACCATGGTACAGTAGGACCTCCGGTTAACATTCACACACGCATTTACACGCTTAGGTATGGGGCGGGGCCTGGAGCCTGTATCCCAGGAGACTTAGGGCACAAGGCGGGGTAGACCCTGGACAGGGTGCCAATCCATAAGAGTGCACACACACACACACACACTCACTCATAGACTACGGCCAATTTGGGAACGCCAATTAACTTAACCTGCATGTCTTTGGACTGTGGGAGGAAACCGGAGTACCTGGAGGAAACCCACCAAACACGGGGAGAACATGCAAACTCGAACCGAACCTGGCCGGGAATCGAACCCGGACCGTGGAGGCGCAAGGCGACAGTGCTGCCAACAAAACAAATAATAACAATATAAAAACAAACAAACAAACAAACAAACAAACAAGAACATCTAAAAACATTGCATTCAAGTTTTACTTGCATATACTGTACAGTGTAGATACTTTTGGTTAATATAAAGCACTTATATTTGAAAGCACTTACACAGCTATCTTAAATGGCCTGTTTTCTTGAATCGTTGTGTATTATGTTGATGTTACTGTATATGTACATAATAGTCTAATGTTATGGCATGCTTGCAAAAGTTGTTGTTACTAACTCATTTTCATCCAGCTTATCCTGTATTGGGTTTCAGTGAGCCTGGAGCCGTTCCCAGTGAGTGAGCTCAGGGCAGAAAGCCAGAGACTACGGGCAATTTACAACACTAACCAGCTTATAATGCGTATCCTGGGACTGTGGGAGGAAACCGGAGCACCAGGAGGAAACCTGCCAAGCACACTGAGAGCATGTAACACCATGCACACAGACAAAACCACTTTCTGATAAACTAATGAAAGGTCATAAACTTAGCTGAAAGAAAAAAAAATTAATTTATATTTGTATATGGTACAAAGCATCTACGCAGACATACTCATATTACACTTTGAAGGCCGTATGCTGACAGATATCTGTGTTTAGCCACAATGCAGTCTTTGCTTAATGTCCTCTAATGGACCGATAATGCAATTAGTATCAGTTAAAACCTGAACTATATTAAGGTTTTTAAAAAGGAAATTGATCTTAAAATGTTACTAAAAGGTTCATCATCAAACATGTCATTGCATATTGAGGCAAGATGATTGTTTTATATCAGAAAGAACATTAGTAGTTTGTTTGGCAATCTGTAATACAGTGTGTGTGTGTGTGTGTGTGTGTGTGTGTGTGTGTGTGTGTGTGTGTGTGTGTGGTGCATATGCCCAGCATGCTGTTTACATTTAGTTGCCAAACTGGTATCCCCTATGTTGAGGGAGACCTGGCCTGTTATACATGCCAGAGTGAACACACACACACACACACACACACACACACACACACACACACACACACACACATACACACACACACACACACACACCCTGTGACATATGTGGCCTTAAAAACTCCCCCCCCCTCTCTCTCTCTCTCTCTCTCTCTCTCTCTCTCTCTCGCTCTTTTACAAACACAATCACACACACATATGTTTTTTTTTTTTCAAAAAATAAAATAAAAAATAAAAAATAAAGAAATGTTGACTATTCTGTGCTCACTCTAGCTAGCCTCTGATTCTTGTTCTTGGTGTAAAGGTGTATCACTCTCCACTATTGTCATGTCCCGTCTACCTCAAGATGTTCGGAGATGCTTTTCTCCTCACCGTGGCTGTAAGGAGTTGTTATTTGGGTTTTGGCCGATCTCCTCTGACCTCTCTGATCAGGATGTGCATCAACAAACAGAACTACTAGAGAAGTTTTTTTTTTAAACTTTTCCCACCATTTTGTGCGTTGTGTGTGAAACCCCCCAGGGATCAGCAGTTTCCAGACAAACACTGGCAAAGTCACTGAGATCACATATTTTCACGTTACAATGTTTATTGTGAATGTTTAACTGAAGTTCTTTAGAGCTTCTAGAGAAACAGGATCTTTTTTGGAAATGGCAGTTAATATAATTTGCATGTCTTTGGACTGGGGGGAGGAAACCGGAGAACCTGGAGGAAACTCACCAAGCATGGAGAGAACATGCATACTCCATACGCACCGACCCAAAGCAGGACTCGAACCCTTCTCCTCCTACATTTTCAGAAAAGAAAAAAAAACTTTTCTCACCCAGGCTTCCTGTTTTTCTGAAAATGTTGCGTTTGTTACTTACAATACATAGTGTAGTCCCAGTCAAAAGTGAGAGATTTCAAAGCTATTAGACATCATATATGATATTAGGTAATTAACTAACAACAACAGTCAGTTGTTATTTTACGACATGAAGATGGAACGGTTCTTGCAAGAACATTATTGTGTCGAGTGCGTTTGTAAAAACCCATCAAGCTCCATGATGAATCTGTTTCTCAGGAAGACCTTCCCAGGAACGCAAGACCAAAACTGAGCTCTGCTGCAGAGGAGAAGATCATTTAGAGTCACCAGCCTCAGAAATCACCAATTAACAACCAGCACCTCAGATTAGAGTCACTATGAAGCTTTACAGAGCAGAAGGAGCAGATATACAGCTCAATATCAACTGTATTCAGTATTGTTTTACAGTGTAAAAAGAAATAAACATCAGGAACGACCATGGAGCTAGAAGGTGTGTCCAAACTTTTGACTGGTAGTGTGTGTGTGTGTGTGTGTGTGTGTGTGTGTGTGTGTATAGACCAACTGTAGATTATTACATTAAATTAAAATACCTCCTAGCGTTTTGCTGTCCATTAAACATCTGCACTGCAAACATTACATCACTGTTAATGTGCATTTGTTTGTAGCTTTTCACTTTGATCTTTTCTTTGATTTATTTTCAAATATGTAAATGCAAAAAATAAAGCTTAAAATAAAGGGTGTTTAAAAACTGTTGACTAAAACAAAAGACAAGGTTCTACCTATAATTTATACCTAAGATGAATTAATTATATAATTATGTTATTAATATGCCACAGGCTTAAACATTGGTTAATACACACTGAAAAAAAAAAATCATCATCATCATCATCATTTACAGACACAATAATATCATAAAGATAAGCAGGAATGTTTGATTAGTGCCATATCTTGCATTTCTTTACAAGATAATACACTCTATGGTCAGCAGCAGCAGTCACCATTCCCCACGTGTAAGACACGGTAACAGATTGTATTACTTGGGTCGCCTGCTGTTCTCTGATTAGTGTGATGTTTGGAATCACACTTGGTTTGCAGGGGGTCAGAATACATCCACTGTGTGCTTAACGGTGTGTCTGACAGGGACAGCAGTGAAGGTCGTTCACCTGAATTTCACCTGCCGTGCTGTGCCGTTCGCCTCATTAATGGTTCCAGAGCCTTTAATTGTGTGTGTGTGTGTGTGTATAGAGAGAGAAAGTGATATGTGATAAGTTATGTCACTGATCTATTCTTAATAGCCTCGCCTGCCGTTCACCCGTGAAAAACACACAGTAGAACTGGAAGGAGCTAGAAATGCTCTAGTATATAAACACACACATGGACACACAAAAGATTTTTGATTTATGATTAGGAAGTACTGAGATATATGATAAATGTCCAGCAGTGTGAATTCACTTCAAAGGCCACTGCAGAGGACATACCTCCTTCACTTAGACTGATAGATGCAAAGGCCACACCTCTTTCACTGGGACTGATAGGTGTAGAAGCCACACCCCTTTCAACTGGACTGACAGGTTCACAGGCCACACCTCCTTCACTTCAACTAAAAGGCACAGAGGCTACACCTCCTTGACTGAAACTGAGGCACCGAGGCCACACCTCCTTCATTTGAACTGACAGGCTCAGAGGCCACACCTCCTTCAAAATGGACTGAGAGGTTCAGAGGCCACACCCCCTTCAATTGGATGCACAGGTGCAGAGGCCACACCTCCACTTGGACTGACAGGCGCAGAGGCCGCACGTCCTTCAAATGGCCCGCCGGGTGCAAAGGTCAAACCCGTTCCAGTTGGATGGACAGGTACAAAGGCCACACCTCATTCATTTCAAAAGACACGTGTAGAAGCCGCACTGAAACTGAGTTTCCTTTTCTGAAACCGAGAGGGACAGAAACCACACCTTCTTCATTTGAACTGACAGTTTCAGAGGCCACGCCTCCGTTACTGCAACTGACAGGTGGAGAGGCCACACCTCCCTCACAGAAACTGAAAGACACAGAAGCCACACCTCCTTCATTTGAACTGACAGTTAGAGAGGCCACTCCTCTTTTACTGGAACTGAAAGGTTTAAACACCACTGCCCCTTTTCAGAGACTGACAGGTTTAAGAGGCCACACATCCTTCACTGAAAGTGACACCTGAGATCTACCACTTTCACTGAAACGTCAATAAATAAAATGGCAATAAATAAATAAAATGTGCCAGTGCTAGTCCTATAGAAATTTTAAAATGAGGATGGGTTCCCTGTAGAGTCTGGTTTCCTCTCAAGGTTTCTTTAAGTTGCCATCTCAGTGAGTTTGTCACCAACACCCTTGACTTGCTCATCAGGGACAATCTGATCATTTTCATTCATACATATTTTCTCACATTTCATATGACAACGACCATTGCAGTAGCTGATAAATTTACTTCAGTGGATGAAAATGACTCCAAATAAGGCAGGAGGTGTAAGAATGATGAAGAGATGATTTTTTAATTAGGATTTCAAAGAACCTCGAGCGTTCAGGACGCTACAGAGTGTTCAGGAGCACATTTCCGTCTTCCACTCTGTATTGTCCTCTTTAGATAACGTACGTCCCGTCTCAGCGTTTCTCAGGCATGTAAGTAAATGTTTCCACTCAGAGGTTTCTTTGGTGGAGTGTAACTGATCTGATCAGTGCTGGTGTTGGGTGATGGACCATGATGCCCCGCTTTGCCTTACTGTTGATTTCTAATATTTCAGCCTTTCTTCAGGACATCAAACGCTAAACTTCCTTCCAACAATTAACCCTTAAGTTCCGCTAGAGTCAAAATGATACAGGTTTTTAAGAACGGTGCTAGCTTTAAGTTCTGTAACTGTCACTTGTCAAGCTTCAAGCTCCTCATGATTCAAAGTAGCTACAGTAAGCTAGGTACACTACATTACAAGCTGTTAAGAAACCTTAAAAGCTAGTTTGACAAATTGAGGAATATCAGCTGTGACAGGTTTATTGTAGTGTTGCTATGTCATCCTACACCACTACTGGGTGAAAATGTCAGCTAGCTACTGGAAAGGCAGCACAAGACGCTTAGTGGTTAGCTCGGTCACCTTGCACCTCCAGGGTCAGGGATCGATTCCTGCCTCGGGGTCTGTGTGTGCGTGGAGGTTGCTTGTTCTCCCCACGGTTGGTGGGTTAACTGTGGGTACTCCTGTCTCCTCCCACAGTCAGAGGACATGCAGGTTTGGAAACTGGCGTTAGCAAATTGCTCATAGTGTGTGGATGACAATCAGGTGTCGAGCCTGGCAACCTGACCCTTTAAGTTTAACTGCCACAGAAACGACAGATATATCGCCAGGGTGAAGAGTATCTGTTGCCGGATGGACCAAAAAAAGTTACTTTAAAAATTAAATACTACTGCCAGGCAGAGGTGGAAAGTAACGAATTACACTTTTGTTTGTGTGTACTTCTACTGTTTAAAGTACTTTTACTTAAGTATGTTTTGTTTGAGGTGTTGTAATTCGCTACATTTTAAATCATATTCGCTACTGAGTAAAACAAATGAATGAAAATGGTGTGTGTGTTGTGTCCTGGTCGCGCGCCGCTCCAGACTCCACATCGGCGTCTTCCTGACCTTCCACACGGTCGCTTCCGCCCTGCGAGTGACGTCATCAACCAGCGCGCCCATATATAAACCGGAAAGAGACGCTAGAAAGAGGAAAGAGATTGTGACGGTTTGATAAGTGGTTGTGTATTCTGGTTGTGACATTTTGCCTCCCTTTGACTTTAATTATTGCTTTGTCTCTTTGATTTGGTTGCTCTTTGTATATATTTGTAGATAATTTCACTCAGCAGTAGTAGGGGGGGCGTGGCTGCCATTTATTTTGGGAAGAGGGAATTTATTCACTGTTTTTGGTTTAGGTAGTCAGGGAAGGTACCTGTATTTTTGTTTGTGTTTTATTTTTTTGCAGGTAATCTAGCTACTAAATATAAATACCGTTTTGTTTATTATTTTGGTGTCATGCACACTCATAACACGACCGGTACTAGGACCCGGAAGTAATACGGTCGGGTTTCAGGAAGCATAAAAGGAAACAAGATGACGCCTCACATTGCTCAGTCATTGAGTTATGCCCATGCTATCGCCGACGCCTCGCTCGTCCAAACTTGAGTACTCACTTTCTTGGGTTATTGCTTCTGATTGGGTGTGTGTATTTAGAACGCGGGTTTATTTGTGTAAACTCTTGCTCTCGCTTCGGGAGAGTTCTAAGAATAACTAGCGTGGTTATCCTGCCTGCTCGCGCTACTTCCGCGTTTGGGTTTACCATCCACGCTACAGGGCTAACTGCTAGTCTTCTGCTTCATCTCCGGTTAGTCCGTGACAGAATGACTGAGCCATCGGCAGTAAACCCAGCGGAGTTTGCTCACCTCTGCGATGTGGTTGACCGGCATGCTAAGCTGATCGATCAGCTCCGCGGTGAAGTCGCATCGCTCCGCACGGAGCTCCAGGGCGTCGCGGCCTTGCGCCGCGAGGTAGTGGAGCTGCGACAGGAGAATGCGATTCTCCGCGGGGCGGCCGCTCAGCCGGCTGTGGCCACGCCCATCGCAGCGGCTGCTGCGCCGCCAACTCCCTCTCCACCTTCTGATGTTTTTCTATCTTTACCGGATAAATGGAATGGCACGGATGGGAAGTGCAGCGTTTTTCTAACTGCATTGGATCTTGTGTTTGAGTTTAATTCCACCAGATACTCCACAGACCGACTGCGCATTGCTCTTCTCGTTTCGTTGCTATCCGGGCAGGCAGCTGAGTTTGGCCACAGACGGGTCGGAAGTACCGCGTTCGTCGACTCCGGGGCAGCAGGTAACTTCATTGACTCTTCCTATGCCAAAAAATTGGGGATAAAGATCGAGGCGTTATCCCAGCCCGTAACCATTACATCAGTCGACGGTCGGCCTCTTTCCTCCAGTCCCATCTCCTTTCAAACCCAACCGATCACCCTCATCATCAACCAGCACCGAGAACAGATTCAGTTTCACACCACCACCATTTCATCACCACCCATCATCCTCGGACACCCTTGGCTGCTGCAGCATGACCCGCTCATATCCTGGACCCAAAGCCGGATCCTACAATGGGGGCCGACCTGCACCGAGCTCTGCCTACGGGCCGAGGCTGGGACGTGCTCTAGGGAGTCCGAGGCCCCCGATGTCGACACAGATAAAATCCCGCTAGACTACCGGGACCTGGCTGAAGTCTTTTGTAAGAGACGCGCTACCCACCTACCTCCTCATCGCTCATACGACCTGGCGATCGATCTTCAGCCAGGTGCGACACCACCCCGCGGCCACCTCTATTCATTATCCAACACCGAGATGCAGGCGATGGAGGAGTATGTTTCCAGCGGACTTCGCCATGGTACCATCCGGCCCTCCTCCTCACCTGCCGCTGCGGGGTTCTTTTTCGTGAAGAAACGCGATGGTAGTCTACGTCCCTGTGTCGATTACCGGGGGCTCAACAATATCACCATAAAAAACCGACATCCACTGCCTCTTACCAACTCTGCCCTGGACGCCCTCTCTGGTGCCACCATCTTCACTAAGTTGGACCTCCGGAGCGCCTACAACTTGGTGCGCATCAGAGAGGGCGATGAGTGGAAGACGGCCTTCATCACCCCTACAGGACACTACGAAAGTCTGGTCATCCCGTTTGGTCTCTGCAACGCACCTGCCGCTTTCCAACAATTCATCAATGACGTTCTCAGAGACATGTTAGGCCGTTGGGTGTTCGTCTACCTTGACGACATCCTCATCTACTCCCGAACTGTCAACGAACATATCCAGCACGTCAGAGCGGTTCTAAAGAGATTGCTCGCCCACCAGCTGTACTGTAAGTTGGAGAAGTGCGCTTTCCACGAGCGCTCCACCACGTTCCTGGGTTTTGTCATCTCGCCCCAGGGTGTGGCCATGGACCCGCAGAAACTGGAAGTTGTGAGTCATTGGCCCCTACCCAAGACTCTTAAACAGCTCCAGAGATTTCTCGGGTTTGCCAATTTCTATCGCCGCTTTATCCGGGACTACAGTACCGTTGCAGCGCCACTAACCGCTCTGACCCGCCCATCATCTCACCCCTTCAACCTCACCCCAACTGCCGTCTCTGCCTTCCATGAGCTCTGTCGCCGCTTCACCACTGCTCCCATCCTCCTTCACCCGGATGCTGACAAACCATTCATTGTGGAGGTGGACGCTTCGGATGTGGGCGCCGGGGCTGTTCTCTCCCAGCGAGGTCCAGACCAAAAACTGCACCCCTGCAGTTTTTTCTCCAAGAAATTTGACGCCACTCAGCAGCGATACGGAGTAGGGGACCGCGAGCTGCTGGCTATAAAGTGGGCCTTGGAGGAATGGCGACACTGGCTCCAGGGCGCCAGAGAGCCGTTCATCGTCTGGACCGACCACCAAACCCTCATCACAATCCGCACCTTAAAGCAGCTGAACCCCAGACAGGCGCGGTGGGCACTATTCTTCGAGAATTATAATTTCCACCTGTCATACCGCCCGGGGTCCAAGAACACCAAAGCCGACGCCCTCTCCCGACAACACGAGGAAGACGTCCCCCGGGCGGACCCCGCGCCTGTACTGCCACCCACCAAGATCCTCGCACCGCTCAGGTGGAACCTGGAAACGAGGGTCCGCCAGGCACAAGCTACGGAGACCGAACCAGCAGGTGTGCCGCCTGGCCGACTCTATGTCCCCAATGCCATCAGGGCCGAAGTACTCCAGTACTCGAAGTACTCCGAAGTACTCCAGTGGGGAAACGGCGGACCCTACTGTTTATACAACGTGCTTTCTGGTGGCCCAGTATGAAAAGAGACGTAGACGAGTTCGTCCAGGCGTGCCCAGTGTGTGCCAGGTCCAAGGACAGCAACAGACCATCGCCCGGGGAACTTCAACCACTCCCGGTTCCCCGCCGACCCTGGACACACATTGCCGTTGACTTCATCACGGGCCTGCCGGTTTCCGAAGGAAGGGACACCATCCTCACCATCGTCGACTGGTTCTCCAAAGCTGTTCACCTGGTGGCCCTCTCCGGTCTCCCGTCAGCTAAAAGGACAGCCGAGCTGATATTAGAGCACGTAGTCCGCCTGCATGGGTTCCCAAAGGACATCGTCTCGGACAGGGGGCCCCAGTTCACGTCCCGGTTCTGGAAGGCCTTCTGCCGTCTGATCAATTCCACCTGCAGTCTGTCCTCCGGTTACCATCCACAGACTAACGGTCAGACGGAGCGAACCAACCAACAACTGGAGCGCTACCTGAGATGCTTCATTGCTGATCGCCAGTGCTCCTGGGCCCGCTACCTCATTTGGGCTGAACTGTCCCACAACCTCCACCTATCTTCTGCCACCAACCTAAGCCCATTTGAGGTATGCTACGGCTTCCAACCTCCGATGTTCGACCATCAAGAACCGGAGGTGGAGGTGCCGTCGGCCCAACAGTTGGTTCGCCGGTGTCGACGGCTTTGGAGACAAGCAAACCACGCCATTCAAAAGGCCAACCGCCGTTACATTCTGCAACATCGCCGTCGACACCCACCGGGACGAATGTACCAAGTAGGTGATAAGGTATGGCTATCGACCAAAAACCTACACCTGCAAACTGAGTCAAGAAAGCTGTCACCTAGATTCATCGGACCATACCGCATCAACTTCCGGATTAACCCTGTCACCTACCGGCTCCAGCTGCCTGCGGCGCTCCGGATCCATCCGGTATTCCACACCTCCCAGCTCAAACCCTTCATCACCTCACCAATGGTTCCACCCACCCACCCTGCTCCTCCTCCCCGTATGATTGAGGGTGGTCCCGCCTACACCGTTCGCCGGATCCTTGACTCACGTCCTCGGGGCAGAGGGCTCCAGTACCTGGTGGATTGGGAAGGTTACGGTCCCGAGGAGCGATCTTGGATTCCGGCTCGGTTTGTCTTAGACCCCGAACTCATCCGGGACTACCGTCGTCGGGTATCCTCCACCCCAGGACCGTCAAGAGTCGGTCCTGGACGGGGGGGTACTGTCATGCACACTCATAACACGACCGGCACTAGGACCCGGAAGTAATACGGTCGGGTTTCAGGAAGCATAAAAGGAAACAAGATGACGCCTCACATTGCTCAGTCATTGAGTTATGCCCATGCTATCGCCGACGCCTCGCTCGTCCAAACGTGAGTACTCACTTTCTTGGGTTATCGCTTCTGATTGGGTGTGTGTATTTAGAACGCGGGTTTATTTGTGTAAACTCTTGCTCTCGCTTCGGGAGAGTTCTAAGAATAACTAGCGTGGTTATCCTGCCTGCTCGCGCTACTTCCGCGTTTGGGTTTACCATCCACGCTACAGGGCTAACTGCTAGTCTTCTGCTTCATCTCCGGTTAGTCCGTGACATTTGGCCTGGGTCCACCCAGAATCTCATTCTCCTCTGTGTGTGTGTGTGTGTGTGTGTGTGTGTATTTTTTTGTAAAGCAATACAAAACTCATTATTTCATCAGTTAATGACTGGATCTAGTTCTTTCTGCCATATACCACCATTTCCATACAGTTTATAATAGAACCCTGAACCAACCTTTTGCTGCACGGCCCGACACGAGACTGGGACGTGACGCCATGTTTAAGTGACCACTTTGATTTTCAAGCACAAGAAAGAAACAGCTTTATTATGCAAAGGTGTTCCTTCAGTTAAAAACAACTAGTTTGAGATTTATAAGTCCTCATCGTTTTTGAACTACGCTAGAATGCTTCATCCCGCTGTTTAAAAAAAAAAAATAACTCGGTAACTTTTACTCTGAGTAAATGTTTTATGAGCTACTTTTTAATTTTACTTGAGTAGATTTTTATAATGGTAACTTTACTTGTGCTTCGGTAAAAGTTCACTGAAGTAACAGTACTTTTACTTGAGTACAAAATTTTAGTACTCTTTCCACCTCTGCCTGCCAGGGTACTAAAATGTAGCTAAGGTGTAGGTAGTATCGCTACTTTTAACTACCCACACCACCTGTCGCACTAACCCCAAATATGCATTCCTATGCATTCCAGTGCTACAAGAAAGATCGTTTTTACTGATAAGTTACTGATAGTGTTCAATTTTCTGAAGTGAGTACATACATTTTTAGCACAATGATTATGGTAAATATTTACCTCCATTCCTAGTTATCTGTGTTATCACTGTACACAAGCAGAGAGTTATAAATACTCTATATGGACAAAAGTATTTTGCCAAACCTGTTAATTATTGAGTTCAGGTGTTTCAATCAGGCCCCTTCTTCCCAGCAATTTTACCAAGGAATCTTGGACAATGCTATACTTCCAACTTTGTGGGTAACAGTTTGGAGAAGACCCTTTTCTATTCCAACTTGACTGTTACCCCAGTGCACAAAGCAAGGACTCTAAAGACATGGTTTGATGAGTTTGGTGTCTATAAACTTGACTGGTCTACACACAGAGCTCTAACCTCAACCGCATCGAGCACCTTGTGATGGTGATTCTTTTTAAACCAACAGGTTGGGATTGGTGCTGGATAAACTTTGTGATGAGTGGTTAAAGTTAGGTGTACAGGCTACAGATTGGGTCAGTAGTGTTTGTGTGTGTGCGTGTGTGTGTGTGTGCGTGTGTGTGGGTGTGCACGCGCATGCTCTACTCTATACGTCATCTCTAGTTTCTTCCCAGCATAAGGTTACTCAATAGTGGCTTCAATAGATTAAAGCCACTCTGAGCCCAAATGGAGACGAGGTCAGAAACATCGACTCGTCACACACTTAACACTGGCACACACTTGTAGACCTTCATTCAGGTGAGCTAGGAGGATGCATGAAAGAGTGAAAATGTGTGTGTGTGTGTGTGTGTGTGTGTGTGTGTGTGTGTGTGTGTGTGTGTATTTGGATGTTAGCAAACTGTGGGCAAATATGTCTTGCTGTTATTTAATCTGAATAAGGTCTGAGTGAGTGTGTGTGTGTGTGTGTGTGTGTGTGAGAGAGAGAGAGAGAGAGAGAGAGAGAGCAGATGGATATCCCACAAGGATAGAAATATCTGTCTTGACCTTGTGGAGACATTTGACTAGTCACTATGAGGAAAACTATTTTAGTTTTTGTTTTTTTTTAATCTGCTGCTTTTATTTAAAAAGAAACAGTGAGGATGTTTACTGATTTTAATGTTAGGATAAATTTACATGTTTATGTAGCATTGGATTTTGTTTTTAATTTGTAGCTATTTAATAAAATATATAATAATAAGAACTGAACCTTATATTTTCTGTATAAGAACATCTTTCTTAATCAGTGACATCTTGTAAGAACCTCATCACTAAATTAATTAGTTTATAGCTCATATAAATAGCTTATATAAACATCTAAAGCTGATTTCAGCTGTGCAAATACCGGAGCTAAATTCAAACTGCTTGCTAAAATCAGGCAAAAAAAACAAACAAAAAACAACCTACACTAGAAAACCAGACTCATTGAAACTGTAAACCAGAAAGGAGCATGAACATGACAAGGAACTAGGACAAGGTTCACGGTAACATGCCTTAGTAATGTAGTTAGACTGTGACAAACGGAAAGTGACAGGATCTACAACACCCACAACAAGCGACTGACAGAGATTGGATTAGGAGTGACACGGGTGTGGGTGAGTCTGATTATCTGAATCAGATAGGGTCAGGGGCTGAGATGGAGACAGCAGAGCAGGAGCAGCGACTGGGGCAGCAGTGAGATGGAACAAGAACAGGTAGAAGTGCTGTACAGCGATAGACATGTATTGTTGGAGGCTTGCAATGTTGCTGCAACACTGGCTTTTCATCACATTTAGCAGGTTCACTGGACATTGGGCCTTGGAGAACAGAGACTTTAGTAGCAAAGACTAAAAGCCATAAGACGTTTGACTGGGATTTCAGAGACACTTGAAGGGTAAGGCTAGAATGGAGCTCAAGAACCACAGGGAAGAAATGCTGGGAACGGTGGGTCATTGGATGGCAAGACTTGGGACAGAAGAGCGTTGACTGGGACATCAAGAACTTTGGGTGGGCAATCCTGGGACTTACACAACAGAGGAGATACAGTAGTAGCAATTGGGAAGTGAAGCTGCGACACAAGACAATTTGGAGGGGGGACATGGGTAACCTATGGGTATAGATGGTAAAAAACAAAAAAAAACAGAGTTTAGTAAATGAGACTGGGGCTACAGGTTTATTGGGAGATGAAGTTGAGGTTACAAGGTCCATTTCTTCATCAAAACCATGTTTTTTTCCTCTTTAATTTGACTGTTCATCCTTATTTCAGAATATCCATACTCTCATTCCTTGGGTGTGATAATAAGGTGATGCTAATATTCATTTGTTAATATTGACTGCTATGATGTAGCGGTAATTTAATGTTGATTTGTAAATGTTTATGTCGATTGGTATAAGTTAATATTTAGTTCTCTTTCACTCTGTGTAACTTCCCGAACATGGTGACATACTGTATAATACAGTTTTTGCAATTAATTCTACTTTACAGACATTTTTATTTTTGCTTTTTCTTGCTTCATAACTTGTGGCTACGTGTATAGTGCTAGGGGTGGCTTGTTCTCATGTCCTCCATGTCTTATTTCTTAGTGAGTGCACTTTTAAATTTTTTTTTTTTTTTTTAATTTTTTACATTTTTTTAAAAACACTCCTTGTTTGGGCAAATATCATGTCCTAAAAAAGCAGTGGACAGATTTGGCACCAGCAGCCGCATCACCTAGACCTGTGGTTTTCGTGTCTCTGAACAATTTGCAAAATGAGATCTGAGGTTAGGTAAAAGCTGAGCCCCATCAGCTGGATCTGGTGCGCTGGCTGATTTCCAAAATACTTTGACTGCTAGACAGTGACATGCCCCCATCTACAGTATGTGCATAAAGTTATATGCACCGCAGTATTGTGTATGGCATTCATCTGGGAGAGCATATTAATACCCTTTCCAAAAGAATCTAAGTGCCTCTGTCCAACACTATTTCCTAAAAACCTAAAGATGAGCCTATGCAAACTGCGTTGGTCAAAAAGAGATCTGCAACACTCATCCTGCAAACATAGCTGCATTACCCAGTGTAAGTGTTCAGTGTAGGCAGGTCTATGGGTTTCTATTTGTGCTTAATATGAGCCCTGTAATAGGATTTAAACTTCAGGTCTCAGACCATCTATCTGCCAAAGAGAAATGACAAGGTATTGTGTGGTCTGTTGTCTAAATGGAGGCTGGGTCACTGGTGGACATCTTCACCAAGGGCAATACTGTAGAGAGATTCCACTCTACTGTATAAGTAGAAGGTCATTCTCCAAGACATTAATTAGAGCCTCCTGAAGAAGTCTGTGCTGCTCACCGTGGTATCAGTGTGGCATTTGTCCCCTTTCCTGTGTCCGTCCAAAGATGGATCTGTTCCTTATGACATTTTTGGCTTGTATTCGATTATCAAGGTGACCCGAGCAGTTAGGACGGGTGAAATAGAATGCTGGTAACGTAAGAAGCCTGGAGTTTTACTGTATCATCCTTGGATAACCACCAGCATTTCCTGTCATTCAGAATCTCACTAGATGGCCGGAAGAGAAATATGGCTGCAAAAAATGTTTTGCATATACTGCATCAAACCACACTACTTGACTATATTGTTGGATGGCCTCTGCAAACACCACTTTCTCTATTGTTTCCTGTCTTGCTAATTCTCCATTCTTTCTCGCTTCACCTCCTTCTCGTTTACAGCGATCTAATCTATAGGACTTGGGTCATGATTCTTTGACCGTGCTATTTTCGGTTGATGGATATCTCTTAGTCTCACATGGCAACACTTGAGGAAGGACAAATTTCTTAGCACACTTAACAGTCTAACATACCCATTATCAATGCCAACATATTACCAATTAAGTTTCAATTGTCCTATATGGCAAGACAGATATATAAATTTCTCTTTCTTTGTTTTTATTTGCAGGACTCGAACCTCCAAATTTTCCGCAATGTGATGAGTGTTGCTGTGAGGCTCAGTGGTGAATTGGGAAGTTAAGCCATAATCTAGCTTCCTTGGAGGTCTGATATCTGTCATCAAGTTCACAGATGACTGTCCAAGCTGAGAGAATGGAAGTGGCATTAGTTGACTTTGAGAAGTTGGAAAACATGAAAAGTAATGTAGATGGCCCAAATTACTCCAATGACAAAGCAGTTTTGACTGCGGATATGCCAGAAATGGGGCTGGGCTCCAATGTAAACCATCTCATGTGTACCCCAAATATCCCTTCCCACCAAGAGAAAAGTCAGATTATGAGGGAGCCACTGTCCCCCTCCATACCACCCCCAAAAACAAGAGGGCGTCCTAGCTGTGCTAGCCTGGTATCCAACTGGAAACTCTTATTAAACTTGGAGGGATCTCAAGGTGATAGTACATTCAACAAACTGGCTAAAGAATCCTATGAGGATATATTTATGTACAAGAAAGACATTGAGGATGGTGAGCAGAAAGTCATTATCAATATTGCTGGTCTTCATTTTGAAACACGACTGAAGACCTTAGACCAGTTCCCTGATACTTTGCTGGGCGATCCCTTAAAAAGAATGGAATACTTTGATCCAATGAGAAACGAATATTTCTTTGATCGTAATCGTCCAAGCTTCGATGGAATTCTGTACTATTATCAGTCAGGCGGAAAGATCCGCAGACCTGCGAACGTTCCCTTAGATATTTTTGCAGATGAGATACATTTCTATGAGCTGGGAAATGAAGCCATGGAGCAGTTCCGTGAAGAAGAAGGCTTTATCAAGGAACCAGAGGTTCCTCTACCATCAAATGAGATCTATAGACAGTTCTGGTTGCTCTTTGAGTACCCCGAGAGCTCCAATGCAGCTCGTGGAGTTGCTCTGGTCTCACTTATTGTGATTATTGTCTCCATCATCATCTTTTGCATGGAGACTCTTCCAGAGTTCCGCGATGACTTTGAGGTCTTTCAAGCTATTGGACTTCCAATCAATCGAACAACGGATGCTGGATTTCCTTCACCACGTGCCACTTCCAAAACCATTAGTACCACTTTTACTGACCCTTTCTTCATTATTGAGACAGCCTGCATCATTTGGTTTGTCTTTGAGATTGTTGTCCGCTTCCTGGTTTGCCCAAGCAAACGCAGATTCTTCAACAACATTATGAACGTTATAGACCTTATCTCGATCATCCCATATTTTGTCACTGTTGTAACCGATCTGGCAACAGTGACCAATACTAACACTGGAGGACAGAACATGTCTTTGGCCATTCTTCGAATAATCAGGTTAGTGAGAGTCTTCAGGATCTTCAAGCTATCGCGTCATTCCAAAGGTCTTCAGATTTTGGGACAGACACTCAAGGCCAGCATGAGGGAACTGGGCTTGCTCATCTTTTTTCTCTTCATCGGAGTTATACTCTTCTCCAGTGCCATCTACTTCGTTGAGGTCGATGACCCCAACACACAATTCGGTAGCATCCCTGATGGATTCTGGTGGGCTGTTGTCACCATGACCACAGTGGGATATGGAGACATGTGTCCCATTACACTCGGAGGAAAAATAGTCGGCACACTGTGTGCCATCGCCGGGGTTTTGACCATCGCTCTGCCCGTGCCGGTCATTGTGTCCAACTTCAACTACTTCTATCACCGGGAGACGGAGCAGGACGACAGAAAGCAGATATCTGATGATTCTCAAAAATTAGGAAACGCCACAAATCATGGCAGTAACTCATCTCTGAATAAGATAGATGAAAAATCTGAAGTTAGAAAAGCATGATCGTGAAACATAATGCTAAATTTTGTGCTAGTATAAGTATTATACTTTCTGCTAGAACATTACAATTGTTGGCATTACTTTTGACTGGCCTCTGAAAACGTTTTGACTGTATTTTGATTTAATGAACATGCTTTTTTAGTAGTGGCAGATGTTAGGCTCACACACCAAAGATATAATAATTCCATTAAGATGCTACCTCAAGAAGCCGATATCTGCAATTCCTTACAACATATCATATATAACTAGATAGAATTAGACAGATAAGATTGATGTTCATTTGGAAAAGTCTTAGGCACCATATTATGTGTAGTATCTGTAGTTTTGCCATACAGTCCATGCTTCCCATGTCTGCACTATTACATATAAAACCGTTCACTATTTCTATACATAACTTAAGAATTTAATAAATAAAGAACATTACAGAAGAATATTCGCATGTATGTAAAGAAAACAACATGTTACATGACAGATGGGGGAAAAAAATAATAAATAATGTAGGCTCCTGGGTTGACAAATAAAATATGACAAATTCACCGGAATTCACTCTGACATATTCTCCAGCACACTCAGTAAAACCTAACAGCTGTTTTACTTACAGTATAAAACTGCACAAATCTATTTTTAATACTGGTTATTTTTGAAGTGAAGACTTTTCACTTTTCTAACTATCGACTATCTTCATTGTATTACTTTTTGATGACCTTTATAAAGGTTTCTTTTATTTATAAATGTTTACAAAGTTTTTGTATGTGCACAGTACTGCTAGTTAGCTGTGAGGTTTTACTGAGTGTGCTGGAGAATATGAGTTTTGGACATAAAAATACAGACATATATAACAAAATTTGTACTAAAGATAATATGATCCCTAAGACTTTTGCAAAGTACTGTATATGATTGTATGCTACAATTTACGCACCGTGAAACAAACCTGAAAGATTATTTAATATCTCAAATATACTGTACTTGCCATTGAACTACATCACTGATTTTACTCTTCTATGCTAATCTGTCAAGGAAACTGTGAAAAACAAACAAACATATAAATAAGATCTGTAAAAAAAAAAAATGTCTTTGTTAATTTCCATCAATATTTAGATGTAGCTGAATTCCATCTTAAGGGCTGATCCATGATTTCATCCACTTGAACTGTATACTTCAACATAACAACTTACCCACAATGCATCTCTACAGTATGACAGAAAATGAAGTTGTATTAAAAGTGCAATAAAACATGTTGTTTTTCAAATCTGATGTTTGATTGTCTAAGCGTTTTATATATCCAACTTCTCCATTTGCACATGGCACGACTGAACATCGTCGATTTATTTTGAAATCAGTTTAGAACGTTTATTTACACTTTGAATTAATTCAGGCGGCTAAGGTGGTTGATTTGGGAGTCTGAGAATCGAAATACCCCATACTACCCAGCTACCGCATGCATGCGATGGGAGGGTTGCGCCAGGAAGGGCGTCCGGTGTGAAATCCGTGCCAGGTTGTGCGATGGTCCACTGTGGTGACCTCTTGACGGGAGCATTCAAGAAAGACAGCTTTTTATTTACGAAACCGATGCACACTGTAGGCTCACACTTTCTCTGAACAGGTAAAGCGGTGCACTTCGTCTCACGATAGCTCTCTTGTCATTCCTTTGATTTGAACCTACATCAGCTAAGTGTCAAATTGACCTCTAGAAGGTTATTGAACCTGTGAGTGACACGAAAATCAAAGACGTGGCACTTAAGTAGTCGACTTGCAGGCTTTCATTTCCTTGCTTGTCATTGATGCTGGTGTCATTCAGTAATTGTGATCCAGGCAGGTCTGATGTCAGTGTAAGAGTGATCCCTTACAGCTTTGGAGAACTCCCTTTTGGAAACTCCCTCTCTCTTTCTCCAAGTGTGTGTGTGTGTGTGTGTGTGTGTCTGTCTGTTATATAAGACACATTACCAATAAGAACTGTCTCAGATTTCTTGGTAACACGAACGTCCACGCTTTTTCCTACTCCGTCAGTCCGTTCTTTCTGTCTGTCCATCCAAAACGGTCTGGCTCACCCTCAGAGACACGCTGATACACTCTTGACACACGCTGACACATTGAGCCTGGAAAAACAAGTCTAATGGTGTATTCACTCCTGCACTACGTGCCTTGTACAGTCTGTGTATTGTATATTTGATTCAAGTATTGAAGTAACCATTGTAACTATTAAAGAAAAAAAAAACTTCTCAATACCAGTGCATTTACTGTAGTTCATGTAAAAAGTGACAAGCTCAAGCTTTTGTTCGAAAAAGAAACCATTTTTCAATCTTTTAATAAAATTGTATGTAAATGTTTCCTAAGCCAAATCAAACTACCACATTTTGAACATGCTCATATGTAGATGGTGATCATACCTGAAGCGCCCAGCTCATTTGCATTTAAAATAAATGGGAAAAAAAAAAAGGTCAAAACAGCTGGGATCAAGTAAGTGAGCAGGGTAAACTCTGGGAAAAAACAAAAGAAATGTGAGATATTTTGACTAGAAATGAAGTCTTAATCAGGGTGAAATATTAAAGTGGAAATTATTTTGACTCACTTCCATACCAATAAATAAAAAAAATATATATATACATATTATTAAATATTATTAAATACTGCGGTTCATACTACAGTATTTCTTTTGCTCCTGCAAGTGTTAGACCTTGATTAAAATCAAGCACGTCCTGCTGTTACACCGGCTACAGCATGTGCGCCGTGAAACCCCTATGCATTATTGATGCTGCCGAGAGCCGTCCAGCCTCTCCTGTGCCAATCAAGCGCCAGAAATAACACAGAAAGATTCGCACTGATACGGACGTTTCCATTAAAGGGTCCTTTTTAAAGCTAGACTGCGACTCACGCAACTTTAACGGTAAACAAACAAACCCTGAGCTGTATAGAACGCTGACAGGAATTTTAAAAGGACATTTTACTGTATATATGTACTGTATATTAGAGTGTATAGTAGAGTGACTGTTTATCATGGAACAATTATATTTCTGAAGTTGTAAGAGAATAGCATGTCAATCTTTAAAACTCACTCTCACTCCCTCATCGTCTACACCGTGTTATCCTGTATTCAGGGCCGCGGGGGGCCTGGAGCCCATCCCAGGAGACTTAGGGCCCGAGCCGGGGTACACACTGGACAGTGTGTTTCATCGCAGGGCACACACACATACCGTACAGTATACATACACCTGAACCTGCATGTCTTTGGACTGAGAGAGGAAACCGGAGTACCCGGAGGAAACCCACCAAGCACGGGGAGGACAGGCAAACTCCGTGCACACAGAGACCGGAATCGAACCCGGACCCTGGACGTGCAAGGCGACAGTGCTAACCACTACACCACCTGCCGCCCCGATCTTCTAAACTGTTATAGAAATAAATAAATAAATAAATAAATAAATAAATAAATAAATAAATAAATAAATAAATAAATCAAGGGAATCCTCCTCCTGACTGTAAATACTGCACTGAATTGTGACTACATATCTTTGGTCCTGTTGTCCCAATGGTAAATGGTAAATAGTTGGACGTCTAACTGTTTGGCAAATATATACATGAGAATGTTGTTTGTAATAGAAACGTTCAGTGCGTGTCCCCCCAATGCATGTCCCCCCCAGACGTTCTTCCCTCCACAGAATTGTTCAAATCTAAAAGTCAGTCTTAACCTTCTTTCTTAATAATTAACCCGCCGGAGTTGGGTTCAACTCTGAATTATTCACCTGGCTGACCTGAAGGTGACATGGTGCTTCCTAAGCTGTATCCCCTTCTGGAAGAAGCTGAAAGACACAGGATCTTTTCGATAAGGTCCACTTTTTTTTTTCCCCCTGTCTCACGGTCACTTAAGGTAGTTTAGGACGAATCGGTCCTCAGTGGTGGATTGTGTAAGTTAAGATCGAGTTTCACCAGGCAGATTGAGTTCTTCTCTGACAGACAGCTCCTGTTATCAAACTGTCAAAGAATCAGAATCAGAATCAGAAGAGTTTTATTGCCAAGTACGCTTGCACGTACAAGGAATTTGTTTTAGTGACAAAACAAATGTTTTAGTTCGATGTTGGTCAGAACTGGAAAAACTGTGGGTTTGAATTGGTTCTGGAAATTCATTTTTTATTTAAGGATTTAAAAAAATTTTTTTAATAAAGCTTGGAAGCAAGGCTTGTTTTGTCCTAATGTGATGTCATCAAGAAACAACAACATACAGTATATAGGATTGTTCATGGCCTACATGGTTTATTCTGTTATTATACAAAGACCTGACATTCTCAGAGCCTCGGAGTCAAACACGGCGGCTTCATGGCGAGAACTTTGGCGCTTATTTTGACCAAAGTTGAAGAAGAACTTGGTATTTATCACTTGCGAAACAAAGCACTTGATTATAGTTTTAACCATGTTGGATTATGAGCAACATACAGTATATATTCTTATTTAAATACTATTTAAAATGAACTATAAAATACTGTCACTAGCACCGGTTCAATATTCATGAAATTTATATTTGAAAGAAAACACTCAGGAGCCTTGCAAGGTCTTTGTGTACAGAATCTATAAGATACAAGTCGTGTTCTTCATCAAGATTTCTGAACTTTAGTTGATTGATGTCTGATCAGACCTTATGTCCCTGCACTTGTCAAACTGCTCAGAAATAAATACATCAATGAATAAAAGTGATGGATGGTCACGATGGATGTCCAGGAACGAAGCCACATTTATTTAGTGTAAGTATTTTTTTTTCTTTTCTTTTTTTTAAAATACAGAACAGATATATGTGATTTAATGATCAATCATTTTATATTAATATTTGTTTAATGCAACCTGTTGGATAAAGAACAGTTTCTTTTCCCGTTTTCAGTCATTTTAGTCATTCAAGCATAAAAAAATGAAATGAAAAGGAACCAGGACTGCCATTAAAACCATTTTGTTCTTGGTTTGAACACCAGATGTCACTAAAGTTCAACCCAAGTGTGAAATTCAAAGTTCAGAGCCTGCTCATTATTAATGTTTCAGAGTAAAGATTAGGCTGTGATCTGTTTATTTATTTTAAAATTACAGTGACCATTATAAAAGTTATTCTCATTGACCTCTTGTAGTTGTGAGCCCATAGTCACTTAAATGGAGAAGGTTTAATCCAAATATTTATTATTATTATTATTATTATTAATAATAATATAATAATATATATATATATATATATATATATATATATATATATATATATATATATATATATATATATTTTTTTTTTTTTTTTTTTGGTATAATTTATTATTATTTTTTAATATACACATTTCAATAAATGTAATATTTAAATAGTCTAATTCTCGTTTGAACCTCAACCAATGTTGAACCCAAATTTACACCCATTGTGAACTTCCCACATTTCAGCAGAGTCTGGTCTTACATACATTTAGCAAACATTTATACATTTATACATAAATACATTTAGCTCACATTTCTGAGTTGATAGTTTAATCTGTCTGTTCTACAAATCCATTCATATTGGTGTGTGTCCTTCTATTACTGTTTTACTCTCTGGTTTGATACAAGAATAAAATACCAACTGAAATGCAACCCGACTCATTATCATAAACCACACCTACTAGAACAGATTTCACTGGATTTGTCTAATAACTAATAACACTTACGTGACCCCATTGGCTTCATTTAGCTTTGTAAGTTGTGAACACCGCACATTTGTTGTTCATGATATCTCAGTGTTTGTCTGATAAAGATTACACTAACCATGACTGAGTGTGCTAGACCCTCTGTGCTGGGATTTAAGCTCCTGGTGAGACTTCACAGCCCAGGTGGGAGGAAGCTCACTGCAGAGGTCACAAACTGAGTGTCAGTCACTCGTGCTGGAACCTTGGGGAAGGTCTGAGACAGGAGCCAATCACTGCCCTCGCAGGGTGTCACCTGATCCAGGTGAGTGAGCGCACAGGAACGTTGGGCTTGAGTGGTGTGTGTTCATAAGAGAAGTCAGTCAGTAGAGTGGTGCTGCTGATGGATGTGACATCACTGGCTTGGAAATGCTCATGGCTGGCGACAGAGTTCAATGTGTGAGCTGGAGCTGGTTTCCTGAACCCAATTCAGACTACTCTCCTCCCACTTTTTAATTTTTTTTTCCCACACAAAATAGATCGAGACTTTGTATGTAACCATTCTGTCTAAATTGTATATATATATATAGACAATGACGTTGGGAGAAAATGTCATGTCCTCATATGAGGACATTCGTGTCTCGAGAGGATATACATTCCGGCCGCAAGCAGGTTTCAAATGATTGTAACATCTATGATTTCCTACTTTGCATTAAGATCCACTGCTGTCACTGTGTGTAATGTAATCCACGTCTCAGTGATCTGAATGGTGAAGTGAAAGTCTGTATAGGAAACGCAAGCCCTGCTACAGGTGTATTTCATTGGTGTATGTGCACACACACACACACACACACACACACACACAGCATAAACACCATCGTCTCTCGTTCACACAACAGCCTCTAACTCGAGTGTTCCAGAGGACGCTGTGCTAAAGTAACGCGATGCCGAAACTATAGACCTGGTTGTACGGCCTTTTGGTCTCTGAGTTGTCTACGGCAAGGGTAAGTCACAAGCAGTCAAGTAGCTCCTGACATGCAGGCATCAATGTTTAAAAGCACTGTTGTCTGTCCTTAAAGCATCACATTATATTAAGATTAGGAAATTTTTGTTTAAAGTTAAGTTACTAATGTTATGGATAACTTTGCTCATTTTCAGAATCAGACATTCATACTGACTTTAATACGAGTCAGAACTTTTGATTGTGCAGAATAACAGAACAGAGTAATGAGTAGAAAAACTCATTCTTTATTCTCTATCTACACTAATGCACTCGTTCCAGCACTTTACTTGCGCTTAGAGATCATCAAGGTAGAACGTTTTCTCAGTACACTGGAGCCATGATCGGATTGCCTGTTACTCATCTAGAACTCTGGCCTCCCAGGAACTCCGTTAATGGCGCAAACGTGTGGAAATGGCTTAGAGTGAGGTCATGGAGGTCATGGAGGACTTGGGGCAATAACAAGTTATCTGTTGATTTTCAAGGATCAGGTGTTCCACACGACAAATGTTCACGTCATACAGTAGGTGGACATTATGGGGAGAGGGGAGGGGGGGGGGGTTGTAAATGTTGGGATATGTAGAGCAGGTTGTTTTGGTTTGTCTATATGTCTTAAAATGAATGTCAAACGTTTTGTAATAGCTGGGGAGACTCATTGACCTCATACACCCCCATATGGTTGGGGATCTCAACCTTTACCAATGTTGGACCAAAATTTACGGCCCAAGATTCCTACAGTTCAGCAGAGTCTGGTCTTACATAAAGCCTAGCCCCAGTAAAAGACATTTAGCAAACATTGAGAATTTACGTTTCTGAGTCGATAGTTTAATCTGTCTGTTCTACAAATCCATTCATATTGGTGTGTGTCCTTCTTACTCTCTGGTTTGATACAAGAATAAAATACCAACTGAAATGCAACCCAACTCATTATCATAAACCACACCCACTAGAACAGATTTACGAGGACTTCACTGGATTTGTCTAATAACTAATAACACTTACTAATAATTGGCTTCATTTAGCTTTGTAAGTTGTGAACTTCTCACATTTGTTGTTCATGATATCTCAGTGTTTGTCTGATAAAGATTACACTAACCATGACTGAGTGTGCTAGACCCTCTGTGCTGGGATTTAAGCTCCTGGTGAGACTTCACAGCCCAGGTGGGAGGAAGCTCACTGCAGAGGTCACAAACTGAGTGTCAGTCACTCGCGCTGGAACCTTGGGGAAGGTCTGAGACAGGAGCCAATCACTGCCCTCGCAGGGTGTCACCTGATCCAGGTGAGTGAGCGCACAGGAACGTAGGGCTTGAGTGGTGTGTGTTCATAAGAGAAGTCAGTCAGTAGAGTGGTGCTGCTGATGGATGTGACATCACTGGCTTGGAAATGCTCATGGCTGGCGACAGAGTTCAATGTGTGAGCTGGAGCTGGTTTCCAGAACCCAATTCAGACTACTCTCCTCCCACTTTTTTTTTTTTTTTCCCCACACAAAATATATCAAGCTTTTCGGACTTTGTATGTAACCATTCTGTCTAAATTGTATTCTATTCCTAAGGGTTTGTTGTTGTTGTTTAGACCATGTGTGTACTCACTATCTGCATGCTGTCCGTGACATATTATTCATATTGCCCAGAATAAACTTCTATTTGTGTGTGTACATGAACCTAATTATTCTAGACAACAAATTAACTTGATGTGGCGTTCAAGTCAAAATGGGACTCGGGATAAAATTCCTCAGGAACATAGGTTTAAAACCAGGTGACACAGAATACAGTTGAGACTCTTGAAGACATTTGGATGGTGTGAACATTTTACAGATGACCATGTGTGTGGCTTATGATACAGTAATAAGTTTGGAAGCTTGCTGCATGGGTATTTTCCCTCTGTCTCTGACTGGAGAGCAAAATAATAAGCACCGAGTCTGCTGCAGCTGAAGAACATTCCAGTAGTATTTACTAAGAAAATGTAGAGACAATCATGTTATTAATTGGTTTTGAAGCAGGAAGTATGTTTTAGTGTTTTCTGTCACTTCCTGATACTGTTTTTATTATGAACATGTTAAATCTCCACCACTCCTCTTTTCTCTGTCTTTGATCCCAAGGCTTCCCCTCTTCCTCCTCATTCCTTATATGGCAGTAGATATTAATAGATAATAGATATGTCCAGATAAATATTAATGCAACTTCCTTTGTTGAACATGTTGGCTCCAGGCATTCATGTGGATGTAACCTTAACACGTAGCAGCTACAGAACCTAAACATCGCCCTTCATGACAATGCTGCCCCCTGCTGGCAGTGGTGTCTTTCAGCAGGATAATGCGCTCTGACACTGCATGCATTCTTCCGGAGTGGCCTGAGGAACATTATAAAGACTTTCAAGTGTTGAATTAGCCTTTAAATTCTCCAGACCTCAATTCAGTTGAACATCTGTAGGAACCATGTGTGCGGTTATGATCTGCATGTTGGGGAAGGTCTGAGACAGGAACAAGTTCAGACTACTCTGCTCCCACTTTTAGACTCCATTCTGCACATCACAGGATAAACAATAGGTGCACG
>QNUK01001547.1:37500-44674 GCA_013621035.1 Clarias magur
TTTTAGTGACCGGGATCAACTGCATCATGTTTGACTGCAATTCTATCCATATGTAGATTTTGTGTTCAAACTATGTGTGTAGTTAAGAAGCCTTTTCAGACTACTCTCCTCCCACTTTTAGTCTCCATTCTGGACAACACAGAATAAGAAATAGGTGCACATGTAAACGCTTGTGTGCTGTACGTTCCACATTTTAAAATAATAATTATAGACAACTGATGTGGCAAAAACACAACGTTTTGATTGTCTTTGCTTTGCTTGGCTTTCCACTGATGCAAACAAGTTTTGGTGAGCTCTCGGACGTACGCACAACTAAAAGTGCACGTGTCCGACTCGGTTGCTTGCACTGGATGCCAAAAACGCTTCAAATGCCGAGGCAAATTTCTCTTGCAAAGTTTCAGTTCTAAAGGCGAAAATTAGCAAGATGGGGTGTTCATATGCCGAGGTACTACTGTACATGGCCTGAACATGGCACAAGCCAGTATTAGGAATGCAAAGGCCAGCATGATCCCATAATCAGGAAGAATTCTTTGTTTTAACAGAGATTCTCTCACTGGTTTCTCAGTAGATTGGGTGAACAGACTCCACTGTCTAAACTGCATTAAAAGACAATGATGCAACATACACCTGGTGCACCTCCAGCTGTGTTTGGAAAATGCTCTATGAAATGATCACCACAAATATAGTTCATTGCTTAATATGGCTGTTCTATTCATATTGGTGTTGCTGTTTTACTCTCTGGTTTGATACAAGAATAAAATACCCATGTACCCGACTCATTATCATAAACCACACCCACTAGAACAGATTTACGAGGATTTCACTGGATTTGTCTAATAACTAATAACACTTACGTGACCCCATTGGCTTCATTTAGCTTTGTAAGTTGTGAACTCTGCACATTTGTTGTTCATGATATCTCAGTGTTTGTCTGATAAAGATTACACTAACCATGACTGAGTGTGCTAGACCCTCTGTGCTGGGATTTAAGCTCCTGGTGAGACTTCACAGCCCAGGTGGGAGGAAGCTCACTGCAGAGGTCACAAACTGAGTGTCGGTCACTCGCGCTGGAACCTTGGGGAAGGTCTGAGACAGGAGCCAATCACTGCCCTCGCAGGGTGTCACCTGATCCAGGTGAGTGAGCGCACAGGAACGTTGGGCTTGAGTGGTGTGTGTTCATAAGAGAAGTCAGTCAGTAGAGTGGTGCTGCTGATGGATGTGACATCACTGGCTTGGAAATGCTCATGGCTGGCGACAGAGTTCAATGTGTGAGCTGGAGCTGGTTTCCAGAACCCAATTCAGACTACTCTCCTCCCACTTTTAGTCTTCATCCCTTTAGAATAAACTGAAATTTGTATATTTTATATTTCCCTGATGACACGCCTCAACATCGGCCATTCAGGTCAGTGTCACTCATTTGCTCATTTGCTTTTATGCTTTTAATAAGTGGGACAAGAGCTGCTCAAAATCCTTTTGCCTTTACCTGCACTTGCACTTTTATGCCACTAGGGTTTTTTTTTTTTTTTGCAAATGCATGGTCAGGAGTACTTCCAAATATACAGTATGCATACAGTATACACAGATCAACCACAACACTAACACCATTTAAAATCCTAAATCCCGGCTTTATGGCCAAGTGTGTGCAGTCTATTGCTCCAACTACATTTAATTCGCTGTGGTGGAGTGAGAATTCCTTATTTTGTTGCAGCTTCAGCAATATGGCTCATACAGTAGATGGCCTGGAAACACCAAACCTGTCTCCGCTTTCTTTTTGAAATATTCATGTAGCTGGTAAACCTGAGGAGCAATGACCTAACCATGCACAGGGATGCTCACGATGCTTTCTGCAAAATAAATGCATTACTCTCAGCAGATAAATTCCTTAGAACATTAAAAATATGTTTTACTTTACATTGTATCTGCTGTAATTGTAGACCATGTTGTAATCGATAGTCATCGGTGCCAGTTATGCTGACGTTATCGACAATAAGTGCAATGGAAGCTGCTCAGGATATGTGAATGTGTATGTTGGCCGGAGTCAAAAATTACCTGCATTCTGGCTGTAGAATTAATTTTAATTAGTGTTTAGAAAAAGACAAATACTGTACATCTTTTTTTTAAAATACACATTCCACAAGTGCACTGTCTTCTTCTTCTTCTTCTTCTTCTTCTTCTTCTTCTTCAGAAGTGTATGTTCATCCTCGTAGGGCAGCTTTCAGGGGACCAAACAGGTGAAAGGCTGATGGAGCAAGATCAGGACTAAGATCAGGTTAAAACATCCATCTAACCAATAACCAAAAGCTCAGGTTATTGAGCCTTCATATTGGGACATATTAGGAAAAGTGCATCGTAATCATGTTGCTCTCGTTCCTGCCTCTAAAACACAGAAAAAACAAGCTTGAGGATTTAAAGTTCACATCTGCAGTGGGCCATTTCACTTTCGCCCTTCCTGACAGAACCCTCACATTTTACAGTATCTGGGCTTGAGACTGGCACTGCATCCAGTGACTGGAGGGGTTTTGGGAGGCATTAGATGCCCTTCCGCATGGCGGGTGAGAAACCTACCACCGCGCCCAGTTGGGAAATGTACAATCTATATTAGATATTACGCTGGTCTGTAATCCACAGTAATATAAAATCTCATGCCAGCTAATGGCTGACTAGTAAATGGAAGTGATTAAGGTTTGATAAGTACCTCAGGCAGGGGTGGGCCTGTCCGTCTGCATACTGTATCCTGGTTGACTTCAGAAAAATGTGGAGAACCTGAAGAACCTTTTCACATTATCTCTAAATGCAAAAGCAAAGACATCATGTCAGTATGCATTGGTCAAAGTCTGTATAGGTCGGTATCCATCATCATAGTAATGATGTTTCCATTTGAGATTCATATTCTGAGCGAATCATGAGTTGGCATGGCGGTAATAAGACAGGGCTGAAAAGACATGATGTAATTTTCTATAATATTAGATGCTGATTTGTTTTCTTTTTTCGTTTTGCCTCACTCCAGATTTCCACCTCAAACACTGGGTTCCAATCCTTTTTTCACGACCCACAGCTGGATTGCGGGAGATTTTATTTGGGTTCCCTGTATCGTGATTGACTGTATGACTGCAGTACTACTTTCAGCCACAAGGTGGATTTTCAACCACCATCACAGATTCTGTGATAATTCAGCCTGCAATTAGATTTGGAGTACATAAAAAAAAAAAAAAAAAAAAAAAACCATCAAGTTCCTCATATTTAAGTCCACTCCAAGGTCGAAGCAGTCTCCCCTGGCTGAAAAGGCTCATTACGTGAACAATGGAGAAGGTGAGGGTAGGAGGGAGGGTCTTTAAAGTGGTGGGTTGAGAAAGCTGTTAAAAAGACAAAAGAGAGAGAGAGAGAGATTAGGGAGAGTCACTGAGGTGTAACGACCAGAGAGAGTCCTTAAGTGTCTTGATCTTCCTCAGGATGGGTGAAAGGGCAGGGCAGCATGAAAAACCCATTCTGGGGAAGATCAAGACCTCTTCACACATCATCCAGATCATGGTGTCTTTACAGCATACAGTAGTGAATCGTCTCTACCTAACAGTCCAGTTGACACGATTCAACTTTCAGATAAACTCACCTGGATGACTGAAGAATCTTCACAAGAATGTTGACTTTAAAAAATAAATCAATAATGCATGCATATGACATTGGCTGACCATTGCATAGAATAAAGTGATGTGCAAGTTATCAATAACATTAATTTATGTACGTATAAACTTTTACCATGAGTTATAAATAATGCCTATGATGAATTAAGTATGAATTCTGAACTAAGTATGAGTAAGTGGCATGGTGACTTAGCATGGTGGTTGCACTGTCTACTTGTCCCTCTAGGGTTTGGGTTTGATTCGCATGTCCGTGTGCATGGCGTCTGCACGATCTCCATATCCTCCCACAGTACAAAGACATTCAGATTAGGCTAAGTGGAGTGCACCAAAATTGCCCGTAGTGTGTGAGTACAGTATGTACAGTATGAATGAGTATGTGTGCCCTGCGATAGATTAACCTTGTATACAGGTTAAAGTAGAATAGATGATGAGCCAGGGAGTAAATTGTGTCACGATTGTATGTCATTTTAAAAAAGTAGGTTTTACACTGACTGCAGAATCTTTTCCAAATGAATGGAAATACATCCACCCACTCAGAAAAGTGATTACACCCCTTTAATTTTAGCAAACATTTTTATTATATCTTCTTAAAAGACAATACTATAGAAATGCAACTAGAAATAGATATATTTTAGAGTAGTCAATGTGCAGCTTCGATAACCGTACAGATTTACTGTCGTCTAACAATAACTTATCCGTCTTATACGTCATGTTCAAGTGTGTGTCAGTGGAGGAGCACGTCTCCAGACCTGAACCCCATGGAGCACCTGTGGGGCGTCCTCAAGCGGGAGGTGGTGAAGCGCCGCGTGTCTGACATCCAGCAGCTCTGTGATATCATTATGGAGGAGTGGAAGAGGATCGCAGCAACAACATGTGCAGCCCTGGTGAAGTCCACGCCCAGGAGGATTAAGACCGTGCTAGGTAACAACGGTGCTCACACTAAATACTGACACCTTGGACCAGTGGCGGCCGGTCGATAGGCGCGGCCCCCTTAAAGTTAGGCAGAGAAGAATGCTACTTTAACATGTAATTATTTAACATAATGACTAATTTTAATAATGAAATAAAGTCATTTAGTCACAATATTCCGCTGTATTTCTTAATATAATTTATTTGCAGTTAAAAAAAACTCTAAACTGTATTACGTTCATTTGTGTTGGTGTACGCGGGGCGCCGGACAAACCAGTGTCTATGTAGACAGGTACGTTTTTGAAAAGCATGTGACCTGAGGCTGAGCTCTGATTGGATTTTGTCAATTCATCCTTCGGGCGCAGCAACGTGCGCCCTGAACCCTCCCACTTTTATTCTTAGCGAATCAATATTGTTTTCAAATATTTAGGCTCATGTGATTGCACTTCTTATGGCAAGCGGAGCTGGCTGACGTGTGTCATGTGAGTAATGCCTTTATTTTATGCTAGTAATCACCTGGTAAATGGCAATTTACAGGCGAGCATTAAAAGTTTCGTTTTAATTTTGTTTGCAAATATACAATACTTTGTAATACTTTGTAATAAAAAGTATATCCAGTGTTTATTTCCATAGTATTCTCCCTTGAGGACATCCCGTGAGGGGTGTACTAACTTTTGTGAGATACAGTACAATACATTTAACAATTCATTACCCAAGAAAAAATCACCATCCTGGAACGATCTGTCCTCGACGGCCTCGCTACGGCGATCCTCATGTCCACGGCGACGGCTAAAATAACCACTAACAGCCAGGGCTACAATCATGGCTGCACACACTGTAAACATCGCCAAGTAATCCAACATGGTCACTGTGTATATCACTATATCTTATTACCAGAATATAAACCACTCATCGCTACTAGCTACAGTTGAAGAACGAGCATGCTTAATGCGACGCTCATTTATACGTCACAGTCACACGATGTCACAGACGTCCAAGCGGTGGCGTGCCCGAGCCATGAAAAAGCCTGTGCGCTATATTAAACACAAAGTGCGTAGTATCTCAGGGACATGTACATTATCTCAGACAACTTTTGTGTCTTTTTAAATAGACAGATGAAATTTATTGGTACTGATGCCCTGGATGAAGTTGTACATTTAACACATTAATAATGCACACAGACTGACCATTAAAAATTCATATACAAAGCAGCAGCAATGAGTTTAGACAGATTTCTTTTTCTTTTTTTTTTTTGTTTTCTTGAGGCTGATTTTCTGAGAAGGAGTGTACAGTCTAATCTGTACCAGATTTCATGTTGTTGTGCATTTTATAAATGTGCGTTTTATAAATGGTCCTCTCTTGGATCATTTGGGATGGCAGATATACAGATATACAGACATACAGCCGGATTTTTTTTTTTTCGAGACTGGTATCTCAATGTACAGACAAAACCTTATATATATGGGTTGGGTTGTCTCCTCTCTGATGCTCCAACACCTGCATCTTTATGAAGACAACCCAACCCATACATATATATTATATATATATATATATATATATTATATAATAATATATATATATATATATATAAGGTTTTGTCTGTACATTGGTCAGACCTCACTCTTTCAATTATATCTTTATGTTTCATACATTGGAGGACCAGATACCAGTATATTAAAAAAAAATCTGTCTGTCTGGTATATCTGTTCGGCCGAGTTTCCCTTGAGATGGGCGTGGCTATATGTGTCACTCAACACAGCCAATCAATTCAGCGTTTTTGCCTCGAGGGGGCGTGGCTATACATGCCACTCAGCAGGGCCAATCAACGCCATAGTTTACCGTGTATACACAGAGTGTGCGAGTATGCTTACAAACTTCCTTGAATGTTGAAGAGTTGCCACAGTTGGCACTATGGCTGGTGAGGGGAGAGAGCTAGCTGACATGAAGAACACTGGAGGTGGTTTCAAATTGCCTTAGTGTGGTGTAGATAATAAGAGAAATGGTGTAGGACTAATACTGAGAGATGAGTATGTGAGTGTAGAGTGTAGTGGAAGTGAGGAGAATGTCTGATAGATTGATGAGTGTGAAACTGGAAGTGGAAGGGGTAATCTGTGTCATACTACAGGTGGGATGTAATATGAAAGAGAAAGAAGATTTAGACAAAGTAGTAGTGTGTATCCCTACAGAAGAAAGATCTGACCTTAACAAGCCTGTTGAAGGGAACATGGGTAGGTGATAGATAGGTATAGGTAGGGTCCAGAAGAGCAACGTAGAAGGACAGATTATTGTAGATTTGGCAAAAAGGATGAACATGGCAGTGGTGAATGCAAAGTACAAGAAGAAAGAGGAACACAGGCTGATATATAGGAATGGTGGAAGATGTTCTCAGGTGGATTAACTGCTGTGTAGGAAATGCAGTATAGGAAGAAGATTAGAGAATACAAGGTGATTGCAGGGGATAGTGGAGATAGCCAACATTGGATGGTGTTCTTTTGGATGACTTTTGAGCTACAGAAGAAGAAGGTTATGAGCAGTTATGTGTCACACACATTCCAGTTTGATGGTATAGACACACACACACACACACACACACACACACACACACACACACACACACACACACACAC
>QNUK01001548.1:0-10000 GCA_013621035.1 Clarias magur
TTTTTTTTAAATTAAATATTTTGTAATAATAACATTAAAACAATAATAACAATAATAGTGACAATCATAATAAATAAATAAGTAGATAAATAGATCAATAGCTAAATCAACCATTAACTAATACAGAGTTATGTCAATTTTTCAGCATAATCTAATACAATTCCCACCATTTTATCATTCACTTCATTTGTTGAAACGTATTCCTCTAACATATTTCCAATTTGTTTCATTTTGTTTTTAAAAATATTCCATACCTCTATGTACCTTTTTTCATATTGTTGCACATTCCTCCTAATCCAAATTGCATTCCTTGCTACTGCCATTATAAAATTAAAACCACATGCTTTATCTTTCTTGCTGTTTATACCAAATAAAAACATTTTTTCCCATTCTTTATTTGTCATATTTTCTTCATATTCCTCTTTTAGGAGATCATGTGCTATTCTTTTTGCTTTTCTCATAAAATCCTTCAGTTTTTCACAATAAATGAACAAATGCAATAGCCCTTCATCCTCTCTTTCACATACTTGACACCTTGCTTCCATCTCTTTACCTATTTTGCACAATCTCATTCGTGTCAGTATAGTGTTATGTCTCAACAAATAAGTAAAATCTTCTAAAACTGGCTCCATAAATTTAATTCTTATGTTTTTCCATATGTCTTCTTCCTTTAAATTCTCATATCTTCTCATCCAATAATTGTTTGCGATTGGTTTAATAAAAGCCTTTTCCCTAAAAAACACATAAAAATCTTTAACTTTACATAAGATAAATAGAACATTTTCTCCTGTTTTTTTAAAATACACTTCAGGTAGCTCTCTGTTTTCGTCTGGCTCGTTTTCTTCTATCCGTTTTATCCACTCTCTTGGTATGGCTTTTTTAATTGTTTCATATTGGTAATATATTTTACTTGTACCCCTTTCCTCTTCTTCATTTATTGTATCCACTATGGCTTGTGCTGGTAAAAAACCTTCTCTCACCTCATATAAAACATCTTTTATTTGTTTCAGATTAGTTCCCCACCATTCCTTATAGAAAAGTAACTTTCCATTACTTAAAATGTTTGGGTTTAAAAACAGTGGTTGTTCTAAAAGTTGTCGTCTTCCTGTGGGTTTTATTATCACATTTTCCAGCATTTCAGTCCATGATTCTAAAACTTCCTGGTAAAATTTTGGTATGTTTTTTGTTATTATTTTGTTTGTTTTCATCCATAAAACATTCAGTTCCATATTAAAACACCCACATTTCTTTAAAAAATATTTCATTACCTCTTTCCACACTTCTTTTTTGTTTTCATCCAGGAGTCTCTTCATTACTTTAATTCTTGCACTTTTCATTCTTAGCAGAAGATCTTGTAATCCTAACCCCCCGTTTTTTACTTCTCCGATTAGTGTATCATATGCAATCTTTGCTCTGCCTTTATCCCATAAAAACTCTAAAACACACTTTCTGACTCGTTTTTACACCCATTGAGGCATCGGAGTTACACTCAATACATACCATATTTTTGATAAAAACAGTGCATTAATTATTAAAACTTTTCCCTTTAATGTTAAAAACCTTCTTTTCCAATAGTGTAATCTTTTCTCCATCCCCTTTAAACTTTCATCCCACATTACATCATTTGTTTTTTCTATATCTATTCCAATGTGTATTCCTAAAACCTTTATATTTTCTTTCTCCTCTTTAAATGGTGTGTATTGAGTTATACATTCCACGTCTCCTATCCTTAAGCACCGGCTTTTCTCTATATTTATTTTGGCTCCTGATCCTTTGCAATATTTTTCTAATATTCTTAGTGCTTCAGTTACACTCTGTTTGTCTTTGACTATAAGTGTTGTGTCATCAGCATACTGATATACTGGTTCAGATTTATGTTCTCCTATCTCTATCTTTTTGATCTTCTCCTCTTTTCTTAATGCAAGACCTAAAGGTTCGGCTGCTAGTGTGTATAAAAGTGCAGAGAGAGGACAACCTTGTCTTATTGATCTTGTTATTTTAAAATAATCCGTTAAAAAGCCATTACATTTTACACATGTTATTATGTCTGTGTATAAAATTTTTAGCCAGCTTGTGTATGTTTCCCCAAATCCAAACTTCTGGATTACCTCAAATAAATATTCATGTTCCACTCTATCAAAAGCTTTTTCGAGATCCAAACTTATTAAATACCCTCCTTTTCCTTTTTCCTTCATGTAGTATAATACATCTCGTATGTTGCTTATTGTGTCCACTATATCTCTCCCCTCCACTGCATACGCTTGAGTGGTTTTTATTATGTGCGGTAATACCTTCTTTAGTCTATTTGCTAGAATTTTTGATAAAATTTTAAAATCTACATTTAAAAGAGTTAGTGGTCTATAATTTTTCAAATCATTCCGATTCCCCTTTTTCTTATATAGCAGTTTTATTACTCCCATTTTCATTGATTCGCTCATTTCTTTCTTATTGAATATTTCAACATAACTTTGTCTTAAAATTGGGATTAGGGTATTTTTAAATTTTTTATAAAATTCACTCGTTAGTCCATCTATTCCTGGACTCTTTCCACACTTTAACCCTCCCACTGCCCTTTCTATTTCATCCTCTGTTATTTCATCATTACATAATTCTCTATCTTCTTCAGTTATCTCGTCTGTTATTTGATTTACTAAAAATTCCTTCTCCCTTTCCTCCACATTTGTACTCTTAAAAAGATCTTCGTAAAATTCTTTTATATTTACCAAAATTTCCTTTGCATTTTTTTCCACATTTCCATCCGCTTTCCTTATTTCTTTAATTTCATCAGCTCTTTGTCTATTCCTTTCTAATTCAAAAAAGAATTTTGTATTTCTTTCACCTTCCACTGCATATTTTGCTTTGCTTCGTAAAATAGCTCCTTTGCATTTTTCCTCTTCTATTCTATTTAGTTTATCTTGTAGTTCTAATACCCTTTCTGTGTTACCTTTGCCTTTAGTTTCATTTATTTTCTCTATCTCGTTTTTCAGTTGGCTCCTTATTTCCTCCTCTTGTTTTCTTTTCATTTTTTGTCTAAAACTGCTGTACTTTATAGAATAATTCTTAATATCAAACTTTAGATTATCCCACCATACTGTTTTATTCTCTTCAAATAATGGGTTCATTTTGTTCATTCTTATTAAATTTTCAATATTTACACAATAAATTCTATCCTGTAATATTGCATTATTTAAAACCCAGATCCCTTTCCCCCTCTCTATTCCTGTAAAGTCTATATTTATAAATAAAAAGCTATGATCACTAAAAACTGTATCTTCATAAAATGCATCCTTTACCTTGTGCTGTATTTCTTCTGAACACAATGCCATGTCTAATCTACTTTGTTTCAGCGTCCCTTGTACTATTTGTCTTCTGGAGAACACTTTCTTTTCTCTGTTCCTGTCTCTCCACACATCCACCAATTTAGAATCCATTATTATTTCCCTTAATTCGTTTCTCCCTTGATCTGATTTAAAAACCATTCCATCCCCGATATCTATTTTATCCATTACTGTGTTAAAATCTCCCAGCATTATTGTGTTCTTTTCTTTTTTTTAAACTCGACGCTATTTCTTTAAAAAACTCCTTCTTTTCTTTATCTTCGTTTGGCGCATGTATGTTATATATGCATGTCTTTTCTTTTTCTATTTCCATTTCGATTGCAATTAATTTACCTCTTGTGTCCCTCATGATAACTTTTCCATTTTCACACACTCCTCTTTTTGTTAAAATTGCTACTCCACCCCCTCTCTCTTTATCACCGTTACTAAAATAAATCGTTCCGTCCCATTTGTTTTTAAACGTCTTTACACATTCATCGTCCCAGTTTGTTTCTTGTATACATAAAATATCCACATTCTTACTACTTGTTAAAACTCTTTCAAATTTCAGCTCATTCTTTAGTCCTCTTACATTAATTGACGCACATCTCAAAGTCATCGCTGCAAACAAAAATAATATCCACCACATCGCTCTCTCCGTCAGTCTTTTCGCTCCTCTATCTCCTCCTGTATCATATTCACATCTGCTCCTATTTCTTTTAAGTAGTCCATTTTCAAAGTCAACCTTTTTTCTCTCTGTTTTTTCAGTACTTTCTCAATATTTAAAATTTTAGCCTTTTTTCTTACCGCTCCAGTCCTTGCTTGATTTTTTATTCCGCTTGTCCCTGTGTCTTCCATCTCCTCTTCGTGCTTATTTAAATCCTTTATGTCTTTTTGTAGTTCTTTTCCTCCGTCTTCCTCCTCCATTCGCTTGGTCTCCTCCTGTCCATTCTCTCCAGTCGTTGCTATGTTTTTTGTTCCGCTTATCCCCTGGTCTTCCTTCTCCTCTTCGTGCTTATTTATGTCTTTTATGTCCTTCTGCTGTCTTTTTTCTCCGTCTCTTTCCTCCGTTCGCATTGTCTCCTCCTGTCCGTGTCCCTCTCCATCTCTTACCGCTTCCACGCCGTCCTCCCGTGAATCTCCTTGTATTTTATTGTCCTTCCATAGGTGTTCGTCAGTTTCCATTTCATTTTGTTTGTCATTTTCTTCCTCACGCTCTTGTTCTGCTTGTCTTTCGTTGTTTTGTTCCATCCTTTCTGTTTGTTCTGTTTCTTCCTCTGTTTGGCATTTGCACTGAAAGCTGTGACATTCTTGGCATCTTTCCGCATTGCACTCTTTTGCAAAGTGTCCGTGTTTGTTGCATTTCCTACACAGAAATGATGGACAGTCTTTAATCATGTGTCCAGGGTCCATGCACAATCGACAGATCTTCATCTGCCTATCGTGCAGGACCCTGAAGTACTGCTGTCCTGTCACGGTGGTAAACTTTGTGCTATAAGGCAATGATGCCACTGTCGTCGGGAACTTTACCTTTAGGTAACGTGTTCCGTCCGCTATCTCAGTGCCTGGATAAAACCTTCGTTTAATGGGTAAAATCGGTGTCACTCCCCAGTCCATCAGCTTTTTAAAAATGTCCTCATCCGCGATGTACACTGGGAGGTGTAGGAATGACACTAATATTTCATTAGTTTCTAGTTCCTTTACGGAACATAAGTCGCCTTTAATGTTTATCCCTTCCAGCAGGCTTTCGGCTTCTGGTTTATCCATCAAGGTGACTTCAAATTCCGATGATTGTGTTGGGCGAACAGCAAGTAATTTTCCTCTGCCAAATTTGTCATTTATAGCTTTAATTATGTCTTCAGCTTTTATCGTTTTATTGTGACTTACATCTATTATGACTGTTGAATCTTTTTTATACATTCTTTCTTCTGTTTTTCCATTTGTGCTTATTTTCCTTTGCTTATTTTGCCATCCGTTGTTCCCTTGTTTTCCGGCGTCTTCCTCGTTTATCATTTCTTTTTGCCCTTTCAATGTTTTTACACTTGGTTCATTTTTATTGCTTTTATCTCTAGTCCATTCATCCGCAAATCCAGTCTCCATGTCCTGTTGTCCGTTCAATGTCTTAGATCCAGTATTATTTCCTTCCATGTTGTTGTTTTTTCCTCCTCCGTCCTCCATTGTGATCAGGAAATAAAGTAAAAAAAAAAACAGAAAAAACAAAAAAAGAAAATCAAAGAAAGAAAACCTCCCCTAGCAGACAAACTGCAGGGGAGTTAACGTAACAATATTTTGAAATGAACTATAAATGTGTAGGTAAATTGTTTGAAAACAAAAACTTTACAATCAATATTAGGTGGGCCTATCCCACCTTCTGCAGCCGTTCACAATCAAGTGCAACAGCGACCTCTGGTGCTCTCAGACTGCCATGGCCAGAACCTGGAGCTAGGTTGAACAGAGGCCTATTTGAACAATTAAAATGTATTAATTTTAATGAACTTAAAAAAAAAAAAAAAAACTACATGAAAAATAAAACTGAAAAGCTTACAGCACCTGGTATTCCCAGGCGGTCTCCCATCCAAGTACTAACTAGGGCCAAGCCTGCTTAGCTTCTGAGGTCAGACGAGATCAGGCACTCTCAGCCTGCCATGGCCAGAACCTGGAGCTGGGTTGAACAGAGGCCTATTTGAACAATTAAAATGTATTAATTTTAATGAACTTTAAAAAAAAAAACCTATATGAGGAATAAAACTGAAAAGCTTACAGCACCTGGTCTTCCCAGGCGGTCTCCCATCCAAGTACTAACCAGGGCCAAGCCTGCTTAGCTTCCAATGTCAGACGAGATCAGGCACTCTCAGACTGGTATGGCCATAAGCTAGAGCTAGGTTGAACAGAGGCCTATTTGAACAATTAAAATGTATTTATTTTAATGAACTTTAAAAAAAATAATAATAATAATAAAAAAAACTATATGAGGAATAAAACTGAAAAACTTACAGCACCTGGTATTCCCAAGCGGTCTCCCATCTTAGTACTAACCAGGGCCAAACCTGCTTAGCTTCAGAGGTCAGACGAGATCAGGCACTCTCAGACTGGTATGGCCATAAGCTAGAGCTAGGTTGAACAGAGGCCTATTTGAACAATTAAAATGTATTTATTTTAATGAACTTAAAAAAAAAAAAAAACCTATATGAGGAATAAAACTGAAAAGCTTACAGCACCTGGTCTTCCCAGATACCCATCAAGTGCTAACCAGGGCCAAAACATAGCAGCTTCCAATGTCAGGCAGAGATCAGGCACTCTCAGACTGAGTGGCCATAAGCTAGAGCTAGGTTGAACAGAGGCCTATTTGAACAATTAAAATGTATTAATTTTAATGAACTTTAAAAAAAAATTAAAAAAAACCTATATGAGGAATAAAACTGAAAAGCTTACAGCACCTGGTATTGCCAAGCGGTCTCCCATCCAAGTACTAACCAGGGCCAAGCCTGCTTAGCTTCAGAGGTCAGACGAGATCAGGCACTCTCAGACTGCCATGGCCAGAAGCTGGAGCTAGGTTGAACAGAGGCCTATTTGAACAATTAAAATGTATTAATTTTAATGAAGTTTAAAAAAAAATAATAATAATAATAAAAAAAACTATATGAGGAATAAAACTGAAAAGCTTACAGCACATAGGGCCTCCGAGTGGCGCAGTGGTTAAAGCGCTCGCCCTATCATACAGAGATCGCTAGTTCGAATCCCGGGTGGTGCTGTAACCTCTCGCAGCTGGAGGTCTAGAGAGAGTTGATTGGCCGAGCTCTCTCAGAGGGGAGGGATAAGGGGTACTTAGTGCATAAATCACGGCTCTACAGCCAATCAGGGGCGTCTGTGAGCATGCGCAACGGAATGGTGCGCCAGCAAGCAGTTAGAAAAGATGCGGTCTGCTGGCGTCACGTGGTTAGGAAACACGTGATAGTCTCTGGCCCTCCCGGCTGAGTGGTAGTAGTAGCTTTAATGTGGGAGCCCACATAGCCTAGTGACGGAGAGGAATTGGACTAAATTAGGGGAAAAATCAAAAAAAAAAAAAGCTTACAGAAGTAGCCAAGCCTGCTTAGCTTCCAAGATGAGACGAGATCAGGCACTCTCAGACTGGTATGGCCATAAGCTAGAGCTGGGTTGAACAGAGGCCTATTTGAACAATTAAAATGTATTTATTTTAATGAACTGTAAAAAAAAAAAAAACCTATATGAGGAATATAACTGAAAACCTTACAGCACCTGGTATTCCCAAACGGTCTCCCATCCAAGTACTAACCAGGGCCAAGCCTGCTTAGCTTCTGAGGTCAGACGAGATCAGGCACTCTCAGACTGCCATGGCCAGAACCTGGAGCTAGGTTGAACAGAGGCCTATTTGAACAATTAAAATGTATTAATTTTAATGAAATTAAAAAAAATAAATTAAAAAAATAAAAATAAAAACTATATGAGAAATAAAACTGAAAAGCTTACAGCACCTGGTATTCCCAGGCGGTCTCCCATCCAAGTACTAACCAGGGCCAAGCCTGCTTAGCTTCTGAGGTCAGACGAGATCAGGCACTCTCAGACTGGTATATTGCATAAGCAACAGTTGGGTTGAAGGGAGGCCCTTTCTTTGAACAATTAAAATAGTTTATTTTGAATCAACTTTAAAAAAAAAAAAAAAGAGAATATATGAGGGCAAATGGTATGGTATTTATGGTATGGCCATAAGCTGGAGTTAGGTTGAACAGAGAATATTTGAACAATTAAAATGTATTAATGTTAATGAACTTTAAAAAAAAAAAAAAAAAACCTATGAGAATATAACTGAAAAGCTTACAGCACCTGGTATTCCCAAGCGGTCTCCATCAAGTCCTAACCAGGACAAACCTGTAGCTTCGAGGTCAGACGAGATCGGGCGCTCTCAGACTGGTATGGCCAAAAGCGAGGGTTGGGTTGAAGGGAGTCCTATTTGAACAATTAAAATGTTTTTTTTTATTTATTTAAAAAAATAAAAATAAAAACTATATGAGGAATAAAATTGAAAAGCTTACAGCACCTGGGATTCCCAGGCGGTCTCCCATCCAAGTACTAACCAGGCCAAGCCTGCTTAACTTCGATGTCAGACAAAAGATCAGGCACTCTCAGACTGCCATGGCCAGAAGCTGGAGCTAGGTTGAACAGAAGCCTATTTGAACAATTAAAATGTATTTATTTTAATGAAATTAAAAAAAATAAATAAAAAAAATAAAAATAAAAACTATATGAGGAATAAAACTGAAAAGCTTACAGCACCTGGTATTCCCAGGCGGTCTCCCATCCAAGTACTAACCAGGGCCAAGCCTGCTTAGCTTCCAACGTCAGACGAGATCAGGAACTCTCAGACTGCCATGGCCAGAAGCTGGAGCTAGGTTGAACAGAGGCCTATTTGAACAATTAAAATGTATTTATTTTAATGAACTTAAAAATAAATAAATAATAATAATAAAAAAAACTATATGAGGAATAAAACTGAAAAGCTTACAGCACATAGGGCCTCCGAGTGGCGCAGTGGTTAAAGCGCTCGCCCTATCATACAGAGATCGCTAGTTCGAATCCCGGGTGGAGCTGTAACCTCTCGCAGCCGGAGGTCTAGAGAGAGCTGATTGGCCGAGCTCTCTCAGAGGGGAGGGATAAGAGGTACTTAGTGCATAAATCACGGCTCTACAGCCAATCAGGGGTGTCTGTGAGCTTGTGCAACGGAATTGTGCGCCAGCAAGCAGTTCGAAAAGATGCGGTCAGGTGGTTAGGAAACACGTGATAGTCTCCGGCCCTCCCGGCTGAGTGGTAGTAGTAGCTTTAATGTGGGAGCCCACATAGCCTAGTGACGGGGAGGAATTGGACTAAATTAGGGGAAAAAAAAAAAAAGCTTACAGAAGTAGCCAAGCCTGCTTAGCTTCCAAGATGAGACGAGATCAGGCACTCTCAGACTGGTATGGCCGTAAGCTAGAGCTGGGTTGAACAGAGGACTATTTGAACAATTAAAATGTATTTCTTTTAATGAACTTTAAAAAAAAAAAAACCTATATGAAACATAATAAAATTAAAAAGCTAAAATAATAAAACTGAAAAGCTTACAGCACCTGGTCTTCCCAGGCGGTCTCCCATCCAAGTACTAACCAGGGCTGAGCCTGCTTAGCTTCCAATGTCAGACGAGATCAGGCACTCTCAGACTGGTATGGCCATAAGCTAGAGCTAGGTTGAACAGAGGCCTATTTGAACAATTAAAATGTATTTATTTTAATGAAATTAAAAAAAATTAATAAAAAAAATAAAAATAAAAACTATATGAGAAATAAAACTGAAAAGCTTACAGCACCTGGTATTCCCAGGCGGTCTCCCATCCAAGTCCTAACCAGGGACAAGCCTGCTTAGCTTCCGAGGTCAGACGAGATCAGGCACTCTCAGACTGCCATGGCCAGAAGCTGGAGCTAGGTTGAACAGAGGCCTATTTGAACAATTAAAATGTATTTATTTTAATGAAATTTAAAAAAATTAAATAAAAAAATAAAAATAAAAACTATATGAGAAATAAAACTGAAAAGCTTACAGCACCTGGTATTCCCAGGCGGTCTCCCATCCAAGTACTAACCAGGGCCAAGCTTGCTTAGCTTCTGAGGTCAGACGAGATCAGGCACTCTCAGACT
>QNUK01001548.1:15000-35000 GCA_013621035.1 Clarias magur
ATTCCCAGGCGGTCTCCCATCCAAGTACTAACCAGGGCCAAGCCTGCTTAGCTTCCGATGTCAGACAAGATCAGGCACTCTCAGACTGGTATGGCCATAAGCTAGAGCTGGGTTGAACAGAGGCCTATTTGAACAATTAAAATGTATTAATTTTAATGAACTTTAAAAAAAAAAACCTATATGAGGAATAAAACTGAAAAGCTTACAGCACCTGGTCTTCCCAGGCGGTCTCCCATCCAAGTACTAACCACGGCTAAGCCTGCTTAGCTTCCAATGTCAGACGAGATCAGGCACTCTCAGACTGGTATGGCCATAAGCTAGAGCTAGGTTGAACAGAGGCCTATTTGAACAATTCTCTTCTCTTTCAAAATGTATTAATTTTTAGCTGAACTTAAAAAAAAAAAAAAAAAAAAACCTATATGAGGAATAAAACTGAAAAGCTTACAGCACCTGGTATTCTGTATGTCTCCCCATCCAAGTACTAACCAGGGCCAAGCCTGCTTAGTCTTCCTTGGCTGGGACAAGATCAGGCACTCTCAGACTGGTATGGCCATAGGCTAGAGCTAGGTTGAACAGAGGCCTATTTGAACAATTAAAATGTATTAATTTTAATGAACTTAAAAAAAAAAAAAAACCTGGTCTTCCCAGGCGGTCTCCCATCCAAGTACTAACCAGGGCTAAGCCTGCTTAGCTTCCAATGTCAGACGAGATCAGGCACTCTCAGACTACCATGGCCAGAAGCTGGAGCTAGGTTGAACAGAGGCCTATTTGAACAATTAAAATGTATTTATTTTAATGAAATAAAAAAAAATAAATAAAAAAAAATAAAAATAAAAACTATATGAGGAATAAAACTGAAAAGCTTACAGCACCTGGTATTCCCAGACGGTCTCCCATCCAAGTACTAACCAGGGCCAAGCCTGCTTAGCTTCCAACGTCAGACGAGATCAGGAACTCTCAGACTGCCATGGCCAGAAGCTGGAGCTAGGTTGAACAGAGGCCTATTTGAACAATTAAAATGTATTAATTTTAATGAACTTTAAAAAAACAAAAAACAAACAAACAAAAAAAAAACCTATAAGAGGAATAAAACTGAAAAGCTTACAGCACCTGGTATTCCCAGGCGGTCTCCCATCCAAGTACTAACCAGGGCCAAGCCTGCTTAGCTTCCGATGTCAGACAAGATCAGGCACTCTCAGACTGCCATGGCCAGAAGCTGGAGCTAGGTTGAACAGAGGCCTATTTGAACAATTAAAATGTATTTATTTTAATGAACTTAAAAAAAAAATAATAATAATAATAAAAAAAACTATATGAGGAATAAAACTGAAAAGCTTACAGCACATAGGGCCTCCGAGTGGCGCAGTGGTTAAAGCGCTCGCCCTATCATACAGAGATCGCTAGTTCGAATCCCGGGTGGTGCTGTAACCTCTTGCAGCCGGAGGTCTAGAGAGCTGATTGGCCGAGCCCTCTCAGAGGGGAGGGATAAGAGGTACTTAGTGCAAAAATCACGGCTCTACAGCCAATCAGGGGCGTCTGTGAGCTTGCGCAACGGAATGGTGCGCCAGCAAGCAGTTAGAAAAGATGCGGTCTGCTGGCGTCACGTGGTTAGGAAACACGTGATAGTCTCCGGCCCTCCCGGCTGAGTGGAAGTAGTAGCTTTAAAGTGGGAGCCCACATAGCCTAGTGACGGGGAGGAATTGGACTAAATTAGGGAAAAAATCGGGGAAAAATAAAAAAAAAAAAGCTTACAGAAGTAGCCAAGCCTGCTTAGCTTCCAAGATGAGACGAGATCAGGCACTCTCAGACTGGTATGGCCATAAGCTAGAGCTGGGTTGAACAGAGGCCTATTTGAACAATTAAAATGTATTTATTTTAATGAACTGTAAAAAAAAAAAAAACCTATATGAGGAATATAACTGAAAACCTTACAGCACCTGGTATTCCCAAACGGTCTCCCATCCAAGTACTAACCAGGGCCAAGCCTGCTTAGCTTCTGAGGTCAGACGAGATCAGGCACTCTCAGACTGCCATGGCCAGAAGCTGGAGCTAGGTTGAACAGAGGCCTATTTGAACAATTAAAATGTATTAATTTTAATGAACTTTAAAAAAAATAATAATAAAATAAAAAAAAACCTATATGAGGAATAAAACTGAAAAGCTTACAGCACCTGGTATTCCCAGGCGGTCTCCCATCCAAGTACTAACCAGGGCCAAGCCTGCTTAGCTTCCGATGTCAGACAAGATCAGGCACTCTCAGACTGCCATGGCCAGAAGCTGGAGCTAGGTTGAACAGAGGCCTATTTGAACAATTAAAATGTATTTATTTTAATGAACTTAAAAAAATAATAATAATAATAATAAAAAAAACTATATGAGGAATAAAACTGAAAAACTTACAGCACCTGGTATTCCCAAGCGGTCTCCCATCTTAGTACTAACCAGGGCCAAACCTGCTTAGCTTCAGAGGTCAGACGAGATCAGGCACTCTCAGACTGGTATGGCCATAAGCTAGAGCTAGGTTGAACAGAGGCCTATTTGAACAATTAAAATGTATTTATTTTAATGAACTTAAAAAAAAAAAAAAACCTATATGAGGAATAAAACTGAAAAGCTTACAGCACCTGGTCTTCCCAGGCGGTCTCCCATCCAAGTACTAACCAGGGCTAAGCCTGCTTAGCTTCCAATGTCAGACGAGATCAGGCACTCTCAGACTGGTATGGCCATAAGCTAGAGCTAGGTTGAACAGAGGCCTATTTGAACAATTAAAATGTATTAATTTTAATGAACTTTAAAAAAAAATAAAAAAAAACCTATATGAGGAATAAAACTGAAAAGCTTACAGCACCTGGTATTGCCAAGCGGTCTCCCATCCAAGTACTAACCAGGGCCAAGCCTGCTTAGCTTCAGAGGTCAGACGAGATCAGGCACTCTCAGACTGCCATGGCCAGAAGCTGGAGCTAGGTTGAACAGAGGCCTATTTGAACAATTAAAATGTTTTAATTTTAATGAAGTTTAAAAAAAAATAAATAATAATAATAAAAAAAACTATATGAGGAATAAAACTGAAAAGCTTACAGCACATAGGGCCTCCGAGTGGCGCAGTGGTTAAAGCGCTCGCCCTATCATACAGAGATCGCTAGTTCGAATCCCGGGTGGTGCTGTAACCTCTCGCAGCCGGAGGTCTAGAGAGAGTTGATTGGCCGAGCTCTCTCAGAGGGGAGGGATAAGGGGTACTTAGTGCATAAATCACGGCTCTACAGCCAATCAGGGGCGTCTGTGAGCATGCGCAACGGAATGGTGCGCCAGCAAGCAGTTAGAAAAGATGCGGTCTGCTGGCGTCACGTGGTTAGGAAACACGTGATAGTCTCCGGCCCTCCCGGCTGAGTGGTAGTAGTAGCTTTAATGTGGGAGCCCACATAGCCTAGTGACGGGGAGGAATTGGACTAAATTAGGGGAAAAAAAAAAAAAGCTTACAGAAGTAGCCAAGCCTGCTTAGCTTCCAAGATGAGACGAGATCAGGCACTCTCAGACTGGTATGGCCGTAAGCTAGAGCTGGGTTGAACAGAGGACTATTTGAACAATTAAAATGTATTTATTTTAATGAACTTTAAAAAAAAAAAAAACCTATATGAAACATAATAAAATTAAAAAGCTAAAATAATAAAACTGAAAAGCTTACAGCACCTGGTATTCCCAGGCGGTCTCCCATCCAAGTACTAACCAGGGCTGAGCCTGCTTAGCTTCCAATGTCAGACGAGATCAGGCACTCTCAGACTGGTATGGCCATAAGCTAGAGCTAGGTTGAACAGAGGCCTATTTGAACAATTAAAATGTATTTATTTTAATGAAATTAAAAAAAATTAATAAAAAAAATAAAAATAAAAACTATATGAGAAATAAAACTGAAAAGCTTACAGCACCTGGTATTCCCAGGCGGTCTCCCATCCAAGTCCTAACCAGGGACAAGCCTGCTTAGCTTCCGAGGTCAGACGAGATCAGGCACTCTCAGACTGCCATGGCCAGAAGCTGGAGCTAGGTTGAACAGAGGCCTATTTGAACAATTAAAATGTATTTATTTTAATGAAATTAAAAAAAATAAATTAAAAAAATAAAAATAAAAACTATATGAGGAATAAAACTGAAAAGCTTACAGCACCTGGTATTCCCAGACGGTCTCCGATCCAAGTACTAACCAGGGCCAAACCTGCTTAGCTTCAGAGGTCTGACGAGATCAGGCACTCTCAGACTGCCATGGACAGAAGCTGGAGCTAGGTTGAACAGAGGCCTATTTGAACAATTAAAATGTATTTCTTTTAATGAACTTAAAAAAAAAAAAAAAAAACCTATATGAGGAATAAAACTGAAAAGCTTACAGCACCTGGTATTCCCAGGCGGTCTCCCATCCAAGTACTAACCAGGGCTGAGCCTGCTTAGCTTCCAATGTCAGACGAGATCAGGCACTCTCAGACTGCCATGGCCAGAAGCTGGAGCTAGGTTGAACAGAGGCCTACTTGAACAATTAAAATGTATTAATTTTAATGAACTTTAAAAAAAAAAAAAAAAAAAAAAAACTACATGAAGAATAAAACTGAAAAGCTTACAGTACCTGGTACTCCCAGACGGTCTCCCATCCATGTACTAACCAGGACCAAACCTGCTTAGCTTCTGAGGTCAGACAAGATCAGGCACTCTCAGACTGCCATGGCCAGAACCTGGAGCTGGGTTGAACAGAGGCCTATTTGAACAATTAAAATGTATTAATTTTAATGAACTTTAAAAAAAAAAAACCTATATGAGGAATAAAACTGAAAAGCTTACAGCACCTGGTCTTCCCAGGCGGTCTCCCATCCAAGTACTAACCAGGGCTAAGCCTGCTTAGCTTCCAATGTCAGACGAGATCAGGCACTCTCAGACTGGTATGGCCGTAAGCTAGAGCTGGGTTGAACAGAGGACTATTTGAACAATTAAAATGTATTTATTTTAATGAACTTTAAAAAAAAAAAAAACCTATATGAAACATAATAAAATTAAAAAGCTAAAATAATAAAACTGAAAAGCTTACAGCACCTGGTCTTCCCAGGCGGTCTCCCATCCAAGTACTAACCAGGGCTGAGCCTGCTTAGCTTCCAATGTCAGACGAGATCAGGCACTCTCAGACTGGTATGGCCATAAGCTAGAGCTAGGTTGAACAGAGGCCTATTTGAACAATTAAAATGTATTTATTTTAATGAAATTAAAAAAAATTAATTAAAAAAATAAAAATAAAAACTATATGAGAAATAAAACTGAAAAGCTTACAGCACCTGGTATTCCCAGGCGGTCTCCCATCCAAGTCCTAACCAGGGACAAGCCTGCTTAGCTTCCGAGGTCAGACGAGATCAGGCACTCTCAGACTGCCATGGCCAGAAGCTGGAGCTAGGTTGAACAGAGGCCTATTTGAACAATTAAAATGTATTTATTTTAATGAAATTAAAAAAAATTAATTAAAAAAATAAAAATAAAAACTATATGAGGAATAAAACTGAAAAGCTTACAGCACCTGGTATTCCCAGACGGTCTCCGATCCAAGTACTAACCAGGGCCAAACCTGCTTAGCTTCAGAGGTCTGACGAGATCAGGCACTCTCAGACTGCCATGGCCAGAAGCTGGAGCTAGGTTGAACAGAGGCCTATTTGAACAATTAAAATGTATTTCTTTTAATGAACTTAAAAAAAAAAAAAAAAAACCTATATGAGGAATAAAACTGAAAAGCTTACAGCACCTGGTATTCCCAGGCGGTCTCCCATCCAAGTACTAACCAGGGCTGAGCCTGCTTAGCTTCCAATGTCAGACGAGATCAGGCACTCTCAGACTGCCATGGGCAGAAGCTGGAGCTAGGTTGAACAGAGGCCTATTTGAACAATTAAAATGTATTAATTTTAATGAACTTAAAAAAAAAAAAAAAACCTATATGAGTAATAAAACTGAAAAGCTTACAGCACCTGGTATTCCCAGGCGGTCTCCCATCCAAGTACTAACCAGGGCCAAGCCTGCTTAGCTTCCAATGTCAGACGAGATCAGGCACTCTCAGACTGGTATGGCCATAAGCTAGAGCTAGGTTGAACAGAGGCCTATTTGAACAATTAAAATGTATTTATTTTAATGAACTTAAAAAAAAAACCTATATGAGAATAAAACTGAAAAGCTTGCGGCACCCTGGTCTTCCCAGTGAGTCTCCCATCAAGTACTAGCCGGGGCTAAGCCTGCTTGGCCCAATCCAGGCAGATCAGGGAGCACTCTCAGACTGGTATGGCCATAAGCTAGAGCTAGGTTGAACAGAGGCCTATTTGAACAATTAAAATGTATTAATTTTAATGAACTTAAAAAAAGAAAAAACCTATATGAGGAATAAAACTGAAAAGCTTACAGCACCTGGTATTCCCAAACGGTCTCCCATCCAAGTACTAACCAGGGCCAAGCCTGCTTAGCTTCTGAGGTCAGAGAAGATCAGGCACTCTCAGACTGACATGGCCAGAACCTGGAGCTGGGTTGAACAGAGGCCTATTTGAACAATTAAAATGTATTAATTTTAATGAACTTTAAAAAAAAAAAACCTATATGAGGAATAAAACTGAAAAGCTTACAGCACCTGGTCTTCCCAGGCGGTCTCCCATCCAAGTACTAACCAGGGCTAAGCCTGCTTAGCTTCCTATGTCAGACGAGATCAGGCACTCTCAGACTACCATGGCCAGAAGCTGGAGCTAGGTTGAACAGAGGCCTATTTGAACAATTAAAATGTATTTATTTTAATGAAATTAAAAAAAATAAATAAAAAAAATAAAAATAAAAACTATATGAGGAATAAAACTGAAAAGCTTACAGCACCTGGTATTCCCAGACGGTCTCCCATCCAAGTACTAACCAGGGCCAAGCCTGCTTAGCTTCCAACGTCAGACGAGATCAGGAACTCTCAGACTGCCATGGCCAGAAGCTGGAGCTAGGCTGAACAGAGGCCTATTTGAACAATTAAAATGTATTAATTTTAATGAACTTTAAAAAAAAAAAAACCTATATGAGGAATAAAACTGAAAAGCTTACAGCACCTGGTATTCCCAGGCGGTCTCCCATCCAAGTACTAACCAGGGCCAAGCCTGCTTAGCTTCCGATGTCAGACAAGATCAGGCACTCTCAGACTGCCATGGCAAAAGCTGGAGCTAGGTTGAACAGAGGCCTATTTGAACAATTAAAATGTATTAATTTTATTGAACTTTAAAAAAAAAAAACCTATATGAGGAATAAAACTGAAAAGCTTACAGCACCTGGTCTTCCCAGGCGGTCTCCCATCCAAGTACTAACCAGACCCAAGCCTGCTTAGCTTCCGAGATCAGACAAGATCGGGCGCTCTCAGACTGGTATGGCCGTAAGTGAGGGCTGGGTTGAAGGGAGTCCTATTTGAACAATTAAAATTTATTTATTTTTAATGAACTTTAAAAAAAAAAAAAAAAAACTATATGAGGAATAAAATTGAAAAGCTTACAGCACCTGGTATTCCCAGGCGGTCTCCCATCCAAGTACTAACCAGGGCCAAGCCTGCTTAGCTTCCGATGTCAGACAAGATCAGGCACTCTCAGACTGCCATGGCCAGAAGCTGGAGCTAGGTTGAACAGAGGCCTATTTGAACAATTAAAATGTATTAATTTTAATGAACTTTAAAAAAAAAAAACCTATATGAGGAATAAAACTGAAAAGCTTACAGCACCTGGTCTTCCCAGGCGGTCTCCCATCCAAGTACTAACCAGGGCTAAGCCTGCTTAGCTTCCAATGTCAGACGAGATCAGGCACTCTCAGACTGGTATGGCCATAAGCTAGAGCTAGGTTGAACAGAGGCCTATTTGAACAATTAAAATGTATTAATTTTAATGAACTGTAAAAAAAAAAAAAACCTATATGAGGAATATAACTGAAAACCTTACAGCACCTGGTATTCCCAAACGGTCTCCCATCCAAGTACTAACCAGGGCCAAGCCTGCTTAGCTTCTGAGGTCAGACGAGATCAGGCACTCTCAGACTGCCATGGCCAGAAGCTGGAGCTAGGTTGAACAGAGGCCTATTTGAACAATTAAAATGTATTAATTTTAATGAACTTTAAAAAAAAAAAACCTATATGAGGAATAAAACTGAAAAGCTTACAGCACCTGGTCTTCCCAGGCGGTCTCCCATCCAAGTACTAACCAGGGCTAAGCCTGCTTAGCTTCCAATGTCAGACGAGATCAGGCACTCTCAGACTGGTATGGCCATAAGCTAGAGCTAGGTTGAACAGAGGCCTATTTGAACAATTAAAATGTATTTATTTTAATGAACTTAAAAAAAAATAATAATAATAATAAAAAAAACTATATGAGGAATAAAACTGAAAAGCTTACACAAAAAGGTATTCCCAGGCGGTCTCCCATCAAGTACTAACCAGGGGTAAAACCTGCTTAGCTTCCCAGCACGTCAGGCGGATGGGAACTCTCAGACTGCCATGGCCAGAAGCTGGAGCTAGGTTGAACAGAGGCCTATTTGAACAGATTAAAATGTATTAATTTTAATAGACTTTAAAAAAAAAAAAACCTATATGAGGGAATAAAACTGAAAAAGCTTGGCTTCTATTATTCCCAGGCGGTCTCCCATCCAAGTACTAACCAGGGCCAAGCCTGCTTAGCTTCCGATGTCAGACAAGATCAGGCACTCTCAGACTGCCATGGCCAGAAGCTGGAGCTAGGTTGAACAGAGGCCTATTTGAACAATTAAAATGTATTTATTTTAATGAACTTTAAAAAAAATAATAATAATAATAAAAAAAACTATATGAGGAATAAAACTGAAAAGCTTACAGCACATAGGGCCTCCGAGTGGCGCGGTGGTTAAAGCGCTCGCCCTATCATACAGAGATCGCTATTTCGAATCCCGGGTGGTGCTGTAACCTCTTGCAGCCGGAGGTCTAGAGAGCTGATTGGCCGAGCCCTCTCAGAGGGGAGGGATAAGAGGTACTTAGTGCAAAAATCACGGCTCTACAGCCAATCAGGGGCGTCTGTGAGCTTGCGCAACGGAATGGTGCGCCAGCAAGCAGTTAGAAAAGATGCGGTCTGCTGGCGTCACGTGGTTAGGAAACACGTGATAGTCTCCGGCCCTCCCGGCTGAGTGGAAGTAGTAGCTTTAAAGTGGGAGCCCACATAGCCTAGTGACGGGGAGGAATTGGACTAAATTAGGGAAAAAATCAGGGAAAAATAAAAAAAAAAAAGCTTACAGAAGTAGCCAAGCCTGCTTAGCTTCCAAGATGAGACGAGATCAGGCACTCTCAGACTGGTATGGCCATAAGCTAGAGCTGGGTTGAACAGAGGCCTATTTGAACAATTAAAATGTATTTATTTTAATGAACTGTAAAAAAAAAAAAAAACCTATATGAGGAATATAACTGAAAACCTTACAGCACCTGGTATTCCCAAACGGTCTCCCATCCAAGTACTAACCAGGGCCAAGCCTGCTTAGCTTCTGAGGTCAGACGAGATCAGGCACTCTCAGACTGCCATGGCCAGAAGCTGGAGCTAGGTTGAACAGAGGCCTATTTGAACAATTAAAATGTATTAATTTTAATGAACTTTAAAAAAAATAATAATAAAATAAAAAAAAACCTATATGAGGAATAAAACTGAAAAGCTTACAGCACCTGGTATTCCCAGGCGGTCTCCCATCCAAGTACTTACCAGGGCCAAGCCTGCTTAGCTTCCGATGTCAGACAAGATCAGGCACTCTCAGACTGCCATGGCCAGAAGCTGGAGCTAGGTTGAACAGAGGCCTATTTGAACAATTAAAATATATTTATTTTAATGAACTTTAAAAAAAATAATAATAATAATAAAAAAAACTATATGAGGAATAAAACTGAAAAACTTACAGCACCTGGTATTCCCAAGCGGTCTCCCATCTTAGTACTAACCAAGGCCAAACCTGCTTAGCTTCAGAGGTCAGACGAGATCAGGCACTCTCAGACTGGTATGGCCATAAGCTAGAGCTAGGTTGAACAGAGGCCTATTTGAACAATTAAAATGTATTAATTTTAATGAACTTAAAAAAAAAAAAAAACCTATATGAGGAATAAAACTGAAAAGCTTACAGCACCTGGTCTTCCCAGGCGGTCTCCCATCCAAGTACTAACCAGGGCCAAGCCTGCTTAGCTTCCAATGTCAGATGAGATCAGGCACTCTCAGACTGGTATGGCCATAAGCTAGAGCTAGGTTGAACAGAGGCCTATTTGAACAATTAAAATGTATTAATTTTAATGAACTTTAAAAAAAAATTTAAAAAAACCTATATGAGGAATAAAACTGAAAAGCTTACAGCACCTGGTATTGCCAAGCGGTCTCCCATCCAAGTACTAACCAGGGCCAAGCCTGCTTAGCTTCAGAGGTCAGACGAGATCAGGCACTCTCAGACTGCCATGGCCAGAAGCTGGAGCTAGGTTGAACAGAGGCCTATTTGAACAATTAAAATGTTTTAATTTTAATGAAGTTTAAAAAAAAATAAATAATAATAATAAAAAAAACTATATGAGGAATAAAACTGAAAAGCTTACAGCACATAGGGCCTCCGAGTGGCGCAGTGGTTAAAGCGCTCGCCCTATCATACAGAGATCGCTAGTTCGAATCCCGGGTGGTGCTGTAACCTCTCGCAGCCGGAGGTCTAGAGAGAGCTGATTGGCCGAGCTCTCTCAGAGGGGAGGGATAAGAGGTACTTAGTGCATAAATCACGGCTCTACAGCCAATCAGGGGCGTCTGTGAGCTTGTGCAACGGAATTGTGCGCCAGCAAGCAGTTCGAAAAGATGCGGTCAGGTGGTTAGGAAACACGTGATAGTCTCCGGCCCTCCCGGCTGAGTGGTAGTAGTAGCTTTAATGTGGTAGCCCACATAGCCTAGTGACGGGGAGGAATTGGACTAAATTAGGGGAAAAATCAAAAAAAAAAAAAGCTTACAGAAGTAGCCAAGCCTGCTTAGCTTCCAAGATGAGACGAGATCAGGCACTCTCAGACTGGTATGGCCATAAGCTAGAGCTGGGTTGAACAGAGGCCTATTTGAACAATTAAAATGTATTAATTTTAATGAACTTTAAAAAAAAATAAATAATAATAATAAAAAAAACTATACGAGGAATAAAACTGTATTATTGGTCAGACAAGATCAGGCACTCTCAGACTGGTATGGCCATAAGCTAGAGCTAGGTTGAACAGAGGCCTATTTGAACAATTAAAATGTATTAATTTTAATGAACTTAAAAAAAAAAAACCTATATGAGGAATAAAACTGAAAAGCCTGCTTAGCTTCCAATGTCAGACGAGATCATATGTGGTTCTAATGCTCAAAGTGTGATAAGGAATAAGAAAAAAGTTGTTTTTCAACATGTAGGATAGAATGCATAAATGTGTTGGAAATCATCATTCGAATGCACTTTTCGCAAGCTTTTGGTGAGGTAAAGCGTTTGCCGTGTTCTTAGCGCTGTACGAGCTCAGGAAAGCGTATGTGTATTTATTTTGTTCAAAAAGTGATAAGGAATAAGAAAAACGTTTTTCGCCCATCTGTATGTTAAAATGCATGAATGTGTTGGAAATGAACATTCTTTTCATATTTACGATGCACCTGCTGAGATAAAGCGTTTGCCGTGTTCTTAGCGCTGTACGAGCTCAGGAAAGCGGTTTTCTCACACTCCTACTGCATGGTCATGTAAAACATACAAAACGAGTTCATATGTGGTTCTGATGCTCAAAATGTGATAAGGAATAAGAAAAAAGTTGTTTTTCAACATGTAGGATAGAATGCATAAATGTGTTGGAAATCATCATTCGAATGCACTTTTCGCAAGCTTTTGGTGAGGTAAAGCGTTTGCCGTGTTCTTAGCGCTGTACCACCACAGGAAAGCGGTTTTCTCACACTCTTAATGCATGGTCATGTAAAACATACAAAACGAGTTCATGTGTATTTATTTTGTTCAAAAAGTGATAAGGAATAAGAAAAACGTTTTTCGCCCATATGTATGTTAAAATGCATGAATGTGTTGGAAATCAACATTCTTTTCATATTTACGATGCACCTGCTGAGATAAAGCGTTTGCCGTGTTCTTAGCGCTGTACGAGCTCAGGAAAGCGGTTTTCTCACACTCCTAATGCGTGGTCATGTAAAACAAAGAAAAAGAGTTCATTTGTAGTTCTGATGCTCAAAATATATTTAAAAATAAGAAAAAGTTGTTTTTCAACATTTATGTTAAAATGCATGAATGTGTTGGAAATCATCATTCGAATGCACTTTTCGCCTCCGCCTGGTGAGATAAACCGTTTGCCGTGTTCTTAGCGCTGTACGAGCTCAGGAAAGCGGTTTTCTCACACTCCTAATGCGTGGTCATGTAAAACAAACAAAACGAGTTCATTTGTAGTTCTGATGCTCAAAATATATTCAAAAATAAGAAAAAAGTTGTTTTTCAACATGTATGTTAAAATGCATGAATGTGTTGGAAATCATCATTCCTTTGATATTTTGGAATGTCCTGCTGAGATAAAGCGTTTGCCGTGTTCGTTGCGCTGTACGAGCTCAGGAAAGCGGTTTTCTCACACTCCTAATGCATGGTCATGTAAAACATACAAAACGAGTTCATATGTGGTTCTGATGCTCAAAATGTGATAAGGAATAAGAAAAAAGTTGTTTTTCAACATATAGGATAAAATGCATAAATGTGTTGGAAATCATCATTGGAATGCACTTTTCGCATGCGCTTGGTGAGATAAAGCGTTTGCCGTGTTCTTAGCGCTGTACCACCACAGGAAAGCGGTTTTCTCACACTCTTAATGCATGGTCATGTAAAACATACAAAACGAGTTCATGTGTATTTATTTTGTTCAGAAAGTGATAAGGAATAAGAAAAACGTTTTTCGCCCATATGTATGTTAAAATGCATGAATGTGTTGGAAATCAACATTCTTTTCATATTTACGATGCACCTGCTGAGATAAAGCGTTTGCCGTGTTCTTAGCGCAGTACGAGCTCAGGAAAGCGGTTTTCTCACACTCCTAATGCATGGTCATGTAAAACATACAAAACGAGTTCATATGTGGTTCTGATGCTCAAAATGTGATAAGGAATAAGAAAAAAGTTGTTTTTCAACATGTAGGATAAAATGCATAAATGTGTTGGAAATCATCATTCGAATGCACTTTCCGCATGCTCTTGGTGAGATAAAGCGTTTGCCGTGTTCTTAGCGCTGTACGAGCTCAGGAAAGCGGTTTTCTCACACTCCTAATGCGTGGTCATGTAAAACAAAGAAAAAGAGTTCTTTGTAGTTCTGATGCTCAAAATATATTTAAAAATAAGAAAAAAGTTGTTTTTCAACATTTATGTTAAAATGCATGAATGTGTTGGAAATCATCATTCCTTTGATATTTACGATGCTCCTGCTGAGATAAAGCGTTTGCCGTGTCCTTAGCGCTGTAGGAGCTCAGGAAAGCGGTTTTCTCACATACCTAATGCATGGTCATGTAAAACATACAAAACGAGTTTATGTGTATTTATTTTGTTCAAAAAGTGATAAGGAATAAGAAAAACGTTTTTCGCCCATATGTATGTTAAAATGCATGAATGTGTTGGAAATCAACATTCTTTTCATATTTACGATGCAGCTGCTGAGATAAAGCGTTTGCCGTGTTCTTAGCGCTGTACGAGCTCAGGAAAGCGGTTTTCACACACTCCTAATGCATGGTCAAGTAAAACATACAAAACGAGTTCATATGTGGTTCTGATGCTCAAAATGTGATAAGGAATAAGAAAAAAGTTGTTTTTCAACATGTAGGAATAAATGCATAAATGTGTTGGAAATCATCATTCGACAATGCACTTGTCGCATGCTCTTGGTGAGATAAAGCGTTTGCCGTGTTCTTAGCGCTGTACGAGCTCAGGAAAGCGGTTTTCTCACACTCCTAATGCGTGTTCATGTAAAACAAAGAAAAAGAGTTCATTTGTAGTTCTGATGCTCAAAATATATTTAAAAATAAGAATAAAGTTGTTTTTCAACATTTATATTAAAATGCATGAATGTGTTGGAAATCAACATTCTTTTCATATTTACGATGCACCTGCTGAGATAAAGCGTTTGCCGTGTTCTTAGCGCTGTACGAGCTCAGGAAAGCGGTTTTCTCACACTCCTAATGCATGGTCATGTAAAACATACAAAACGAGTTCATATGTGGTTCTGATGCTCAAAATGTGATAAGGAATAAGAAAAAAGTTGTTTTCACATGTAGGATAGAATGCATAAATGTGTTGGAAATCATTCATTCGAATGCACTTTTCGCATGCTCTTGGTGAGATAAAGCGTTTGCCGTGTTCTTAGCGCTGTACGAGCTCAGGAAAGCGGTTTTCTCACACTCCTAATGCGTGGTCATGTAAAACAAAGAAAAAGAGTTCTTTGTAGTTCTGATGCTCAAAATATATTTAAAAATAAGAAAAAAGTTGTTTTTCAACATTTATGTTAAAATGCATGAATGTGTTGGAAATCATCATTCCTTTGATATTTACGATGCTCCTGCAGAGATAAAGCGTTTGCCGTGTTCTGAGGGCTGTACGAGCTCAGGAAAGCGGTTTTCTCACATACCTAATAGATGGTCATGTAAAACATACAAAACGAGTTCATGTGTATTCATTTTGTTCAAAAAGTGATAAGGAATAAGAAAAACGTTTTTCGCCCATATGTATGTTAAAATGCATGAATGTGTTGGAAATCAACATTCTTTTCATATTTACGATGCCCCTGCTGAGATAAAGCGTTTGCCGTGTTCTTAGCGCTGTACGAGCTCAGGAAAGCGGTTTTCTCACACTCCTAATGCGTGGTCATGTAAAACAAAGAAAAAGAGTTCATTTGTAGTTCTGATGCTCAAAATATATTTAAAAATAAGAAAAAAGTTGTTTTTTGAACATTTATGTTAAAATGCATGAATGTGTTGGAAATCATCATTCCTTTCATATTTACGATGCTCCTGCGGAGATAAAGCGTTTGCCGTGTTCTTAGCGCTGTACGAGCTCAGGAAAGCGGTTTTCTCACACTCCTAATGCATGGTCATGTAAAACATACAAAACGAGTTCATATGGGTTAATTTTGTTCAAAAAGTGGAAAAGAATAAGAAAAAAGTGGTTTTTCAACATGTATGCTGGAATGCGTGAAAATGATGAAGATCATCATTCGAATGCACTTTTCGCATGGTCATGGTGAGATAAAGCGTTTGCCGTGTTCTTAGCGCTGTACAAGCTCAGGAAAGCGGTTTTCTCACACTCCTAATGCGTGGTCATGTAAAACAAACAAAACGAGTTCATTTGTAGTTCTGATGCTCAAAATATATTCAAAAATAAGAAAAAAGTTGTTTTTCAACATGTATGTTAAAATGAATGAATGTGTTGGAAATCATCATTCCTTTGATATTTTAGATGGTCCTGCTGAGATAAAGCGTTTGCCGTGTTCTTAGGGCTGTACGAGCTCAGGAAAGCGGTTTTCTCACACTCCTAATGCATGGTCATGTAAAACATACAAAACGAGTTCATATGTGTTAATTTTGTTCAAAAAGTGAGAAAGAATAAGAAAAAAGTGGTTTTTCAACATGTATGCTGGAATGCGTGAAAGTGATGAAGATCATCATTCGAATGCACTTTTCGGATGGTCTTGGTGAGATAAAGCATTTGCCGTATTCTTAGCGCTGTACGAGCTCAGGAAAGCGGTTTTCTCACACTCCTAATGCGTGGTCATGTAAAACAAACAAAACGAGTTCATTTGTAGTTCTGATGCTCAAAATATATTTGGATGCTCCTGCTGAGATAAAGCGTTTGCCGTGTTCTGAGGGCTGTACGAGCTCAAAAAAGTGGTTTTCTCACATACCTAATGCATGGTCATTTAAAGCATTCAAAACGTGTTAATTTCTTTTTATTTTGTTCTAAATGTGAAAAACAATGAGAAACAAGTTGTCTTTCACCATGTATGCGAGAATGCATGAAAGTGATGGAAATTATCATTCGGATGGACTTTTCGGATGCTGGTTGTGACAGAAAGCCACTGTTGCTGAAACCTTTCGTATAATGCTTCAAATTCTCATTTCACGATGAATTACGTTTTGAACAACTGTTTTTTTTAGCATAAAATTAGTTAACGTTATTTGTTATGTGAATAAGGAACAAAAACAAGGAATTTTTTCAACAGTTATACGTTCCGTTCTATGACCTCAAACCATTAATGACGTTTTTATTATTATTTAAGCCAATTTGTTTTTACATGTTTTTCTTTTGAATGTTAAAAATGTATATTCTTTAATACATTTGTGCTTCAAGTGATGCGTTCTTAGACTCTTATACAGCGGACGCCCAAAGCAAACGAGTTGTTCAAGCTCAGAATCATGGAGATCTTGCAACACTTGTACATCGTTAAGCAAAATTCAAATTCAAATTCAAATTTTATTTGTCACATACACAGTCATACACAGTACGATATGCAGTGAAATGCTTAGGCGACTGCCCGTGACCTTAGAATAAGAACTATTAAGACTATTTACACTAAATACTACAAAATAGTTCTGAGATATATTTTTTGACACCACCTCGGTCCGATAATCCAAAATTAAGAAGTTTCCACGAGTGAAGTTTTCTACGTGTTCATCAAACACGTAATAAAAGTTTGCGAAATAGATCATGTTAATGAATGTGAATTCTTGTTTCAAATCAAATGAAAATTTTATTTATCACATACACTATATGATATTCAGCGAAATGCTTTTACAATCGTCCATGACTTAAACATTAAAAAAGAAAATCGAGTATCCAAAACAAAGAATATGACTATAATAATAAAATAGAGTATGAATGAGAACATGTTCAAATAAATATAAAATAATTAAACATAGTTTACAGTTCGATATCTGTTGACACATAAAAGTGCAACAACGTCAAAAATAATTTCAATGTTGTCTTTCATCATGACTGCTCAAATGTGTCAATTTGTGTTCCCCTTTCACTCCTTTGCTCTTGAGGCACAAATTATGCATTTCTGAATGTAATGCATATATATTAAATTCACAGTAAGAATTAAGTCCCTGCCCCCACACAGCCTGTCAGTACTACTGATTGGATAATTTAGTAATTAATGGATAATGCAGTTGTACGCTTCCTACTCCTATAACTCGGGGATGTCAGAGCAAAGTGGGGGGAAAAAAGAGTTCATGTGCCCAGTACAAGAGGGCTTTTTGAAATCTTTCTTGGACAATGCCTGTCTGAGGATTGCTACACCCAGCAACCCAGCAATGGGCATGCCCTAATATCTAGGTGTAGGCTTTCACATGCGGGTGAACATGCTAAAGTGGCATGTGGCTTTAGCTTGTTCTTTGCTTTATTTTATGTGTGGTACCAAGTTCAAGTTCACCTACGTGAACCTACGCTTTTAGTGTCATTTTAACCATATAGTTTAGTACTGAGTGAAATGAAACAATGTTCCTCCAGGACCAAGGTCCTACATACAACATAAATTAACAAGATAATTTAACAAAAACTAACTAAGCAATTTAATTAGCTAACTTGCTGAGACAAGACAGATTGCAAATTTTCAGTTAACAGAAAACTAAGATCTATACAAAAGAGACAACATGAATTGCAAGTGTTCAAACAAGAATGACAAAGTGACATGATTCAATACTGAGCCCGAGATCTCCTCTGCTGTCCTCACAATCTGTTGTAGGGTCTTACGGTCTGAAATGGGATAAGTACTAAACCAGACAGTGATGCAGCTGCTAAGGATGCACTTGATAGTCTCTCTGTAAAAGGTGATAAGAATCTGTGGTATAAGCTTTGTGGTATTTACAAGCCTTCTCAGGAAGAGAAGACATCTTTTGGATTTTTTGTGCAAGAAGCTGGTGTTGAGGGAGGAGGTGAGGTTCTCTTCCAGGTGGTCAATCTTCACACAGGAGCCATTGATGTTAGCGAAGAGTGGTCACTCCATGTCCTCCTGAAGTCAACAACAATCTATTTTAAACAAAACAGCATGTTTTGTCAAAAGCATGTCAAAAGTGAAAGTTGCTAAAACTAGCAACGTTCAGGTTGTTGTCCCTACAACAGTCCGTTAAACTTTGTGGGAACTACTGCACAATCCTAGCTCAGAGAGATGTTGAAGATGTCAGTGAGAACATCTAGCAGCTGTTTAACACATTCTCTGAGCTCACTGCAAGGGATATTGCCTGGTCCAGCAGCTGTACATCAGCAAATTTAATTTCAACACTTAATTCTCAAGGACACGAACCTGTAACTAGGCCTTTCACATCTAGGGAGACATGATCGACCAGAAAGAGTCATAGAATCTGCGCTTTCAGAACTACCCACAAGCCCTTTCCTTAGTGTTCCACAAACAAGTGGACTTATCCGAGGTATTCTCAAAGAGGTTAGGGCCAAAAACTGCCACCCACACCCGCACAAAGAACCTAGGATTGTGTGATCAATCTGCTTCCTGCAGCCAATTTGACCATGGTCTACCCCTGTTCCCAGAGCAAGAGCACAAGACCGAGAGCCTCACCCAGGACTGTGGGTTGTCGGTCACTGTTTATGTTGGATGGTGTGTGTGCAATCTGTACTGTGTGTGTCAGTTGTGTATGTGTGTGTGTGTGTGTGTGTGTGTCTAGGATGTGTAATGTACGTATTGCATAAGTGGTTGGGGGAGTCTGTGTTTGTGCACAGTGTGTGTTGTGGGTGTCTTTGTGTAGTGTGTGTGTTGTAAGTGTGTGTGTATGTGTATGTGTATGTGTATGTGTGTGTATGTGTCAAATTCAAATCAAATTCAAATTCAAATTTTATTTGTCATATAGTGAAATGCTTAGGCGACTGCCCGTCACCTTAGAATAAAAACTATTTAAGACTATTTGCACAAAAAGAATATAACAAAGAATGTAGAAATAGATTTAACTAAGAATAAAATAATAAAATATATGTACAGTAAAATATACAATCAGAAAAATATAAGAAAATAAAAATATTAAAAAAAATAAAAGAATAAGAAAATAAGAAAACCTAGGTGCAAATGTAGAAAAAAATATATATATCTGATATAAGAAATATAATAAAGCCTAGGTGAACCTAGGTGTACAGTATGGAAAAATATGGAATATAAATAGAGATGTCCAGGGGCTACAAGTATGCTATAAAGTGTTTTGTACTTGAAGTGACTTGTGCTTTTTGGATAATGCTACATCATAAATAGTGATGTAGTGTGAAGGGTGTGCAATTATTGTCCCAAGAGTCCAGAGAGAGTGCAAGAAGCATGAGTGTGGGTGTGTAAAGTGAGTCAGTCAGTACTGTTTGGTGAGCTGGTTGAGAGACCGTATCGCCTGCGGGTAGAAGCTCCTCCTCAGTCTCTCTGTATTGGTCTTCAGGGAGCGTAATTGCTTTCCTGACCTCAACAGAGAGAACAGTCCATTACTGGGGTGGCTGAGGTCCTTCACGATCTTCCTGGCCTTGGTCCAGCACCGCTTGCTGTAGATCGAGTGCAGGTCAGGGAGCTCAGTGTGGATGATGCGCTCAGCTGATCGCACAACCCTCTGTAGAGCTCGTCTGTCCAGCATCGTGCTGTTCCCGAACCAGGTCGTGATATTTCCCGTCAGGATGCTCTCTCTGGGCTGGTTGTCCTCCAATGACGTCTCTGAAAATGAAATCCAATAAGTTATCCCTGTAGCCTTTTAAATTTAAAAGAAGAAAAATAATTACAAGCAAGAAGAGCCAGCCCAAGCGCCTGAAGCATTACCACTTGGATGCACCTCACAACGTGTCCCTGTTTTTAAACAAATATGACGTAAGTTTATTGCATCGTTATGAACCAGGACATGTCTTTCTGGTGCACCGTTGCTAGCTGTCACTCAATGTGGGCCGGATTTGGTGCTGATTGTTATGCAGCTGGTGTTGGAGCAGGTCATTGTTAGTGTAGAATGC
>QNUK01001548.1:40000-44544 GCA_013621035.1 Clarias magur
TACAAAACGAGTTCATATGTGTTAATTTTGTTCAAAAAGTGAAAAAGAATAAGAAAAAAGTGGGTTTTCAACATGTATGCTGGAATGCGTGAAAGTGATGAAGATCATCATTCGAATGCACTTTTCGGATGGTCTTGGTGAGATAAAGCATTTGCCGTATTCTTAGCGCTGTACGAGCTCAGGGAAGCGGTTTTCTCACACTCCTAATGCGTGGTCATGTAAAACAAACAAAACGAGTTCATTTGTAGTTCTGATGCTCAAAATATATTTGGATGCTCCTGCTGAGATAAAGCGTTTGCCGTGTTCTGAGGGCTGTACGAGCTCAAAAAAGTGGTTTTCTCACATACCTAATGCATGGTCATTTAAAGCATTCAAAACCTGTTCATTTCTTTTTATTTTGTTCTAAATGTGAAAAACAATGAGAAACAAGTTGTCTTTCACCATGTATGCGAGAATGCATGAAAGTGATGGAAATTATCATTCGGATGGACTTTTCGGATACTGGTTGTGACATAAAGCCACTGTTGCTGAAACCTTTCGTATAATGCTTCAAATTCTCATTTCACGCTGAATTACGTTTTGAACAACTGTTTTTTTTAGCATAAAATTAGTTAACGTTATTTGTTATGTGAATAAGAAAAAAAAACAAGGAATTTTTTCAACAGTTATACGTTCCGTTCTATATGACCTCAAACCATTAATGACGTTTTTATTATTATTTAAGCCAATTTGTTTTTACATGTTTTTCTTTTGAATGTTAAAAATGTATATTCTTTAATACATTTGTGCTTCAAGTGATGCGTTCTTAGACTCTTATACAGCGGACGCCCAAAGCAAACGAGTTGTTCAAGCTCAGAATCATGGAGATCTTGCAACACTTGTACATCGTTAAGCAAAATTCAAATTCAAATTCAAATTTTATTTGTCACATACACAGTCATACACAGTACGATATGCAGTGAAATGCTTAGGCGACTGCCCGTGACCTTAGAATAAGAACTATTAAGACTATTTACACTAAATACTACAAAATAGTTCTGAGATATATTTTTTGACACCACCTCGGTCCGATAATCCAAAATTAAGAAGTTTCCACGAGTGAAGTTTTCTACGTGTTCATCAAACACGTAATAAAAGTTTGCGAAATAGATCATGTTAATGAATGTGAATTCTTGTTTCAAATCAAATGAAAATTTTATTTATCACATACACTATATGATATTCAGCGAAATGCTTTTACAATCGTCCATGACTTAAACATTAAAAAAGAAAATCGAGTATCCAAAACAAAGAATATGACTATAATAATAAAATAGAGTATGAATGAGAACATGTTCAAATAAATATAAAATAATTAAACATAGTTTACAGTTCGATATCTGTTGACACATAAAAGTGCAACAACGTCAAAAATAATTTCAATGTTGTCTTTCATCATGACTGCTCAAATGTGTCAATTTGTGTTCCCCTTTCACTCCTTTGCTCTTGAGGCACAAATTATGCATTTCTGAATGTAATGCATATATATTAAATTCACAGTAAGAATTAAGTCCCTGCCCCCACACAGCCTGTCAGTACTACTGATTGGATAATTTAGTAATTAATGGATAATGCAGTTGTACGCTTCCTACTCCTATAACTCGGGGATGTCAGAGCAAAGTGGGGGGAAAAAAGAGTTCATGTGCCCAGTACAAGAGGGCTTTTTGAAATCTTTCTTGGACAATGCCTGTCTGAGGATTGCTACCCCCAGCAACCCAGCAATGGGCATGCCCTAATATCTAGGTGTAGGCTTTCACATGCGGGTGAACATGCTAAAGTGGCATGTGGCTTTAGCTTGTTCTTTGCTTTATTTTATGTGTGGTACCAAGTTCAAGTTCACCTACGTGAACCTACGCTTTTAGTGTCATTTTAACCATATAGTTTAGTACTGAGTGAAATGAAACAATGTTCCTCCAGGACCAAGGTCCTACATACAACATAAATTAACAAGATAATTTAACAAAAACTAACTAAGCAATTTAATTAGCTAACTTGCTGAGACAAGACAGATTACAAATTTTCAGTTAACAGAAAACTAAGATCTATACAAAAGAGACAACATGAATTGCAAGTGTTCAAACAAGAATGACAAAGTGACATGATTCAATACTGAGCCCGAGATCTCCGCTGCTGTCCTCACAATCTGTTGTAGGGTCTTACGGTCTGAAATGGGACAAGTACCAAACCAGACAGTGATGCAGCTGCTAAGGATGCACTTGATAGTCTCTCTATAAAAGGTGATAAGAATCTGTGGTATAAGCTTTGTGGTATTTACAAGCCTTCTCAGGAAGAGAAGACATCTTTTGGATTTTTTGTGCAAGAAGCTGGTGTTGAGGGAGGAGGTGAGGTTCTCTTCCAGGTGGTCAATCTTCACACAGGAGCCATTGATGTTAGCGAAGAGTGGTCACTCCATGTCCTCCTGAAGTCAACAACAATCTATTTTAAACAAAACAGCATGTTTTGTCAAAAGCATGTCAAAAGTGAAAGTTGCTAAAACTAGCAACGTTCAGGTTGTTGTCCCTACAACAGTCCGTTAAACTTTGTGGGAACTACTGCACAATCCTAGCTCAGAGAGATGTTGAAGATGTCAGTGAGAACATCTAGCAGCTGTTTAACACATTCTCTGAGCTCACTGCAAGGGATATTGCCTGGTCCAGCAGCTGTACATCAGCAAATTTAATTTCAACACTTAATTCTCAAGGACACGAACCTGTAACTAGGCCTTTCACATCTAGGGAGACATGATCGACCAGAAAGAGTCATAGAATCTGCGCTTTCAGAACTACCCACAAGCCCTTTCCTTAGTGTTCCACAAACAAGTGGACTTATCCGAGGTATTCTCAAAGAGGTTAGGGCCAAAAACTGCCACCCACACCCGCACAAAGAACCTAGGATTGTGTGATCAATCTGCTTCCTGCAGCCAATTTGACCATGGTCTACCCCTGTTCCCAGAGCAAGAGCACAAGACCGAGAGCCTCACCCAGGACTGTGGGTTGTCGGTCACTGTTTATGTTGGATGGTGTGTGTGCAATCTGTACTGTGTGTGTCAGTTGTGTGTGTGTGTGTGTGTGTGTGTGTGTGTGTGTCTAGGATGTGTAATGTACGTATTGCATAAGTGGTTGGGGGAGTCTGTGTTTGTGCACAGTGTGTGTTGTGGGTGTCTTTGTGTAGTGTGTGTGTTGTAAGTGTGTGTGTATGTGTATGTGTATGTGTGTGTATGTGTCAAATTCAAATCAAATTCAAATTCAAATTTTATTTGTCATATAGTGAAATGCTTAGGCGACTGCCCGTCACCTTAGAATAAAAACTATTTAAGACTATTTGCACAAAAAGAATATAACAAAGAATGTAGAAATAGATTTAACTAAGAATAAAATAATAAAATATATGTACAGTAAAATATACAATCAGAAAAATATAAGAAAATAAAAATATTAAAAAAAATAAAAGAATAAGAAAATAAGAAAACCTAGGTGCAAATGTAGAAAAAAATATATATATCTGATATAAGAAATATAATAAAGCCTAGGTGAACCTAGGTGTACAGTATGGAAAAATATGGAATATAAATAGAGATGTCCAGGGGCTACAAGTATGCTATAAAGTGTTTTGTACTTGAAGTGACTTGTGCTTTTTGGATAATGCTACATCATAAATAGTGATGTAGTGTGAAGGGTGTGCAATTATTGTCCCAAGAGTCCAGAGAGAGTGCAAGAAGCATGAGTGTGGGTGTGTAAAGTGAGTCAGTCAGTACTGTTTGGTGAGCTGGTTGAGAGACCGTATCGCCTGCTGGTAGAAGCTCCTCCTCAGTCTCTCTGTATTGGTCTTCAGGGAGCGTAATTGCTTTCCTGACCTCAACAGAGAGAACAGTACATTACTGGGGTGGCTGAGGTCCTTCACGATCTTCCTGGCCTTGGTCCAGCACCGCTTGCTGTAGATCGAGTGCAGGTCAGGGAGCTCAGTGTGGATGATGCGCTCAGCTGATCGCACAACCCTCTGTAGAGCTCGTCTGTCCAGCATCGTGCTGTTCCCGAACCAGGTCGTGATATTTCCCATCAGGATGCTCTCTCTGGGATGGTTGTCCTCCAATGATGTCTCTGAAAATGAAATCCAAAAAGTTATCCCTGTAGCCTTTTAAATTTAAAAGAAGAAAAATAATTACAAGCAAGAAGAGCCAGCCCAAGCGCCTGAAGCATTACCACTTGGATGCACCTCACAACGTGTCCCTGTTTTTAAACAAATATGACGTAAGTTTATTGGATCGTTATGTCCGGACATGTCTTTCTGGTGCACCGTTGCTAGCTGTCACTCAATGTGGGCCGGATTTGGTGCTGATTGTTATGCAGCTGGTGTTGGAGCAGGTCATTGTTAGTGTAGAATGCCTAGGATGTGTGATGTCACACAAATGCAAATGTATGCATTTGTTTAGGTTGTGTTTTGTATGTGAAGTATAAGTAGTTTGTGTGAGTGTGTCAGTGGTAAGTGTGTGTAGTAAGTGTGTGTGT
>QNUK01001549.1:0-5000 GCA_013621035.1 Clarias magur
ATCAAGACCCTGCTGCCCCCCTCACTGGACCCCCTGCAGTTCGCGTATCATCCAAACCGTTCAACGGACGACGCCGTCTCCACCACACTCCACCTGGCACTGTCACATCTCGAAAAGAAGGACACTTACGCCAGAATGCTGTACATAGACTTCAGTTCAGCATTCAACACAATCATCCCCCAACACCTGATCGGCAAGCTGAGCCTGTTGGGCCGGAACACCTCCCTCTGTAACTGGATCCTGGACTTTCTGACCGAAAGACCTCAGGCAGTGCGGATCGGGAGCTACACCTCCAGCACCACCACACTGAGTACTGGGGCCCCCCAGGGCTGCGTGCTCAGTCCCCTGCTGTTCACACTGCTGACTCATGATTGTGTAGCGACACACAGCTCCAACCATATCATCAAGTTCGCTGATGACACGACCGTGGTGGGTCTCATCAGCAAGAACGACGAGTCGGCGTACAGAGAGGAAGTGCAGAGGCTAACGGACTGGTGTAAAAACAACAACCTGTCTCTGAACGTCGAAAAGACAAAAGAGATGGTTGTTGACTTCAGGAGGACACGGAGCGATCACTCTCCGCTCAGCATCAACGGCTCTTCTGTGGAGATCATCAAGAGCACAAAATTCCTCGGCGTTCACCTGGAGGAGAACCTCACCTGGTCCCTCAACACCAGCTCTCTGCATAAGAAAGCCCAACAACTCGCATCCAGACTGTTTTTATCCGCAAGCCATCCATCTCCTAAACACAAAGGGACTGGACTGATACACACACACACACGCAAGGGAAATCTCACTTTCCATTCCTGACGCAGAATGTTGGACGTGTCTTAAAATTACATTGTTGCATCGCTAATGCAAAGTTCCATATTAAATATTTACCTAATGATAACAGGGTTAATACAAAGCTAAGAGGTGAGGCAGTGCTGTGCAAGTATGCATTGCGCACCGTTGCTCACATGACCTGTCCTTGGTACTGTAACCGGCCTTCCAGCCAGCCCTTGTGTTATGCTAATCAGACCTGATTTTTTTTATCCTGTTTCTGTGCAGAACGAGAAAACAGCCTCTGGCGTGCATTCAGGAAGTACAGTGTTCCAGCAACGAGCGTCACGTAGTAGTAGACTCATCCTTCGATATGTATTAGCATGCGCCAAATAGCATAGCCCTACGGAGGCCAGGGATCCGAGGTGAAAGGTCAGTGTTAGCCGAACGATCCTAGGCTTTTCTCACGGCCAACGTTTCGGGAATGGGAGTGCGTTTTAGGCACCAGCTGCTGTGTCTGAGGAGAGCTGAGGCAGATGGTGGAGCAGCAGGAGGTGTTTGGAGACCGAGGAAAAACACACAGCCCCATGAGGAATCTGCTCTTCCTCTCCTCCTCATCCTCATTCTCATCCCAGATCGTCTGCTCCGTCGTCCTGGCTCTAAGCTGGTGGTGTTGTTGGGAAAGGAGGGGGGGGGGGGAACACTCGCTGAGACGTAGCATGCTCACTGAGGGTGTGTGTGTGTGTGTGTGTGTGTGTGTGTGTGTGTGTGTGTGTGTGTGTGTGTGTGTGTGTGTGTGTAAAACTCGCAGCATGAACAAGCCGCACGAGCCTTAGGAAGGAAATTTTTCTCCGAGCTCGTTTTCCTTCAACAGACCACCGTACCCGTGGTGAAGCGTGGTGGTGGCAGCATCCTGAGACAGACTCTCACAATCCGCCCTGAATAATAAATAAATCAGAACTGTATTGATTTGATTCTATTTATATTCCGCAGAATGTCTTTTCTTTATTATTAAACTGAATTTATTGAACCCGTGTTTATTAGATCTGGAGCCACTGCAGTCCCGAGGCTCTGAACTTCTTCCCGGTGAGCGGTTCAGTCTATTTCCTGCCTCTGATCCGACATCAGCGACAATGAAAAAGCTTTAGTGGAGTAAATCTCTCCTCCACACCGCTACATTTTCACAACTTATTCATTCATGACAAAATCCATTCACACTGTCACCGCCTCGACTGCGCTGATGTATGGACTCTGATCTCTACGATACCTGAAACTCTCTCGGGGAAAGACGCAGCAGTGTGTGTGTGTGTGTGTGTGTGTGTGTGTGTGTGTGTGCGCGTTTCTGAAAATGTGCCGTCATTTCTAAACAGTATAAATTATACGTTTTCCTTTTTATATGCACATTAGACTGTCACAGTGCCTCAAGAAAATCACTAACAAGAAGTAAATATTACGTTTATTATTATTTTATTATATAATAAATATTTTTAATAGATTTAATTCCTTCATTGGTATTATTTAAGGTGCTTATTTAATTTAAAATTGATTGTATTGACGATTGCTAATAACTAATCATTTAATAATAATTTGTATTATTATTATTATTATTATTAGCATTACTGTATTATTAGCATTAGCATTAATAGCATTCATCTTCTATACCGCTGTAAATGGTATTCAGGGTCGCGGGGGGCCTGGAGCTTATCCCAGGAGACTTTGGCCACGAGGTCGGGTATACACTGGACAGGGTGCCAAACCATCGCAATGCACAAACACACACACACACACACACACACACACACACACACGCTTGTTCAAATTTGGGAACACCAATTAACCTAATCTATAGATCTTTGGACTGTGGGAGGAAACCGGAGCATCCAGAGGAAACCCACCGAGCACGGGGACAACATGCAAACTCCACACACAGACCCGAGGTGGGAATCGAACCATCGACCCTGGAGGCCGTGAAGTGATCCGATCCCTCTTCCCCACAGGGAATAATTAGCTATTAGGAATCCAACAGATGGTTTTCCCGAAATTCAGGACGGGTCTCCCAAACTCAATGGAATAAAAACATCCCTGACTCCATGCCCGTATTGATTAGGAAAGCCAATAGCATGATCTTCTCCGCTACTAAATGAGTATTCAGGCAGTCGATCGGGGATCAAAAATTTCACCCGGAGACTCTTGATAGGTTCGAGCAAAGATCGCGGTATACACTGGACAGTGGTGCCTTTCATGTATATTTTAAGGTGCTTATTTAATTTAAAATTGATTGTATTGACGATTGCTAATAACTAATCATTTAATAATAATTTGTATTATTATTATTATTATTATTAGCATTACTGTATTATTAGCATTAGCATTAATAGCATTCATCTTCTATACCGCTGTAAATGGTATTCAGGGTCGCGGGGGGCCTGGAGCTTATCCCAGGAGACTTTGGCCACGAGGTCGGGTATACACTGGACAGGGTGCCAAACCATCGCAATGCACAAACACACACACACACACACACACACACACACACACACGCTTGTTCAAATTTGGGAACACCAATTAACCTAATCTATAGATCTTTGGACTGTGGGAGGAAACCGGAGCATCCAGAGGAAACCCACCGAGCACGGGGACAACATGCAAACTCCACACACAGACCCGAGGTGGGAATCGAACCATCGACCCTGGAGGCCGTGAAGTGATCCGATCCCTCTTCCCCACAGGGAATAATTAGCTATTAGGAATCCAACAGATGGTTTTCCCGAAATTCAGGACGGGTCTCCCAAACTCAATGGAATAAAAACATCCCTGACTCCATGCCCGTTTTTTTTTTTTTTTTTGGCCTGATTGGAAAGCCAGCGTAAGGGCCTGATCAACTCTACTACTTTGAGTAGTAAAGATCGTGTCCATCAAAAATAATTCACCCCTTCAGAAATATCCATATCTCCATAGGTTCAGTGCAAAGATCGCTCCATGCACTTTAATGGTGCTTGAAAAAATGCATTTGGACTACATTAGAGAAATTCTGCCATTCGGTCCTCAGTTTTTGAAAAACACACATGAAAGACAACATCACAGCAAGACAACTTTTAAAGCCTACTTCCTCAAACCATCCGAGAAGCAAAGCTCCAGCATCTACAGTACGTTTCCTCAAATAGAAGTAAATTTCAGAGCAAAAGATTGAAGTAAAGGCCCCGCCTCACACTACGACAACGACCATCAACGTTCCCATTGCATTCAAGAAATATGGAAGAATTTCGATTCATACTGTACACATTCACATTTCATACACACGTCAATAATTCTTTTGATCGCGTAAAGCTGCTTTGCGACAATCTCAATTGTTAAAAAGCGCTATATACAGTGAATAAAATCGAACGAATGACTGAATAGCACAAGTCTGAAGAGGGCGCTGTGAGAAAGCGACATTACAATGAAAACGCCATCCAGTCGTTCCCATATCAGTCATGCCTGTCGTGGTTTCGATGAAATCGCTAAGAGGTGTTAGTTACAGTACGCCATTAACTGGTCGGTTACTTCATCCTTGTTAAGTTCTTACTTTGTACACGTCCTCACCAAGATTTTCTGGAAATGTACAAAAAAAAAAAGTGGCAGCTCCACGTCAAGGAAGACAATACTACTTCCTTACCGCTTTCTACTGCGATCCTGCCAAGTTCTAACTGCATTCACACATTTGTTTTATGTATGTAGTGGAAAGTGTGATGGGGGCCTTGAACTCATAACATTCATACAGTGCTGCGGAGGGACGACTGCAGCGAGCGGCTCACACACACACACACACACACCCTCGCTGAAATCACAGACAGTATGCAGAGTCCTATCTTTGAAATTGGCCAGAAATAAGCCGTTTTCAGCTTTGTGTCCAGGAAAAGTGGTGCATCATCGCAACTCTCCTTCACAATAAATTACAGAACTTGTACCTAGTTATTATTCTGTAAACCAGTTCGTTGGGCTACACAACAATTCTGCTGGTATGAAAACTGTCCTGTTCATCTGACCACCTGGGAAAGGGACCGGCTGCAAGTCCGAGATAAGACTAGGGCCGGGTATTAGGGATCGGGTTAGGGCTGTTGGTTAAGGCTGGTTAGTGCCGACGATGGACGCAGTGCATATTGCTGCTTGTTTTTGAAGGATCGGGTGGGAGCAATGAGGATCACTTCGGCACCAGCTTTCCAGAGTCAGTATACATGATGGCAGGCTGGTTGTTATCT
>QNUK01001549.1:10000-35000 GCA_013621035.1 Clarias magur
CCAGCGAAAACAACCACAATCTACTAGCGAGAACTGCAAGCTTCTTCTTACAAAAATAATTAAAATACAGCACCAACTAACACTAACACATTGTTATCTAACTGATAATGATATGATGTCTATGGATTGCCCTGCTATTTATACATCATTGCAGGACTTGTAATAAGAAGATTTCTTCTTCTTTTTTTTTTCTTTTCTTTTTTTTTTTTTGTAGTTTATAGTCTAACTTTACAACCTGTTGAACATCTCAGATATTGATCTCCCCTAGCTGGACTGAATCTCAGTGAGCTTTCTCTGATGGATCAATTTATTGTAGTGGAACAATCGCAATAATTAAATGCAACAGTTGTGCATTAAAAGACCTACTTTAGTGCTATTGCGTATACGGACTTTATTTATGTAAGATAAATATTGTACAATCTACAACCTGCGTGTGTGTGTGTGTGTATGTGTGTGTGTGTTACGGTCTCTATTGCTGCTGGATATCTGGAATTTCATTCAGGATCAATAAACATGTCTGTCTGTCTGTCTGTCTGTCTGTCTGTCTGTCTGTATGTCTGTTTGTCTGTTTGTCTGTTTGTCTGTTTGTCTGTCTGTATGTCTGTCGGTTCTGAACAGTAAGAGGAGGAAAGAACAAATAAGAACTAAGGCTAGCTCCTAAAAATAGCAGGCATCTGTTTCCCCGACGTTTCTCTCGGATCAATATGATGCGCTTGCTCTTTTCTCACCTGGATCTGGCAGGAGCTCGATTTAGTAACTCTGTGACGTCCATATGCGCTGAATGCGCGTTACTCGGCCAGTGACAGACTGCAGACTGAAGCTGTGAAGCAGAACCAAGTGAAATCTTGCAGAACTCAGTGTGTGTTGTTTGTTTGTTTGTTTGTTTGTTTGTTTGTTTGTTTTGGGTCAGCTTTAAAAAACAACGTCTTTGCTAGACTAGTGCTGGACGAATCTCTTGAGTATTTTAATGCTCAATCTTAATTTCATATAACCTTTATTTCACTTCACCTCTCTAAATGCACTGTTTCAGTGTCTATGTAAATGAGCTACTGCTAAGCCACGCACCTCTAGAGAAAAGCAGAGCTCAGCAACACATTGAGGGAGGGGTATATTCTTATATGAGGTCATAATGGGTGGAAATCTAATCTGCTCTTTTAAATCCTCACCAATACAAAAATGGAAAATGGACCAAAAGCAGGGAATTATTATTATTATTATTCTTTTTATCCCTAGGTCTTTTGTTTGAACACACACATTTGAATGTATTTTTTGAATGTCTAAACATGTCTAAAAAGTTAGATAAGTTATAATAATAATAATAATAATAATAATAATAATTTCATAATAATAATAATAATTCAGCAAATATAAAAAAATAAGGTATATTATTATCATTATCATGGACACAATGGAATTATTATATATATTTTTTATCCCTAGGTCTTTTGTTTGAACTCACACACTTGAATGTATTTGTTGAATGTCTAAACATGTCTAAAAAGTTATTATTATAATAATTATTATTATTACTAAGTTTATAATAATAATAATAATAATAATGTAGTTATTAAGTTACAATAATAATAATAATAATAATAATAATAATAATGTAATTATTATTAAGTTATAATAATAATAATAATAATAATAATAATAATAATAATAATAAATAATTCAGCAAATTAAAAAAAAGGTATATCGTTATCATGGACACAATGGACCAAAGCGCAGGGAATTATTATATATATATTTTATCCCTAGGTCCTTTGTTTGAACTCACACACTTGAATGTATTTGTTGAATGTCTAAACATGTCTAAATGTTAATAATAATAATAATAATAATAATAATAATAATAATTCAGCAAATTAGAGAGAAAAAAAACTTAAGGTACATTATCAGTATGTGTGACATTAATATTGTAAGGACTAATTAATTGTGGCCACATTAAAAGTAATGATCTACATCAATAAATAGACCATGGAGGCGTGGCTCCGACAGGGACAACTTGGCAGTCATGGGATTTGAACCTGGGACCTTCCGAACTGTGGACCAATCACTGAGCTTCCCCTGAACCTGTATGAATAAACTATTTCATGTGATGTCACGGTAACATCGATATTGTCATTCTACAAGTACAAGGGCTTCAGAGTGCAGACACTATGTGACTAAAAGCCTCATTGCGGGTCTCCAGTGGCATCCAAAGGCAACACTGTTATTACCACTGCAGCTCTAATGATGTTTAATGGGAGATGAAAATTTCTCAAGAACTAGTTATAACAATTTCAAAATGTTGCTGGTCACTCATAGCTTTTTCCCCCTTACCATTTCCCAGTCATGGTATCTTCGACAGAATTTTAAGAAGAAACGCTCCAGTTTGCAGCGAGATGAAACGAAGGACAAAATCCCACAGGGACCGATAACGGCGTGTATCTGAACGGCAGAGCAAACACGTCCATGAAAGAAGTTTCAATTTAAAAAAAAGTCGACTCAGAGTGTTGCATTACCTCTTCAAAAATAAAAAAAAATAAAAATGATAATTGTACTGCACCTGCCAGGTCTCATTTTCACATCTTCATGCTGAGCTGGAAGATTTTCAAAGGCACATGCTTAATTTCACTCATTTTATTTAATAATTCACACAGTCTACAGTATATGGAGCTGCGACTAACTCCTGTGTAAAAAGTTGCTTTGAAAGAAAGCATGCTCGCTGGAAATGGTGGTTTATTACATGCTCTTTTTCATTTCATTTCAGCAGTTTATATACAGTAAATACAATCATATCATACAATTTCTAACATTGTAACCCAATAATCAGGTCAGACATACAACCAATCTACTGTAACGTTCATATGAACACCACCGTTTGCACAGAAACCCTGTGAAATACAAACACCAGCCAATCAGCCAGAACGTTAAAACCAGCTGCCGAATGTTGCCCAAGTCCACCTTGTGCCTCCAGAACAGCTCTGATGCTGCTCTTTCATCCATCCCCAGGAAGATCAAGACCTCTTCACAGGTCCACCAAAAGCCATCGCTAAAGATTCCCTCTACTCTCTCTGGTCATTACATTTTAACGACTCTCCCAAATCTCTCTCTCTCTCTATTACTGGTCTCTCTCGCTCACCTACTCTCTAACGACTCTCCCTCCTACTCTCACCTTCTCCACTGATCATCTAACAAGCTTTTTTTCAGGCGCGGAAGGCTCCTTGACCCTGGAAAGATTCAAATGTGTGGATTCCCACCAACTTCCCTCAGACTGAAAAACCTACTTGAATGAGTAGTGAAAGATCTTGGACTCACAAAAGACAAAAAAGTCCAGTTGATGTGATCATCTACCTGAACCAAACCGTGTTCGCATTGAGGCGAATGCCATCAGGGAACACCATCTCCATGAAGGGGTGTGGTACAGGTAGTCAAGGATATGTCAAACTAATCTCCATGTAAATGGCAGGACCCAAGGTTTTCCCAGTAGACCATCCCCGAGCCCAGCACACTGCCTCTGCTCTCCTTTTTCCACATGGTGCATCTTGGTGCCATCTTGACTCCAGGTAAGCGGTGCTCTTGGGCACCCACAAGATGTAAACGAAAAGTGTTTTTTGCACTAGACAGGGGTCAGCATGGGTACTCTCTCTGACTGGCTCCCACTACACAGCCCTATAGACAGCAAGCTTCTGTGGGACTGGACTACATACTGTAGGCTTGCCTTCGCTCCACATGTGCACCAGTGACTCTTGGGCATCCACGACCTGTCGCTGATTCACAAGTTGTCCTTTCTTGGACCACTTCTGCTAAAAGCTAACCGCTGTATACTGTTTTCACCACTGGTTTGATTCTTTTAAAATCTATATTGAGACATATGAATGATCATTGACCTGACCTCTAACCTTTCACCTTTTTCATGCAAATTTAATCATGCAAATAATTACTAATTTACAAATGGAAAGTAGAAAAAAAAATCAGCCAGTACCAATGGCTGTAATTAAATATGCACACAGTGGCTTACACACAAACACATCTAATTGTCCGCTGGATGTATCCTGCTAAGCTACTGAAAGAGGTTTTTTAATACCATGGGATCTTGCCCTCCTTGGGCTCATGAACAGTTGACTCAGTTTAGATGAAGTTGCTTCTGCTTTTAAGCATTCTGCTGTCACACCACTTCTTAAAAAAACCTCTTCTCGGTCCTTCAATCTTGTCTAATTATAGACTGATTTCCCATTTTGCCTTTTTGTGTCTAAAGTTTAAGAAAGTCTTGTTTTTAATCAGTTACAGGAAAATTCTATCCTTGACATTATCAAGTCTGGTGTTAAATCTAGGCATACTGTAGTACTGAGTCAGCAATGCTGGAAAGTTTATAATGATATTCTTTTGTGTGTTGATGCCAAAAACTCTCTCTCTCTCTCTCTCTCAAAAAAAAAAAGAAAAAAAAAAAAGCTATAGTGGTGCCCGTGCACTTTACCGCTGCATTTCCTTGACTGTGGATCACTCACTTCTCATTTTTACACCTTGAACAATGTGTAGGGGTCCAACGGCTCAGCACTTGATTCATTCTGAAATGATTTGGCCAATACAAGTTTCTCCTGTGATGGTTGGTGATTTACCGTCATCATGTGCTTCTCTTTCCTGTGGGGTGCCGCAGGGTTCCGTTCTTGGTCCTGTACTATTTTCTGTTATAGATGCTCCCATTGGGATCAATTATAAGTAAACACAACCTTTCGTTCCATTTCTATGCGGACGATTTACAGGTATAGCTGCCCCTGAAACCCAGTGACAAAGATGCTCTTTAACCTTTGCTCGACGGTTTGACAGACATTAAACCGTGGTACGGTACTCACAAAATCTTCTTTTCTTGAAATGAAAGCAAGAACTACTGTACATGCACGCCTGTACATGGCCGGTTGAATGTTAAGCCTTTCAGCCCCAAAGCTAAAATCCGTGGTAAGATAGTTAAGAGTAATTTTCAACACTGACTTGAAATTCGATTATCATTAACGGTGTTGTAAAGGCTAGCTTTTTTTTTTTTTTTTAACTAAAGGAAGGTAAAGCCCTTCTCCTCACTCGTAACGACTTTGAGAGAGAGAGAGATTGATGCTTTTATCAGGTCCAGATTTGACTAGTGTAATGCACTTTTTGCTGGGATTATTCTGGAGTCCCTCTGGTCTTCAGTTGGTGAACAATGCCACAGCATGGGTTTTAACTGACATTTGCAGACAGGAACATACTGTACACACTGCTTGGCCAAAAAGCAGAAAGCCTTCCATTGGATAATTACTGCAGTAATTAATATGGTTCGGAAACAAGTTATTTAACCCTAACTGATAATGTGAGTAGCTTCACATTTCTTGAATAATTATACAGTACAGAGCAAAAGTTTGGACACCCCTTCTCATTCAGCGAGTTTTCTTTCTTGTGTTCTTTCTTGTGTTCTTTAGCCCAAACGCGTCTCTTCTGCTTGTTGCCTGTCCTTAGCAGTGGTTTCCTAGCAGATCTTCTAGCATGAAGGCCTGATTCACACAGTCTCCTCTTACCAGTTGTTCTAGAGACGTGTCTGCTGCTAGAACTCTGTGTGGCATTGACCTGCTCTCTGATCTGAGCTGCTGTTAACCTGCGATTTCTGAGGCTGGTGACTCGGATGAACTTCTCCTCCGCAGCAGAGGTGACTCTCGGTCTTCCTTTCCTGGGCTGGTCCGCATGTCAGCCAGTTTCTTTGTAGCGTTCGATGGTTTTTGTGACTGCACTTGGAGACACTTTCAAAGTTTTCCCAATTTCTCAGACTGACTGACCGTCATTTCTTAAAGTAATGATGGCCGCGCGTTTTTCTTCACTTACCTGCTTTTTTCTTGCCATAATACAAATTCAACCTCTTTGAACGAGAAGGTGTGTCCAAACTTTTGGTCTGTACTGTATGTCAGAAGACATACAGTATCTTGTAGTCGTGGCAAAGCTGATCCTCTGTTTAAGGAGGGTTTAATTATTGTCCTGTATCAAGCAAAGAAAACAACTAAGGAGATTACTGAAACTACTAAAATTGGGTTAGAAACTTTGAAACGCATTACAGAATGTGAGTGGTGAACCATCAACGTTGAGGAAGAAAGATGTTTGTTCAAAAAACATCCCGAATGAGCCGGATAGGAAATCACTTTAACATTTAGTGAAATCAAATTGTGGAGGAAAAAAAAAAAAAAAAAAAAAAAAGTTGAACTCACAGCTATGTTTAAAAGTGAAACTAAAAGCAACTCCACACACACATACTGTACTGTATATACAATACAATGCAGAGAACCCAAGGGATTGGGACTAAACAGCAACGTAGCCTTATCAGTGAAGCTAGCTGGGGAAAAAAAGGCTCGGGTTTTCTAGAGAGCATAAAGAATGGACTGTAGAGCTTTTAAAAAAGGCATGTTGTCTGATGAGTCCAGATTTCCCCTGTTCCAGATTGATGGGTGCATTGTGTAAGAAGAGAGACAGATGAAGCGGAAGCGATGCACCCATCATGCCGAGTGCCTACCGTACACGCCTCTGGAGGCAGTGTGATGATCTGGAGTTGCTTCTGTTGGTCTGGTCTGGGCTCAGCAACATTATGTGGCAATAAAATGGAGTCAGCTGACCACCTGAGTGCACTGAATGACCAGGTTTGTACCAAATCAATTGATTTGTCTTCCCTGATGTTGCGGCCATATTTCAAAATGACGATGCTTTCCGGGTTCAGGGAGCATGAGACATCATCGTCACACATGGCTCGACCGTCACAGAGCCCAGAGCTTAACCCTGTTGAGAATCGTGAGGATGTGCTGGAGAAGACTTTCAGCTCTTCCATCATCGATGCGAGATTTTGGACGGAAATAAATGTTGTAATCTTGCATATGATCAGAATGATGCCACAGCTGTAATGAAAGAAATGGGCGGTCGGTCCAATGAAATATTAGTGTGTGTACACAGGCAGTGTATTACACCTGTGCGCCTTAAAATCGGTTGTATGCTTGTTTATAAGGCTTTAAAGCATCTAGCCTCAATCTTTTTAACAGATCGTTTATCCCAGTGTGATCGAGCGTTACGGTCATCTGCTCGGTGTCCTTTAGTGGTGCCGGGTCAAGACTGAAGCTTCGGGGCGATCCTGACCATGCTGTGGCTTCTTCCACTTTAAAACTTTAACACTTCGATACCTTATAGAAGATCACGGTTCTTTTATCCGCATATAGCGTTTTATTTATATGTAAAAATATACGAGTGTTTTACTTCAGGTCGTGTGAAAGTACCTTGGTTGACTACCTGTTGTTTTCAAGTGCTATTTAAATAAAGATTACTGTACCGTATGTGCGTGTCTGCGTGAGAGCGAGAGATTTTATCTTAGAGGCTTTAAAGTTTCTTTAAAGAGGCATCAGGAAGTGTGAAAATAAACCCGAGCACCTCCGGATTGTCCTGTGTGTGATGGATTTAATCTCATATCTGCTCCGTGGTGAATCATCAAGCATTTTCTCTATTTTATTCCTTTCCATTTATCTCTGGGGCTGCTGACTGGCTCAGAAATGATCGTATTTACTTCATTCAGCAACTCACCTGAGCTGGCCATATCCATCTCGGAGATGTACGGCACGGTGCCAGCCGTGCTAATGCGTTTAACAAGTCTGGGCTAAGGAATGGGCAGGTTTTCCTCGGAGATGAACAGGCCGATGTCTGAGCGTGAGATATGCCTGCCGCCGAGACCGGGCCGCTTTTAATGCCTTCACAAACAAAGTTACAAATCTTAGCCGACAAGTCCAGCTGCGTGCGCCCGCGATGCCTGAGGACGCCCGAGGTGCTTGGCGCAGTCGGGCTCGGCTGAGGAGACCGATACTTCTTCCTGTCTCACGTTCTGCTCCTAGAAAAGTACCTGCATTAGTCAAAAGTGTTGAATTTTTCACACCGATGCTATCTGACTGTACTTTTTTTTTTCTCTCTCTCTAGTTACGCAAGTGATTTCTGCTTTAAAAGTTTCAGACACTTTATAACCGCTTATTGCTTTCGGGTAATAGAAGTCATTAGTCAGCGCGCCGTGGATAAAATGTTTACTGTGCACATCCGAGATCCTGTTTTAAAATTTCAGGAGTCGGAAAAAAAAAAAAAAAAAAAAAGAAAAAAAGAAAAGAAAAGAAAAAAAAAGCTTGTCTGGGCACTTCATTTCCCTTCATATTCCATCAAGGGTTTTTAAGAAATAGAAAACAAACGGAAATATTTCACAAGTAACGATTGACTCCTTGGAGAGGAAATGGCGAAATCGTTTAAATGATTTGGGGAGCTAAACACAAAACCTGAATTTAGGAATAACAACTAATAACAGAAAGTGTCTAAACGTCCCTGATTAAATAAAGAAATGAATAAAGTCACACCAAACACCTTCAGTGAAAACTATTCCATGGCACGAATTATTAGAAAATGACCAGACATTGTTGTGAAAGCCCAGACATATTAGCAGACACCAGACTCATAAGCAGACACGCAGGATCATTAGCAGACACCCAGGCGTATTAGAGCATGACCCAAGATTATTACGCGAACATCCAGGCATATTAACAACTGTCCAGGCATATTAGGAGACACCTCAACACATTAGCAGACACCCGGGATTAGCAAACTCCCAGACATATTAGCGTACACCCAGACATATTAGCGTACACCCAGACATATTAGCGTACACCCAGGATTATTCACAAATGAACAGGAATATTAGCGGACGCTCAGGCATATTAGCAAATGAACAGACATGTTAGCATCCACCTAGGATTATTAGCAAACAACCAGGCTTATTAGCAGACGCCCAGGATTATTACCAGGCATATTAGCGAATACCCAGACATTTTAGCAGACACCCGGACACATTAGAGGATGCTCAGGCAAGCTAGTGTACACCCAAGCATGTTTGCTTAGCAGATACCCAGGCTGTGCCCATGCATGCTACCATTTTTTCTTATGCACACACACACACACACACACACACACACACACACACACACCTACATAGCCCCAAAAAATTGACACATTTGACATTTCAAGAAATGAATCCTAAGCCGTAATGCACCAGTTGGAATGATCATATGTGACCTCGACACGTTGGACAGATGAAGCGGAAAATGAAACTGAATGAGCCGTTCTCATCATAAAAATCAGACAAACACAGTGTTTATTTCATATCAATTTTTTATTTATCCATTAAACTGCGTCTACTTGTTTAGTCTATGTCGTATACCACTTTTGTTTGGGCAGGTAACGATGGCTGCCATCACAGGTGTGTTTCAGACTCGAGAGAAACAGTATTTAATAACCAGTTTGTGACACTCGTAGCGACAACTTGAAAGAAATTCAAAGGAATCAGAAGCAAATTCATAATTCAAGACAAATAGGTTTAGCTGAAATTGTGACGATAAAAAGTGGAGGAGGTTTTCCAGTAATTGGCAATTGGCGTTTTGTAGCTATATATATATATATATATATATATATATATATATATATATATTATTTTTTTTTTTTTTTTTTTATATATATATATTTTTATTATTGTGCCAAATTTAAGTTGAATATGCAAAACATGACAATAGAGACATTTCCATCCATCCAGCCACAAACCTCTGTTAATAATCTTATCGTTTTTAATAAAATTGAATGAATGATTGAAAGGCACAAGCCTGAAGAGGGCGCTGTGAGAAAGTGCCATTACAATGAAAACGCAATCCAGTCTTTCCAATACGAGTCATGCTTGTAGTGCGCCAACGAAATCGCTAAGAGTAAGTCAAGTAAGGCCTCCGAGTGGCGCAGTGGTTAAAGTGCTCGCCCTATCATCCGGAGATCGCTAGTTCGAATCCCGGGTGGTGCTGTAACCTCTCGCAGCCGGAGGTCTAGAGAGAGCTGATTGGCCGAGCTCTCTCAGAGGGGAGGGGTCAGAGGTACTTGGTGCTCCTACATTAATCACGGCTCTACAGCCAATCAGGGCCGTCTGTGAGCTCGCGCAGCGGAAGGAGCGGATAGCGCTGTCCTCCGAGTGTGTTACGCCGTCCCCAACGGTGCGAGAGCGAGCAGTTCGAAAAGATGCGGTCGGCTGGCGTCACGTGGTTCGGAGGAAACACGTGATAGTCTTCGGCCCTCCCGGCTGAGTGGTAGTAGTAGCCTTAATGTGGAGCCCCCTAGTGACGGGGAGGAATTGGACACGACTAAATTAGGGAGAAAAGAGTAAGTCAAGTAAAAAAAAAAGGATGAAATTTCTTCACGGTTGGATCTGTGTAGAATGGAAAAGTTACTGTTAAGATTGAACTCGAGGGAAGAAATGTATGATGTGTCTGTCCAACCTCGACACGCTTGTAACCATGTCTGAGCCGACTGGGGGAGAGAGAGAGAGGGAGAGAGAGACACATTTACTCTCATTTATTTCAAAGAAAAAGAGTTTTTTAAGTTCTCAGCCTGAGTACATCTCAGTATGGATTTCACATCCATCTGTTGCTTCATGAAAAAATCTTGACGACTTCACATATACAATGGAAATCCAGGGAAGCAAAAAGAAGTGGAAGAGGAGGAAGAGGGGAACCAATAGTTCGAACAACTGGGAACAAGAGTGACTGATGGGGTTTACATTCAGTTGAAGTACAACATTGTCAACATGATACTTTAGTACAGTGGTGAGGAACTAGTATTTGCCAGATTAATGGTCAATGCTTTGTCTGTCTGATTTTCCCCCGATTTTTCTCCCTAATTTTAGTCGTGTCCAATTCCTCCCCGTCACTAGGGGGCTCCACATTAAGGCTACTACTACCACTCAGTCGGGAGGGGCCGAAGACTATCACGTGACGCCAGCCGACCGCATCTTTTCGACCTGCTCGCTCACGCACCGTTGGGGGCGGAGTAACACACTCGGAGGACGGCGCTATCCGCTCCTTCCGTTGCGTGAGCTCACAGACGCCCCTGACTGGCTGTAGAGCCGTGATTAATGTGGGAGCACTAAGTACCTCTCACCCCTCCCCTCTGAGAGAGCTCGGCCAATCGGCTCTCTCTAGACCTCCGGCTGCGAGAGGTTACAGCGTCACCCGGGAATCGAACTCGCGATCTGCATTATTCTCAATATTTCAACCGCTGCTTTGACGCACTTCTCAGCTTTATTACTTATTCTCATTTCTTAGCTTAAAACGGCTGACGCAGGCTCGTCTTTGCCCCAGCAGTGTTTGTAGGGGCCCCTTGTCTGGTGCACCGATCCTGAGTTTCTTATTGTCCCTAATAAACACGCTCAATCACGCGTACACATCCTGCACCTGCGTCCTCGGGTAAAAGGAGGCACTCTCCGTGTCCGTAACGAGCTCAGCTGGGAAACACTGAACGCCTAATTACAGAGATCCTGTCTCGATCTCTAACTTTTGCCTTTTATGGCTCTCTGATGTCTAGGACTTATACGAAGCTTTAGGTGCTTAATCTCCTGCCTCCTATTAAAGAGCCAGTGATGATGAAAATCAGTGATGCAGTGGCGCTCTAGTCCAAATCTCTTGTCTTTACTTTGAACCCAAATTTTTTTTTTGTCTCCAGGATTTCTCTTTAACACGAGTTTAAACACCACTGAAAAATAAGGAAGAAAGAAAAAAAAAAAAAGAAAAAAGGTCCACTTGCTCCAAGTCCACTCACTGCAGTGACCCAAGGTCAAAAGGACGTGCACTGCACCGGAGCGAGAAACCCATCGCCAAGAAGTTTTCTCTACACCACGTCTTGGCTTTGTACAGTAGCGCGTTAATGCTGGTTTGCTAACGTGGATTAGCGCTGTCTGGATCAGCGTCCCATATTTCCCCGCTGTTAGATCTGTGAGAACCAGGAACCAGAAGCAGATTCAGCAGAGAGCCGAGTTAATCCCCACCACCACCACCACCACCACCACCACCGACTCTCCTTTACTGTGCGTTTGATAAATTTACACAGCAATAAGGCGGGAGGCCTGAGATCATTACAAAGCTTGCCGTTCAGCACTAATAATTATTTCTGCTCGTCTCAAGGCCGGAGCCTCGCGTCTGATCGGAACGCCCGAGCTGAGTGCTTCCTTTGTCCTTCGGCTCTAAATGAGCAACTCGAGCGGGGCTTCTTTGTGGAGCCGAGCCGCTCGGCGAGCTTGAATGAGACCCCATCAGGGACAGGCTGCGCTGACGCGTCTCAGTCGCTTTGCTCCAATTAAGGCTATTTATTGTGCGTGCGTGCATGTGTACGGAGCCCTTTATTCAGTAATGACAAAGCAAGGCACGTTGTCGCCCTCGCTGCTCTTTCGAGCATTTCCGATTCATCCGTGTCGCAGCAGGTAGACAAGCATTGTGCATCCGTAATTACGGATAGATTCAATCATTGTTGTCATTACCGTGACTGATGTGCACTTGTCTGGGTAAGTGTGTGTGTGTGTGTGTGTGTGTGTGTGTGTGTGTGTGTGTGTGTGTGTGTGTTTGAGTCTGCAGTAAACCAGCAGGAATCTGACTCCTCAAGACAACATGTCACCTTCTTTTAAACTACCTGTCAGTTTGTATTTGTGTACGTGTTCCTATAAAAAAAAAAAAAAAAAAGGAACGATTACGCCGAAACTCCATTGGTTCTGAATTTATGAAATGCGTTTAGACTTGATTTATTTGATGCTGTGTGTCAGCTGCCATAGCGCTCACCCTTAGGCGGGTTAATGAATAATATCCTGTGACTAAAGCATGACAAACCATGTAGAATTACAGCAAGTCATTTTTATAGAGCGGATTACAGCCAGAGATCGTACAGTATTGGTTACACATTTCCATGTTTTTTGGACATGGGTTGGAAAAAGGGCGTGGCACATAATGATCACTCATGGTCTATACTGCTTTATCCTGTGTTCAGGGTCACGGGGCCCTGGAGCCTATCCAAGGAGGAGGCACAAGGCGGGGTACATCCTGGACGGGGTGACCCCTTGGACGCTTTGTATCCTCATTTTGCACTGGCACTTACATGAGTGATGAACACCGCCTGCCTTTTGGATACATGGCTCATTATAGTGCTGCAACTTTCTCATGTGTACAAAGATGCAACCATTAGGATTTGAAGCAGGCTTACTGGAAGGGGGAAAAAAATCAAGCCTTCTTCAAATCCTAATGAAGTGGTCCAGGTTAGGCTTCTTGGTAAAAGTATTGAACTGATAATGAGAAGGTCTTCGATTCAAACCTCAGGCACAACAAGGTGCTACCGTTGGGCTCTTGAGCAAGGCCGTTAGCCCTCAACTGCTCAGGTATAATTGGACATCAAGCTGGAAACCCAACCCTGTAAGATCCTGCCATGAATACAATCAATATCTCTCCAGCAGATACCGTAGATAGAAGAGTATTCATCTCCCAGAGTGTTGCTTGTGGATGGAACCCAATTCTAATCATAATGGGAAAACTGATTTCATCAACGATGCGTTCCATTCTCCTCCAAAGAACATGACAACCCTTTCCTCAGGATCATGAAAGAAAGAAAAGGAAATAACCTGATCAGTTAAACCAACCGTTGTTAGTCGGTATGAAGATCCGAGAGCTTCTGCAGTACCCTCGATGTGGATCACACCACGGTTCAGCTGAAAGGAGGGTTGCTGCTGTTTGTCTTTAAGTCTGCCAAATTTCATGCAGCTGGGGATCATATTTCAGGAGATATTTAATCTTTCCGTCTAAATGGTTTCCTAGAAGTTTGTAGTTAGAAAATATAACACATTTCAGGTGAGTGGGGGGAAAAAAAATAAATAAAGTGAAGTTAGTATTCAGTCAAAATACCTTTCCTGACTTTCAGGTCCCAAGCTATGAATAACAAAAAATGAAGACGTACAGCAATAACGCTGTCTGAATGAAGAGAGAATGACCCGCGTGATCAGTCAGGGCCCGGTCCAGAACACTCGAGATCTCCCACTCCAACCTTCATGTCTTCATGGAGCTCACTTCGTGTCAAAGGCTGGAACAAAAGTTTCACCTCCGAGTTCCAGCGAGGGGAAACTACAGTATAATCCTACAGCATACCAGGCCATCTGTGTGTCTCCAAATTTGTGTCAGCTTTCGCTGGGAAGGAAGTTGGCGCAGTAGTCTAGTAGTCGGCACTGTGACCTTGCTCCTCCGGGATCAGGGTTAGATTCCCGCCTCGGCTGCGAGTTTGCGTGTTCTCCCCGTGCCGGGTGGGTTTCCTCTGGGTACTCCGGTTTCCTCCCACAGTCCAAAGACATGCAGGTCAAGTTAATTGGCGCTGTTTGTAGTTAGTGAGTGAATGAATGTGCGGGTGTGTCTGTGCTTGTGTGCCCTGGGATGGAGTGGATCCCTGCTGTCCAAGGCGTACCCGGTATAGTACCCCAAGTACCCTACAGTAGGATAAACTCCTGGCCTGCCGTAACCATGAATTAAGATATTCGGTATAGAGAAGGAGCGAGAGTGAGGGAGAGTTCTGGGAGGAACCACATATGGGTGCAATCGAAATGTGCCCATAAAGTTTTGGCTGCTTTGCCTAGATTTAGATTCCTATTCTACATTACACAAGACAGATGAGTGAACCATCAGAAGACATAAATTTATAGGGGAGGAAATTCCATGCTTGACACGTTTCCGTGACGAAAAGCATATACTGTATGCTCAAATTCAAAAGTTTGTTTCTCACATAGACAAACGTACACAGTGTATGACGTGCAGTGAAATGCTCACACCACTGTTACTGACCTAAAAAAAAAAAAAAAAAGGAAATAACAGAGGCGAAAGCAAACAGAAAAGATATAAACTGTATTAATCATCTGTATAAAGTATAAGAAATGTGCAATCTCATGCACATAAATCCATCACTCCATCTACAATGATCTTTATACATCTACAGTATGTCCTTCCATTCATCTACACCTATATACAGTATCTCCATGCATCGGTTCCTCTCTTCATTCTTACTGATCTTCATACGTTTATCCATCATGCTCTCCATCTCCACTTATCTTCTTCGTACTGTACGTACAGCATGTCCTTCCATGATCCATCTCCATCCAACTTCAAATCTTCATGCCTCCATGCATTTCATTCACCTTCTATCACATCTACAGTACGTTGATCCATCAGTGTCTCCATCAACATTCATCTTCACACATGTGTGGCCTTCCATTCATCTCTACCTATTAGTCTCTCAATCTTTCAATATTAATGCCTCCATCAACACCTATCCATTTCAAACTATCCATCTGCCTCCATCCATCCATCCATCCATCTCTGCATAATTCATCTTCATGTCCATCCATCAATGTCCATCCAGCAATCCATTTTTTCCCATCTCCATCCATCCATCCATCCATCCATCCATCTATCGATCCAACAAACCATCCCAATTCATCTCCATCAGTCCAGATCTTTTCATCCATTCATGTCCATTCATCACATTCATCCATCTCAGAAATGCTGTACTGCAGTTATAAAACTAATAACCCCACATAGAGAACATGGCCCATGTGCATTTTGTCATTCGGCTAAATTGAAATCCTATAAATGCAATCAAGTCCAATTTCTCATAAAAGCCATATTTTGTATATGCTGCGTTTTCCACATATACCTCTCTCTCATAAGCAAGAGAGAGTCTTGCTCAGTAATGCATGCAGTTATGGTAATGAGTTTGAAATGAAACTTGTGTTCTGAGCAGCTCACTCATGAAGGAAGTGATGAAACTCTGGAGGCGCAGCTTAAAGCAAGACAGATAGATACTGTAGATTGATACGAGCGTGTTGTGAGGATAGAGCACTGTGTGTACACTTTTTGAGTTCATGCAAAACCATAGTCTACCAAATCTGCCAGCCCTGATTAGTCAGAGAATGTACAGTAGGTGGAATCATCTCCTCAGCCACTGTTACATGGTTATCTTTTATCCTTTTCATTTTATTAATAATTCTTGGACATGAATATGTAGAATTTTAACAAAAGTTTGACTCCACCTTTTTTAATAGCGGTTTGTTAGATAGATCGCTGAGAACTGTAACCAGCTTTCATCAGACCATCATCATTCAAACTAATCTAGAACTCGTACAGTACAACCTGAGAGCAAGCTAACTGAGCTAGTTAGCTACGATCCTTGCTAAGCGAGACAGAAAATCATATAAATCATCCTGGATAACCGGACACTCTCGTATGGAACCACAACGTGAAAAATGGCCACGTGTCTGTCACGTGTGAAGTAGCCAAGTGTAAAAAGTGTCAAGGCACCCTAATGGAAAATGCACACTTTAGCATTTAAGTAATTTAGGTCCAATTGTACAATGGCCGGTGTCCAAATGTAAAATGTCAAGAATAAAAAGTCTATTGTAGATTGTGGCCAAATGTCCAAATGTAAAGTAGCCAAGTATAAGGCTACTTTAAGGTTAAGGATCCAAAGTGTCATTGTTCTTTCATTATTAACCAGGTGACCTGCAAAGAAACACGTGCAGCCATCATTGCGTTGCATAAAAATGGCTTCACAGGCAAGAATATGGTGGCTAGTAAGATTGCACCTAAATCAACAATTTATAGGATCATCAAGAACTTCAAGGAAAGAGGTTCAATTTTTGTTAAGAAGGCTTCAGGGCGTCCAAGAAAGTCCAGCAAGCACCAGGATCGTCTCCTAAAGAGGATTCGGCTGCGGGATCGGAGTGCCACCAGTGCAGAGCTGCTCAGGAACGGCAGCAGGCAGGTGTGAGCGCATCTGCACGCACAGTGAGGCCAAGACTTTTGGAAGATGACCTGGTGTCAAGAAGGGCAGCAAAGAAGCCACTTCTCTCCAAAAAAAACATCAGGGACAGATTGATCTTCTGCTGAAAGTATGGCGAATGGACTGCTGAGGACCGGGGCAAAGTCATATTCTCGGATGAAGCCTCTTTCCGATTGTTTGGGGCATCTGGAAAAAGGCTTGTCCGGAGAAGAAAAGGTGACACTACCATCAGTCCTGTGTCATGCCAACAGTAAAGCATCCTGAGACCATTCATGTGTGGTGCTGCTTCTCATCCAAGGGAGTGGGCTCACTCACAATTTTGCCCCAAAACACAGCCATGAATAAAGAATGGTACCAAAACACCCTCCAACAGCAACTTCTTCCAACAATCCAACAACAGTTTGGTGAAGAACAATGCATTTTCCAGCACGATGGAGCACCGTGCCATAAGGCAAAAGTGAGAACTAAGTGGCTCGGGGACCAAAACGTTGAGGGTTTTTGGGTCCATGGCCTGGAAACTCCCCAGATCTTAATCCCATTGAGAACTTGTGGTCAATCCTCAAGAGGCGGGTGGACAAACAAAAACCCACTAATTCAGACAAACTCCAAGAAGTGATTATGAAAGAATGGGTTGCTATCAGTCAGGATTTGGCCCAGAAGTTGATTGAGAGCAGCCCAGTCGAATTGCAGAGGTCCTGAAAAAGAAGCGCCAACACTGCAAATACTGACTCTTTGCATAAATGTCACGTGATTGTTAATAAAAGCCTTTGAAACGTATGAAGTGCTTGTAATTATATTTCAGTACGTCACAGAAACGACTGAAACAAAGATCTAGAAGCGGTTTTGCAGCAAACGTTGTGAAAACTAATACTTGTGTCATTCTCAAAACTTTTGGCAACGACTGTACTGTAGATGTGTAAAATGTCCATGTATCCAAACGCGGTGGTGTAAAGTGTCCAAGTTTCGAGTGGCCAAAAATCTAACTGTAAAGTAAGTCTCAGGCGTGAAATGGCAGGGGCACCAAATGAAAAATTAAAGTGCCAAAATGTCAAATGTTAAGAGTCCAAGTGATGGAGGTTGAATTTCAAGTGTAAAGTGTACAACTGTAAAATGTCCATGTGCCCGAGAGTAAGAGCGATAGGTGTGAGGAGCTTTAAAAGAATGGTACAAAGAGTCTGAGTGTTTGAGTGAAAAGTGTAAAGTAGCCAAGTGTCTGATGTAAAGTGTCCAGGGGAAGCAGCGAGATAAAGAAACAAACACGAGTGCATGAGTGACATTTCAGGGAGGAAGAGAGTCCGATAGCCTGCAAGTAAAAACTGCTCTTTAATCAGCTCGCCTTTGACCAGATCTTATCAAAATAATTTACATCAATGAACGTAAACCACAACAGATGCTGCTGCGGTTCATTTTAGCAAACCAGAGTCCCTGAACAGCTGCTTTTATTAATACACTGACTGACTCTGCTACTCCACTCTGTGCTCAGCGCGAGCTGCTCGAATCCTGGCTCAGCATCTGGACCACGGGCCACCAGCGGGCAGCAACTGCTCACGGTTGTCAAACTGTGATCAGCTTGAGGTTACTGAGAATGTTGAAAGTTTTTTTGTTTTTTGTTTCCCCCCCCCCCCCAAAAAAGTGTTAAAGTGTTCGTATTTGTCACAATGCCTCGGTTAAACATCTCGCGGCTTTGTACCAGAGCAGCACTTCTGACACGATCCACCCGGATACATGAGCTCTTTGTTATAGTAATGTTGTAATTCTGTAGCCTGTGTAAGCCAAAGTGTGTGTTCACATGCACACACACACACACACACACACACAGTTCAATCAAACACAATCTCCCTTGCTCCATTGTAAGGTCACAGAATGTAAAAAAAATACACATGGAGAGAATGAATCAAATAATGGATGCATGAATAAACAGATTGTAATTCAGTGTGTGTGTGTGTGTGTGTGTGTGTGTGTGGACTTTCTCTCGAATCCCAAAAGCATGATGTCATGAGGAGGATCTCAGATCAGAGTCAATGATAACGCCCTGACTTTAATCGCTGCGTTTATCCTCACACGCACACACACTTACTCACTTAGCAAACTGCAACGACGCCCTCTGCTGGCCATGAATTAATACGCCTCGACACGCAGAGGGGAAAGTTGTAGGATTTATCGGTTTTATTACGGGTCAGATTATATAAACACTTAAAATAATAAATCCTATATATTGCAAAATGACTTACTTTTCCAGGTCAGATGATGTTGATTCATTTGCAATATTAATACATTATATATTAGAAAAACAGCTTATTTATAGTACAGTACAAGGCGTCATTTATTTATTGGTTATGGAAGGAGTCTCCAGTGTCAGTGCTTTGTACCAGTTCAGGACAGATAGGAGAAGAAAGATGAAGAAGAAAGAATAGAAAGTCCGGGGATGTTATGACTGCTGATGGCTGCTATAACACAAACATGTTCCTTTGATGTAAACTATAAAGAGTTTAAAATACAACGTGTCCTTCATAAGTAAACTTACAACCCCATAATTTAGGATTGTAGTCATTGGAAATGAATTACTATTAAAATAGCAACAGGAACCTGCTGCTTTCATCACACCACCACAGTCATTGATTTATTTTTTCCCCTGTAGTGTAACAACATTCAGTAAGTGTTTGAAGTGTCCACGTGTTCGGTGCAAGTGTCAAGTGTAAAGAGTTCAAGTGAGCAGAGTCATAAAAATCTCATTATAACAATATTCAAAGTCATAATATGGACCTGTGCACTTGTATTTCAACCTCTTTTTAAAAAAAAATTTTTTTTTTTTTTTACATATTTGTTACAATTTAAACGATCCTGATCATCAAACAAGTTGTAATGGTACACAAAGATAACCAGAGAAATTGCAAAATGCAGTTTCTAAGTGATGATTTCATTTAATCAGGGAATAAAGCTGTCCAAACCCGCCTGGCTCGGTGTGAAAAAGTAATTGCCCCCTTACCTCATAACTGGCTGTGCCACCCTTCGCGGCAACAACTGCAATCAAGCGTTTATGAAAACTGGCAACGAGTCGTTTACGTCGCTGTCGAGGAATTTTGGCCCGCTCTACTTTGCAGAATTGTCTTAATTCGGCCACATTGGAGGGTTTTCAAGCATGAACGGCCGATTTATGGATCTCAATCAGATTCGGGACTTTGACTAGGCTACTTAAAAATTAGTATTTAAAAAAAATATTAATAAAATTGAGCCATTCAGAGGTGGACTTGTTGGAGTTTTGAGAACTTCCAGAACTTTCGAGAAACTCTCAGAACTTTCTAGAACGTTCTCGGACGTTCCAAAAGTAGCTATACAAGTATAAAAGCACAGGCGTCTCGAACCAAGATTCCAATTCGTGTTATTGCTGACTGAAAGGATAACGATTCGTGGTTGAAGAGAAGTTATTTATTTGATATGGCATCAAGAGGTTGTTTGCATCCAGCCGAATCATTCTGCTACGTGTGCGGACAATTCATAAAGACAAGAGCGAAAAATTATTCCGTGGACGCAAGTCGTATAATGCGCGAGGGCTACAAGGCAGACTTCGGCGTGCCGGTCGGGGACCGAGACAAATCTTGGGCACCGCAATTCACAATTTGCGAATTTTGCAAGAAAACACTAGAAGGTAAACTGAACAGTTGCTTTCAATGCTTTAGATCTAGTTCATTTCAAGGAGTTGTAACTTACAAAGGTTTGTCATAAGTCGTGTACTGTAGGCAAATACGTTCCATCTTGAAATCGTTCCATATTTTGAAATTTCCTGCCCTCAAATAAGAGATTATTATAATTCTTATATATTATTATTATGTGCTATGTGGAGTTGGTGCAGACTCTCATAAAGAATGCCGCCAAAATGGGATGCAGAATGTCTCTGAAAGTCCATATCCTTGATTCGCATGTCGACAAATTCAAGGAGAACATGGGCGCTTACTCTGAGGGGCGAGGCGAGCGCTTTCATCAAGATATATTGGACTTTGAACGTCGTTACCAAGGACGGTATAAGGAAAACATGATGGGGGACGACATTTGGGGGGCGACTTCGAGAAAGTGATTCGCAGTACAATCGTAACTCTAGAAAATCGATGCATTTCTGAACCTTGTTGAGTGGTTTCCGACTGTGTTTGTCTATTCCTTGTGCAATTTTTGTTTTTACCTGATCATAATGACGAAAATGAAAAAAAAATTTTTTTATTTTCAACAACAACAAAAAAAACTAGTTTTCTTCGTGCTGTTGTCATGAAAGCAACGTTTGTGCTTAATGAAGTCATTTTTTCACATCCTTTAGACATAAGCAATTGAAATATAACACTCAGAAGCCAGGAACAAAAATTGTGTTACATAGTGTTATTTAAGCGACTGCGTGTTTTATTCCTTGCATGTTATAAAACACAATGTACACAGACATGAAAGACATACGCAAGCCCCATAGTTTAATGATTAAACGTATGCAGTAAAAACTTATATTCACATTTTCACGACTATCTATTTCTTCGTTTTAATCTTTGTGCACGTCTAGAACTGACGAATCCAAAGACATTTTTACGGAGGTGAAGAGGACTGTAGTTCGTCCTGTGGGTGGACTGTCCCAGAGACAAATCCCTCTTCTACTGTGAACAGAATTATAGTCCAGTTTAGAGAAAATGGTAGAGCAGTAACAGGGTCACGAGCCGGTCGACCCCGGGGACTTATGAAGACGTCCTTGTGCTGATCCAGACTATTCTCTCCAAATTCTCATGTGACGTGACTTCTGCCAAAACTGCATTCTACAGAGAAAAGCTGGAAGCCTCTGCACGTGATCCTGGCAAACTCCATAACATCTTCTCCTCACTACTCAACCCACCGTCTCCTCCTGCCGCTTCCTCTCTGACTGCTGACGATTTTGCCACATTCTATGATGGGAAAATGGCAGCAATCCGCCAGTCCTTCGCTCCCAACCAAACTCCTACAGCAGAACCTCAGGACCTTCCCTTCCGTCCCTTAGCAGAATTCTCCAACCTGTCGTCTGATGAGATTCAGCAGATCATCTCGTCATCTAACCCCACCACCTGTTCTTTAGACCCAATCCCTTCCGCAATGCTTCAGACCATCTCACGAGACCTCCTTCCCTTGACCACAACCATCATCAACCATTCCATATCATCTGGTCATGTTCCTGCTGCTTTCAAGAAGGCCAGGGTGATTCCCATCCTCAAGAAACCCTGCCTGGACCCATCAGAAGTTAACAACTATCGTCTGGTATCACTTCTCTCTTTTATTTCCAAAATTCTTGAAAGGGCTGTTTATAACCAAATGTCTCTTTATCTCTCACAGAAGAACCTTAATGATCCCAACCAATCTGGATTCAAGGTGGCACATTCCACAGAGACAGACTGCCCTTCTGTCAGTCACTGAGAAGCTCCATGCTGCTAGATCTGAGTAAAACCGAACTGTTGTTCATCCCTGGTGACTCATCCCCAGGTCAAGATCTTGTGATATCCCTGGACAACAATCAAATCACTCCTTCAGCCACCGCCCGCAATCTTGGGGTAACCGCGGACAATCATCTGTCATTTTCCCCACACATCGCTAACCTTACTCGCTCTTGTAGATTTCTTCTTTACAATATCAGAAGAATCCGCCCATTTCTTTCTTCACAGGCTACTCAGGTGCTTGTTCAGTCTCTTGTTATTTCAAGACTGGACTACTGCAACTCACTCCTGGCTGGATTGCCTCTGTCCACTCTGCAACTGGTCCAGAATGCAGCAGCACGTCTCGTTTTCAACCTTCCCAAGTTCTCCCACCCCACCCCACTGCTCCGCTCCCTGCACTGGCTTCCTGTAGCTGCCGGCATCAAACTCAAAACACTGATGCTTGCCTACAAAGCTAAAAATGGCCCAGCACCGACTTACCTCTCTGCACTAATCACACCACGCACTGCGCCACGTTCCCTCCGGTCCTCCAGCACTGCTCGCCTCGTCCCACCATCTCTCAGGGATCGAGGGCGGCATTCATTCAGACCCTTTTCTGTTCTGGCACCTAGGTGGTGGAACGAACTTCCTCTAGATGTCCGTACAGCAGAGACTTTGACTATCTTTAAACGGCGACTCAAAACTTATCTATTTCTCCAGTACTTACAGGACTATTTAAAAAATTTCATGTGTTTTGGTGCATCCTGTATATTTTATTCTAAAAGTACGGAGGAGTTTTTTTTTTTTTTTGGATTTTTCCCCGATTTTCTCCCTAATTTCAGTCGTGTCCAATTCCTCCCCGTCACTCGGGGGCTCCCACATTAAGGCTACTACTACCACTCAGCCGGGAGGGCCGAAGACTATCAGGTGTTTCCTCCGAACCACGTGACGCCAGCCGACCGCATCTTTTCGAACCGCTCGCTCGCGCACCGTTTGGGGCGGCGTAACGCACTCGGAGGACGGCGCTATCCGCTCCCTCCGCTCGCATGAGCTCACAGACGCCCCTGACTGGCTGTAGAGCCGTGATTAATGTAGGAGCACTATGTACCTCTCATCCCTCCCCTCTGAGAGAGCTCGGCCAATCAGCCCTCTCTAGACCTCCGGCTGCGAGAGGTTACAGCGCCACCCGGGATTCGAACTAGCGATCTCCGGATGATAGGGCGAGCGCTTTAACCACTGCGCCACTCGGAGGAAGTACGGAGGAGTTTTTACTTGCTTGCTTGTTTGTTAGTTTGTTTAGGTTTAGGGACACAGTACAGAACGTTCCAAGGTACTAAAAATAATGAGAAAACATAGAGCTAACTATAATCAGAATATTGGTTTATTCAGAAAGCTCAGAGGTGGAATAAACCATTACATCAGATGAATCCATGCACTAGATCCAGAGATTTGAATATTATTTCTGAGCGTTAATGCCACAATCACTGGCGCGTCCCAAAACGGGAGCGCGAGCAGATCGGCACAGTGGGCGTCAGACGCCGGGGCTCAGATGTTCGGTGTGGAGTCAGGTCGTCTCCGGCCGTCTTTCTGACTCGGTCACGTCGCGTTATCATCACTGCGAGTGTGTGTGTGTGTGTGTGTGTGTGCGTGTGGGTGACGGAGTGAGAGTCCGGGCCGCCTGGTGATTAAACGCAGCACAATAAAGCATCTGTCTGTCATAAAGAGCGGCTCGCTCGATGGCTTTTTATTTCGCAGTCTGTTGATCTGCAGAGCAATTCTGACAAACTCTCCATCCCCGCTCTCTCACAAAGAGAACGAGCACAATGCGGCACGCTCAGACTCTTTCAAACGTGTTACTCTATAATTAATCGGTTTTAGCGCTTCCAGCTGGCGGGAATTAGCCATCCTTTCTTTTCAGGAGACAAAAGCGAAAAACTCTTCTGAATGCGCGCGAGAGGACTTGTACGTCGGCGCCGCCGCGTCTCACCATCGCAGGTTCACAGGTGTGGGTATGTGCGCGAGCACTGGGAAAGGAAAAATCAGGCGGCTGTGGCATGATGCGGTCAGCAGGAGAGCGGAAACACAGAGCTGGCAACATGCGAGTGACATGTGAGTAGCGGGAGGGGGGGCGCTGCAGCACACGCCAACCGCCAGGCGAAGAACGGCGGGACGCCCAAGCCGTGCCAATCCGAGACGCTGCGTGAGGAAGGGACAGGTCTGATACACGGGAGAAAGCAAGGACGGAAGAAAAATCACCAGTGAAGGTTGCACAGTTGTTGGTGCCGGACATCTACTGTACATGTTTATTACCGTTTAATTAATTCGATACACTGGACTTTCTATCCATCTATCCGCATTAATATAACACCATGTGGATTTCTGGCTCTTCTGCACATTCAGAAATAAAGCAACCAAGCAAACTCAGATTGATCTCAGGGTGATGTGATCACTTTTGTTCCCATTTTGATTATCTTCCCAGAACAGCACACCATGGAGTGTTCGTCTTCTTCTACACCATGCAGACAGACAGCAAATCCGTCCCCTGGTCATTTTTGTGTTTTTACAACGTGGTTTCTCCCGTTATAACTTCCTTTACAAGAGCTACAAACTTTGGCCCCGTCACCAGCGTCTAAAAACACAGTTCGTCATCGACTAAAACAGGTTAAGATAAGATCACATGACACCATTTTTCATAAGACTTAATGCTTCTTATCTCCTGGTCCATGCTCTGTTTTTTTTTAGTTTGTTTGTTTGTTTGCTTTTTGTTAATATGCTACACATTTAGATTTTTATCACATAAAAAGAAACACATTTGCTAAATAGAGTTTCAGGCCCTTTTATGTTTCAGTGTCCGGAACTTTTTTGAATTCAAATCTTTCAACGGTCTTAACTGTCATTCAGATGAAACTCGGCTGATT